>JAJJMC010015768.1:0-81550 GCA_023531435.1 Papaver californicum | reverse complement strand
TGTCTCAACTGCTGGATTCAAAGATTGTGTACTCCTAGATCTAGAAGAAACCCTTCTAGTTGTTGGTTGTAGTTGTTGTTCTTGTCGTTGTGTAGGAATAATCTGATGATTATTAGGTGGTGCGGGGTGTGATACACGATGGTTACTCACAGTCTGCCTTGGTGTTCGCGATACATGACCTTCTCTTCTTGTTACAGGAGGAGGCTGCTCAGTATTTCTCCTAGAAACATGACGCCTTTCATGTGTATTAAGATCTTCGGTAGGAGGAGTTCCCCTAACACTCATTCTCCTTGAAGACATACTGATAACATATAAGAAATGAACTGTGGAGTCTATACCTCTACGATATGAGCATGTATATATAGGAATACGGGTGAGAACAGTGAAATACGAACTTGCACTGATATTGCTGGGGTCAGTAGGCTTTGGTTTTTCCACGAACTTTACCTGCCAACTTGAATTGGACGTTCCCGCCTCATATGAAAGAGATTGCAGTCTTATCTTCTCATCGACTACGTAGCGATTAGAAAATTGGATGATGAAGTTGATTATCCCCACTTGATCAGATGGGGCATCATTGAGTAGCTGACGTAGTAGCGATGACGATGAACTTGAGAAACCCCACTTGATGATCAGAATGATGTGGGACTCAACAAATTTTCTTGACATGGGTTAATGGTAGTAACAAAGTGAAAAATATGAAAGAAATGATAAAAACTGGTAGTTGACATCAGTCAGATGGTTACCTAGGCTAAAGCCTCCTGCCCGGAGGCATTTTGTCTCAGCTCCCGTTACCACGGTGACAACCTAATCACCGTGGAAAATTTGTTTTGTTGAATTTGTATATATAATTTATAATATGGAATAAAAAATCTAGGTGACTGTACTTATCATATAAAAATTCCTCTTATATTATTCTTTATAATAAAAATCATTTAAATTAAAAAATAGAATAAAATCAATTTTTATTTATAATATTTAAATTTAGTTTTTACCATTTTTTATAATTTCATCCTACCATTTCTTTCTCTTCTTTCTTATTTTATCGGGTTCTCTCTCATTTCTTCTTATTTTCTCCTTTCATTTCTTCGTTTTCTTCTCTTCTTTTGTTTCCTTCTCTCCACCACCATCACCAGCAGCAACAGTAGCTCTGCCGCCACCAAACCAGTGAGAAAAGATAGATCCAGAGCAACAACACCTTCGTCTCCTTCACCAACACCTCTCTCCCGTTTTATTTTACTTCTATGTTCATCAGTAAAAATTTTGTCACCCATATCTGCCACTAACAACACCTCTGTCTCCTCCACCAACACAACCAGTACCTCCTTCTTTTTCTTTGTCCAGATCCGCCACCAACAACACCTCCTCCTTCCCCATCACTTCCTCCTCGTTATTTTTTTTCCTCCACCGCTACATGTCCAGATCCACCTCCAACAACACCTCTTTTTCCTTATTCTATCCTCTACAAACATCACCAACACCTCAAGATCATCATCGTCGAAAATCATCATCAAAAAATAATGATACATCATCATTGTCGAAATTAGGGTTTTTTATTGGTGAAACGTCAAAAAAATGATGAAACCAAATTTGGTTTCATCAAATTTCACCAACACAAAAATTGAAACCACTTTTTGTGTTGGTGAAATGTCAGAACCAAAACAATGATAAAACTTTTTTTGGTTTCATCATTTGTTTTTCATCTGTAATAAGGTGGAACCAAATAAATGATGAAACTTTTTTTGGTTTCTTCATTTTTTATCATCTGGAATAAGGTGGAACCAAATAAATGATGAAACTTTTTTTGGTTTCATCATTTATTTTCATTTGAATAAGGTGGAACCAAATAGATGATGAAACTTTTTTTGGTTTCATCATTTTTTTTCATCTGGAATAAGTTGTGTTGGTGAAATGCCAATTTTATGTTGAAACCAAATTTAATGGTGGTGGTGGTTGGTGTTGGTTCTGGTTTTCGTTGTTGCTGGTGGTGGTGCTCATTGGTGGTGGACCTGGTGGTTGTTAGTGGTGCTCGTTGATGTTGGTGGTGAAAGTGGTGTTGGTTGTTGGTGTTGGTTGTGGTGTTGGTTGGTGGTGGTGGTGGTTGGTGGTGGTGGTGGGTGTTGGTTTTTCGTTTCTGCTGGTGGTGGTTGGTGGTGGTGCTCTTTGGTAGTGGACCTGGTGGTTGTTAGTGGTGCTCGTTGATGGTGGTGGTGGGTGATGGCGGTGCTGGTTGGTGCTGCTCGTTGGTGGTGGTGGTTGGTGTTGCTGTTAGTTGGTGGCTAGTAGTGGTGGTGTTGCTGGATGATGGTGGTTGTTATTGGTTGGTGATGGTGAGTTGGTGTTGGTAGTGTTGGTGGTAAGAGAGAATAAAGATTAAAAATAGGGTTGATTTTTATTTTTATTGGGTTCAATTAATGTAAATAGTAATTTAAGAGTGGAGTTGATCTATATTTTTGTTAGGTTGAATTAATATAAAGGGTAGTTTAGTCAGATTTATTTAAATGGGGATTTTGTTTCATTTTATTTTGATTAAGGTTTTAGTGGTAAGGGGTATAGAGTAATGGAATTTTAACCCACAGACTGTTTTTTGTATTGGGAACAAAATATATTTTTTTCAATATAAATAAAAACTAATTTCTAGTAAAATAAAACAAAAAAATAGTTTCCAATAAAATAAAATAATAATTTTGTAATTAACTATATACATAGGATATAGAAATTAACAAAAACCGTCGTTAAATACTTGACAAAATATTCTCAAGAAAATAAAAGATTATTTGACCTATGCATGAATGCATAAGTTGATATTTTGCAACATGATATGTTCATTTTATTCCGGATAAATGAGTAGCATTTACGATTATTTGTTTATTACAATATACAATACGTCTCCCCTTCCAAATATTTGGTTATTCAATCTGAAAGAGTCGACATACAGTTTGAGAACTAATTCCCAAATTTCCGACTAGCAATTTCAAACCGTTTCTAGATTTTACTGATAAATTACATTCATTAAAGAAGAAAAATTGGCAAAAATAACTAAGCACAGCCATGAGTAGAATTATTTTCATCAAAGCTACTTTCTCGATCTACACAATCGATAACTATATAAAAAAAAAAAACAATAGTAACCTTACCCGATGGAAAATTCTGTTAAAAATACTAACTGAAACAAGTAGTTGGGCCATATTTTTATCCATTGTCTATTCCAATATTAAAGGACAAACTATCAGATCTTTTTTTATAATTTTTTACGGAATATTTAACGGTAGATGTAACATCTCTGATAAAAAATATATACCCAATATCAAAAATAACCCTTAAGACTATCATTGTATTAAAAAATTTCCACAAAACTTATAGAATCCTTGGTTTATTCATCATCATGTATCACCAACATGGTGGCACTCAATTTATTGATAACAAAATAAAAATATAACAAATGATCATAGAAAGCCAAATTCGGGGTTACATCTTTGTCTAAAGCTCAATCAAATCAACGAAATTTATATCTCATTAGGTACACCATGTATGTAAACATAATGAACAATAACAATGTTAAAAACTTACTATAAGATATTCCATCAAGGAATTTATACATCTGACCAAAGAAATCATTTATGAATTGATACGTCAGACGAAAGAACTCAATAATAAAAAAGAAATAAGCAAAAAGGAATATACATAAAACTACGAACGCCACAAGTTTACACAAAACTAAGAAATGTTCAAAAGGAGTGCGTGCATTAATTGCTTCTGCAATAAGATGAAAAGGAGCTTGTACAATAAAACGAACAGGAGCTGTGACAATTCCTAAAGCTTCTGAATCCGCCATTGAGTACTGATTGAACAATTGATGTGCAGAAAGTTTCTGCAGCAGTATCAGTATAGTATGTATGTAGAATATCAGATTACTGCTGGGATAACTTGACAACCCTTACTTAAAGATGGGGAGGTAGTGGCTGTGGTTCATTCATAAACCGACTTCATTCAAGTAGAAGCTCCCATAATTTCCATAGACGCGTTAAGTGCATGAAAGCAGGCCTGATATTCTTGTCAATTGGGATATTTTTTAGGAGGCTTCTTTTGACCGAGCTGAAACAAATACCAAAGCACGGAAAAATGATAAATTTCTATTCATAGTGTTTTAAGCTTTTTACTTATTTTCTTTGGCTATGCATATACACAGTAAGTACTACCCAATTCATCTATGTCAGTCAACTAGGGGAGTAGACCATGCTGAAATTGGAGAGTTATTGATGATAATGATTGATAATTAAAGTAATATGTATGTGCTGCACTCTCTATTCGGATAGATACTCTAAGAAAAGTCAAGTATATACTTTTAGAGTACCTCCAATTTCATTGACAGTTCTTCGAGACATTCCCATTTGATAGATTAGTTGTCATGAAGAAGTTATTAACTGCAGGTCCATTCCTAACCTAAAGATGTCATATCAGAGAAGTTGGGGTTGAAATTCAGTCAAAGGAAAATTGGAAATATACCGTGTTGTATATGCTTTGAATATTTTTGAGTATTTTGATAGGACTTAGACATGGCCTATTAGTCCATTATTTATGTAGGTTAGATATAAAGAGAAGGAATTTTCTTATCATAGAGAGAGAAACTTATGTTATTTTAGATAATGAGTGTGAGGCATCAAAAAGGAGGCCGGAGTTTTTGAGAGGGGATTGATTCAATATCTTGTAAACTTGTTTGATACATAGTGGAATCATTTCGTCGTCTTTGTAAGTGGATGTAGATCACCCTGATCGAACCACCATAAGTCCTTGTGTTGTGTTTGTGCTTGATTTACTTTGATTTTATTTCTATTTCATATCCTGATTGGATTGTGCTAGCTTGTGCCATTTGTTCTAACAAATTGGTATCAGAGCTCCGGATGAGAGCGATTTATAATGGCGGCAAAGTATGAGATTGAGAAGTTTGATGGAATGAATAATTTCAATCTATGGAGGCTAAAGATGATGGCGTTTTTGGTTCAACAAGGTTTAGTGAAAACTTTAAAGGGAAAAACGGCTTTTGCAACAACATTGAAGGAAAATCTTCTTGCTATAAATCATCCGATGGATAGCAATTACTTATTTCTCTTGAAAAACGGCTCATTTCAACATTGGGGAAAAACGGCTCGTTTCAACAACATTGAGGAAAAACGGTTCTGCCGCTGGAGATATTGTTCGAGAAAATACTATGGGACAGACTGGTGTGATAAGTTAAACTATTTAAAGATTCTAAAGAGACAGTATTATATTAGAAGTCATAGAAGAGTTTTATTTGTTGAGGAAGTTGTACTGCTTGGTATGATAAGTTGTTTTTTTTTAAGCATTTAATGAATTAAAATTAAAGGGAAATTACACGAGGGTATGTTGTACCCTCAAGTCTTCTTATATAAACTGTGATAGAAAATCAGGAACAAATGTTCCCAAATAGTTGTATTATAGTTTCTTTGTTAGTTTTTGTTTGCTGCTTGGTTTTCCATGCATCCGCTTTCGTATGTTCCTAATTGGCGATGTCCGTAGTGCCATGAGCATTGCCCAGGTCTCTGCAACTAATGTTCTTGTGATGCCAAGGGGTTGAGCCATTGTTACAATCATGTCAATTGAGTTGTTCCTACAAATAAAACCGCCACCTACGTGTCCTGGATCTCCTCTAGCCGCTCTATCAGTGTTGATTTTAATCTAATGTATGGATGGTGGTGTCCAACCGATTAAGATTATTTGAGTGCGGCAAATGTTGTTTAAGTGTCTCGGTGCTAGTGTCATATCTGGTAGGTACGAAGGAAGCACATCATTGGCCCATATGAATTCCTGTGCCGACTTCGTAGCCAAGATGTGGATATCTGATAGGATTGGTCGTTTCCTTGTATTAGATTCATTCGTTCCTCGACAACCAGAGAGACCATATCAGGAAACAGAATGAAGTGGTGATCTTAGCTGGTAGGTTTGTGTTTAGAAGTTGGTTGATGGTGGTGGATTGGTTAAGCGGTAGTAGCCTAATGTGTTTAACCCCGGAATCTCTCGTGTGTCCCTGGTTCTGTATGTTCCAAACTGATACTGCTGCTTGGCATTTTATAAGAATGTGCTCGGCCGTTTTTGGGTAGAGGTTGCAGTCTGGGCAGAGGTTTGAAGGGGTTAGGTTAATCTTATGGAGAATAGTGAAGGTCGGAAGTCATTCATTTAGTGTTTTCCACAAAAAAGTTGTATTTTTGATAGACATGGAAGTGTCCAAAGGTATTTGGTGATAAGGAAGATATGTGGTTGTACCGTGGTGGGTTTTGTTGTGATGACTCTATACCCGGAACAGGCTGAATTTTCCATTTACAGTGAAAGGCCAAATAATTTTATCCGGAAGACCTGCTTGGGTAGGTGGATGTTGATGATTTTTGACGTTGCTGGGGATGGTAATTGTGCCAGCTTCTCATGATTCCACGTGTTGGTGTTTGGATCGATTAAATCTACCACCACGGCCAAATTTTGGCAGCTGTGTTGAGTCAATGGTGGGTGACGAGGGATCCAGTTTGAAGTGATCGGGATGTCTAAACCATTTCCAATGTTGTGGAATAAGAATCTTTGATTGTCAAAATAAGAGATATAAGTTATTTCCATTATGGGCTTGCTGACTGGGGTGCCAGGTTATCTGATTGGAATAAGGTTTATAGGTTTAGGTATTTTCATTGCATAAGGTTACCCAAATTGAATCTGGTTGGTCCTTTTACTGTCATACCTTTTTGGTGAATAAAACTTAGTTGTGCGGTCTATTTTTCCTGACTCTCTTCATTGGTGTGATTGTAAAGAGACAATGCAGTATGAAGAGGCTACCTTCAAAACCAAAAAGAAGAGAACTACTGTGTGCTAACAAAAACTATAAGGCCCGGTCATAAAACAAGTTTCAGCTTTATGGATTATGGGTTGTCATAAAACCCGATTAGAATAATAACCCATTTATTACCAAAATGATGTGGCTTTATTAATAAAGTTAGGGGTAAACATTTGGTCCAGAATCCGTAAATTCGACGTGAAGTAACTGTATATTTACGGGTGGGTTTCCGGATCGTTCGTTAACGGATTAGATGCGGATGAGATTTTTGAAATCCAACAGATAATGGATTGGGCCCGAGTACAACCTTGAAAATCCATTGGACATCCGGACCCATTAGATTAAGGAACCCAAACAAAGTTTCATCTTTTCTCCAATTTCTTCTCCGAAGACAGATAACAAACATAGATGGAATCCAAAATATGTATAAGTGGACATACTTCATTCCAAAGTACACCAAAAACATCTTATTGCAAAAGGATCGGGTTTTTCTTCCTCTTCAAATTTTAAGTAACTTCAAATGTTACACTTAAATACAATTTTAAATCCTTAAATAATGTACTCTTATTTTTAAAACGGTCCGTAAACTTGTTGTCTTTATCTTTCCGTTATAGGTTTTAGTTATGAAATAAATCTATTGGATTATCTATATCAAATCTGCTCATCCGTATATCCATTAAACGTTGGATTAGATATATATTAAATTTAAAATTTATAATAAATTAAATTGAATATGGATGAGATGAAAACCAATCTATACCGGCCCATGCTCACCTAGGGATGAACACGGTAACGGTTTTCCACGGAAACCCGCCAAAACCGAACCGAACCGTTTACTAATGGAACGGTTACGGAAAAAAATTTGGAAAACCGGTAGTCCCGGTTTCGGCTTTGGGTTGGGGCAAAAACCGAACCGTTTACCATGGAAAACCGATTAATGAGAGCCGTTCATCTGGAATTTGATAGATCTAATCTAGACCCTTAGATATTTTGATATATAAGGAAGAAGAAACCCTAATTCTCTTCTTCGCTTTCATTTCCTTAGGGTTCAAAAAAGAAAATCTGTTCCTCTTCCGCCTCCACCACTCCAGTACTCCATCACTACCAGAAATGATTTCTGATTTCAATACCATTAAGTTCAAGCCTTTCTGTTAGATTTCTCATATGCAGAAGCAGAAGCAACTTCTGATCAGATCAGGTATGAATCGTATCAACTAATTTGCTGGGATTTCTTCTTTGAGTTTAATGTTCTGTTGATTCTACTTCGTGAATGTCCTGACAATTCTCACCATCCTTTTTAACTCAAGTCATTCATGCAAATCAAAGGTTTTCTTACTGTTGATTTATCAAACCTAATGTGTACTAATGACTCATGTTTTATTAATCTTTTCAGGCATGAATCCCAAATTCTGGGTTTCTTTTTTAATCCCAACTTCTACTTGATTTTTGTTAGTCAACTATTCTAAGTTCTAACGTGTTTCAGTGTTTGATTTTTCTATTCACTCTTCACTGTTTTAGTAGTATTGGTGCAGTAATATTGTTCATGTTTTAGACTTTTAGTATTGTTCCTATTTTAGTATTGTTCCTGTTTTAGTTCTAAACATGTTAGAATAGTTGTTCTATATTTTCTCCATTGTTGTGGGTTTCATGTTTTTGATCTTTATGTTCATCTTTATCACAGGTATGATGTATTGATGTTAGGGTACTTAGACTGCTTTCTTGTTGGCACCATATGTTCATCTTTATCACAGGTATCTTTATGTTCATCTTTATTGTTCCTGTTTTAGTTCTAACTTCTAAACATGTTTAGTTTGTGGATGTTGGCACCATACTTCTTGTTGTGGATGTTGTAAGTTGTAAACATGTATAATTACTGAATTTGAGTTAGTTCTATTGTTATACTGAATTTGAGTTTGAGTTTGTTATACTGAATTTGAGTTAGTTCTTGTTGTGGATCTTTGTACAGAGATAATGAGTATGCAGATTAATGTGGATGTTGAAGTAGTACTGTTCCTCTTCTGATTTAAGTTGGTTTTGTGCAGGCTTTCCGCAAAGCTCAAGTGAAGGATAGGTTTCAACTTTCAAGTGGTACCTGCTACAGAGAAGCAGCAGCAGCATCCAACATCCAGCAGCAGCAGCAGCAGCCAGCAGCCAGCAGCCAGCAGCAACAGCAGCAGCAGCATCCAGCATCCAGCAGCATCCAGCAGCAGCAGCAGCAGCAGCAGGATTTTTTTTGTGCTCTAAGATAGGGATGGTTGGATGGATTTTTTGGATGTGTTGTGTTCTAAGATTGCTAGGATTTTATTTGTTTGAATTGCTTAATTGTTTGGATGGTTTAATGAAGAATGAACTTTTTTTTGATTTTATTTTTTATTTTTTTTAATTTTTTTTTGAATTTTAGGTTTCCAAACGGTTAACCGAAACCCGTTGGAAAAAATCGAAACCGAGAGAAAACCGACTAAAACCGAACCGACGGTAAACGGAACGGTTATAAAAATTTATTTAAAAAACCGATCTAACCGGTTTCGGTTTTGGTTTGGCACAAAACCAAACCGAAACCGGCCATGTACAGCCCTATGCTCACCCCTAACGAAAGTGATGTGCATTACTAGTTGATTGTGAGCCTTATGAATCAATTTAATCGATTTGCTGTTTAATGTGAATTTTAGTTTAATAACAAGAACTAGAGATGTGTCTAGAATTTAGTATTCGATCTCAACACTCAAAAGTGAATGTTGACCAGTCAATTTTTTTCTTCCACGTGGACAAGATGGAGCCCACAAGTTATGTTTTGAAAAACATTGACCAAGAAAAATATTACTGAAAGGGAGAAATCATCGTAGACAACATTTGTTTGAGACCATTGACACCAAAAACCAAACTCCATTTTAAATCTCATCTAAATCTCTCCACTGATCAATTCTTGTAACATCCATCAATATGGCTCAGCTCCATCGCGTCCAAACCTCATCGAAATCTCCAAGAGATCGTGGCAGCAGCAGCACAGAGCAGCAGCAACAATTGCAGCTGCATCCCCATCATATTGCAACTGGTTATGCATAACTAACCCCATTCATTCACTCATATGTTAGATTTCGTATTCATGTGTTTTGCATTAGTTAGTACTAATAATGTATATGCATAAATGCAGGCCATGAGAAAATTCCAAATGAAGCAACTGCGAGGATATTGGCAACAGAAGTACCACCACCGGCCAGCAAGCATCCTCAAAATGAATCTATTGCAAGGATAGCAACGGTTGTAACACCAACCAGAAAGCATCATCAAAATGAAGCTGCAGGGAAGATGGCAACAGGAGTAACACCAACGATGCCGACAACACCGATGTTTGGAAAGAACCATGACAAAGAAGAAATAGATCATATTCACAGTCCTAGTAACAAAAAATCAGTTATTGCAAAGGTTAAAGAGAAGGCTAAGAAATGGAAACATAACCTTGTTAATAAGAAAAAACACCATAACAATTCCTCGCCATCAGCGTCACCAGGTACTTCTACGCCTACTACTCCTCCACCTCCTGCGTGGGGTGTTTCATTAGACGACGATGATTATACTGACGTCGAAGATGATGACAAAAATCATTACCATGTTGAACATAAAGAAGCTGCTGTAGAACCTGTAGAATACCTTGGTGCACCAAGTAATGTTAATACCCCAAATGAAATGTGTTTAATGAAATGGCATTGGATTGTGATCATATCTTAATTAATTTTTGGTTTTATTACAGTGTACGAATCAGAACGTGCGAGTAATGATCAAGGCAGTCATCTGGATAAACCTGCAGAATACCTTGGTGCACCAAGTAATTGACATACACAATGCTAGTTAACAAAATGGCATTCTTTTGTGATCAAGTACTAATCAATTTTTTGTTTCTTTTTAGTGTACGAATCAGAACGTGCGAGTAACAATCAAGGCAATCATCCTGACAAGCATGTGGCAAGTCATACAATTCAACCTTTAGTCTCAGATAAGCATGTTTTGGAAGCCAAAAATACTCCTATTGTTCCTATGAAGACTCCTAGTCCTATTGTTTCTATGGCGACTACTCCTCCTCCTCCTCCACGAGATAATACTGATCAGATTACTATTCGTGTTGAGAAAGAAATTCATGGCAAGAAAGAAAGTCCCAGCAAAACAATAACCGAGACTGTAACGGAGAAGTTTGGACCAGCTTATGCTATGGTTTCTGAAGCAACCCAGTCGCTCGCAACAAAGATTCAAAATGCAACGATGCCAACGTCAAGCACATCATGCACATTACCGGTAACAAGCAGTCGAGATAAGATAAGGACTGGAGAGAATAGATGGGATAAAGGTGTCTCAGTGAAACAATATTTTATAAGTAAGCTAGAACCAGGAGACGAAGAAAAGGCACTTTCTGAGGTGATATCTGATGCAATGAGCCCGAAAACAATTACTGGAGATACAGGTGTTGTTGAGAAAGTTAGAGAGGCCGTTTCGTCTATGCTCGGTATTGAACAAGCAACACCTACTTTGTCATTGCCAGAACATATTCCAATTTCTACAAATCCCCAAGAAGGTACTGCAACATTTTACTCCTTGTCTCATTCTTTCAATTTCCTGATGCGATGCGAGCCTAATGCATTCATTACTCGTATTTCTGTTTTCAGTTTTCGTTGAAGAAAAACATGAAAGGCGACTCCAAGCCAACTAACAAGCTAAGTACCATCCCTAAATTCGGAGGGACAGGCGAAAAGTTTTGTTCCCTAAAAGTCTAAATTAACCATATCTAATATGCTGTATTAATAAATAACTAAGCTAGTTGCAATCTTCATGTAATTGCAACAAAAGTTTTGAACATATTTTTGTAACCGTAAACTCGACTTGACATGTACATAAATGGTCTAGTCATTGTGATCAGATTCTGTAGCTTTATCTTTGCGCTCCAAATAAGATACTACCGCAGTAGATTTGTGTAAGAACTTGGTGCGAAATCGTTTCAACAGTAACATCGTATTAGTATAAACTTCGCACAATACAAGTTACACAAGAATATGCCTTTTCCATTCACAACAACAAAAGAAAAACAGAACAGAACAGAAAAGTTCTCTCTGGATGTTTTAAAAGACGAATATTTTAAGGAAATGAAACCACAATTTCTGCAAGCTGTTGGAAAATTCAGAATCATATTAATTCAAAATCAAACTTTGAAAACTGTATTATAATACACTAAATAGATTACAAACACGAAACATGACTACCTCTAATTGACAACTAATTCAAACAGGACTTGATGGTATTGACTCAGTTGGGGTTGATGACGGTATGGACTTGGTGTTTCCTGTAGAAAAAAGGCGATGATCTTCTGGGCATTCCTTACGTGTGAATGCTTGATTCAGTGTATCGCTAGTATCTAGAGCTGACAAATCTGCTGGATGCAGAGTAAGATCACCGCTTAGGTACTGCATGACTCGTCTCATACTTGGTCTACGCTCAGGATCAGTATGAGTACAGAGCAACCCAAGTCTCAGTGCCAGTTCCATCTGTTCCACTACATATTCATCTCCTAAATTTCGATCAGCTGTCTCTAGCATTGTGCCTTTCCTCCAATTTGACAGAGCCCAGTCGACAAGATAAATCAAACCCTCGCCTGTTAAGGCCGTTTTAAGCTCTACTGGTCTCTTCCCAGTAGCAACTTCAAGCAAGAAAACCCCAAAAGCATAAACATCAGTGCTAGTTGACGCCATTCCGCTTTTAGTCATCTCTGGTGCAAGATAACCTGGTGTGCCGACCACTCTAGAAGTTGGAGCATCACAGGTTCCATGATCAAATAGCATTGCAAGACCAAAATCACCCAATCTTGGATTCATTTCATTATCTAATAAAACATTACTCGACTTGATATCCCTATGAATCACAACCTTTTCCCATTCTTCATGTAGATAAACTAGTCCAGAGGCTACACCTTTGATGATCTGAAATCTTCTACTCCAATCCAGCATTGTTCTCACTGTCGTTGATCCATTTTGTGAGCGCCGTCGAAAGAGGAAATTGTCTAAACTTCCATTAGGCATGTAGTCATAGACTAACAGTAACTCTCCTTTACGCCTGCAGTAACCATACAGTTGTACCAAATTTCGATGGCGAAGCTTGCCAATACTAACAATCTCTGCAATAAACTGCTGCATTCCTCGTGTTGAATCATGAGAGACTTTCTTGATAGCAACTTGAATTTTAGTAGAGGGCAGTACACCTCGGTATACCTTACCGAAGGCACCATTTCCTATAACATCTTTCTCCCCAAACCCATTTGTAGCCCTATACAGATCTTTATATGCGAATCTATGTGTTCCGTATATGTCTTCCCAATCCTCTATCAATTCTGCATATTTCTTCTTCCACACATAGATAATGATGGCAGCAGCAATTACGGTCAGCACAACAATTGGGATGAGAACCGACAAAGCAATTGTCTCCTGTTTCTTAACAGTCCTAGGATGGTCAGGAAGACTCGGTACATGAAGCTCTTGAGCTTTGCCATTTACCTTAAAACTCCATCCATGTATGTAATGAAATGTTTTCACAGTTTGAGTGGACGAAGAGAATCCAACATACATAGTATCTAAAAGAATAGTCGAAAGATCTTGTGGCAACGACAACAACGGAACATCTGGTTTAGGTATATGCATTGGAACAATTGTGACATTAAGTTGCTTTTTTACCCCGTCATAATCTATCCAAATTTGCATAGGTTCACCACTCGAAAGACTCAAATTCCTATACCCACCATTCATATCGGTATAATACCTAGCATATTCGGCCTTAACAGACTTTAATCCATTAATATCAACACCAATATGGTTATTATCAACATCATACTCGACATTTCTATTAGTATCAATCTCCACTGCAATAATATGATTTTCCGGGTTCCCATTGTTAGTATCATTAAAAATCCCCAAGTATTGATTTGCCAAACCTCCTGGCAACCCTCTTGTAGGTGCAATAACAAAAGCCATTCCTTGCCCATTGATTTCACTCTCAGAGACAATTGCAAAAATGAAAGTAGTCGAAAACGAAAGAGGAGTACTAATGTTATTACCTTTGGCCACCGTCGCCACCCCCGCCGCCACCGATGAATTAGTATTATTATTATTAATCATCAATTGAACTGGATTAAAGTAAAAAGCATGACCAACTCCATACTTGGTCTCAATATGAGTTAACCTCAATAGACCTCCAGTTGTAATATCAGCCATTCCATCAAGTACCAAGTCTTTAGCTTCTTTAAACCCATTGTAGATGAAATCAACATCTTCTAATGCTGCTGCAGAATTCAAGCTCGGATGCAACAAAAGTAACAAAATCTTGCAGCAGATGAAGAAGAACATAGCTGCTAATGACCCAAATCTTGGTAAAACCTTATCTTTTTTTTAAGACCTACATACTCTGATGGGATGTGGGCATTAGACAAGAACACACACATACACAGAGGAAACTGCAGATCTGGTTGTGGTGGTGGTGGTGGTGAAATCCAATAATGAAGATTAAAATTGAATGAAGTAATGACTTTTGAATTGAATTGAATTGAAATAAGAATCTAGATAATAACAGAGAGGGGATGGACAGAACAGATGTGATAGTAGCTGGATTTTGATGGGAATTATTAGTATAAACTAACAAAACAGAAACTGACAAGTTCAGACAGATATTGAAAATGAATGATGAAACTGGAAGGAAATGGAAAGGAATATAGAGAGTAGATTTTCAAGGATTAAGATCTTATTATTACAGGATTTTTTACCATCTTTTTCTGCTCCATTATTGGTATGCTCCTCCTTCCTTCCTACATGCTCTGTCTGTTCATAGATATGGACCCAACAACCTTTTCAAAATGGTCCTAGCTATACTTTGAATGAATCTGACACTTAAAGTGTCCTTTTGTGATGTTTGCTATAGGGAGGCCAAGAATCAATTTAGGGGACTGCAAATAATTGTCAAAGACATCTGACCTGGTCAATGTTTGACAAATCTAGTAGAATTAAGCTAGAATGTTATTTATTTTTTTTATCACGTTAATGTTGTTGATCCATTATGTATTTAAACCTCCAGAAATATAACTATAATATAGTTAGAGTTGAACCTGTGAGTCGTGACCACTAAACTACATAGTAGTTTTTATAGTGTTAATTTATGAGATTTTTTTAGACTACGATATATATCATCAGATTTTTAAACTGCAATTGAATATTTCATAATTATATCTATATCACATGGGTGGTTAAAACTCTAGATTGTTAACTACCACGTATGGTATAGTGAATTTTGATTTTCACAAATCTAATACTATTTTTATTTCTGAAAAAAAACTATTATTATTTTTTTTAAATTGGTCCATTTCTAGATCAAATAAAAATATTAACATTTTTTCATAAATGAAAAAAATATTCTTTTGTTGGACGTTTTTCGATTTTTACTATCACACGAAAAAAAGACTATGATCAAAAGAGATGCATATAATGGAGGCATTGTGATCTACAAAAATGCCAATTTTGACAGTGATCTTCCCATATCCTTTTTTGCTCTCCCTATAACATGACTACCTCTTTTACTTTTTATGAAACCGAAAAATTGAATAAGGGATCTAGGAGCAAAACCATCCGATTTTGTCCAAATGTTTAATAGATGATTCTTGTGATGTTGACTTTACAATAAAGACTAAAGAAAATTCATTTTCTAACAGAACTATACATCAAATATTTTTTCCTTTATCAAAATAAAAAAGAAAAGAAGTAGACATCAAATTTAATTGGTACATACTCAACTAAACATATAAGGTAAGAAAATAAACATATACTTTATGCATTTATTATCAATGAAAAATTAACGGTCAATACCGTACGTAAGTAATATTTTTCCTTATTTTGGTAAATATCAATATCAACTTACAACTTTTACAGTAGGAGTATAAAATTAAAATATGTTGTCACTAAACGTGTAGAGAGAAAAGCATTTAAGATGGTCAAGTGATTGTGTAGTCCGTGAGGTGGTAAATTTTTGCTGTATTGCTTGCGCCTTTGATTGATTCAGTGTCTGTGTTGTGCGTGAATCCATAAGACAAATAAAGAATGTGTTTCTAAGATAGCAGCATTTACTCCAGATGTGACTATAGTATAATGATAAAGTTATTTTGTGATGATATCAATAACCATGATCCGAGATCGAAATTTGTTAACATAACTACCTGGGTTTGCAAGTAGCAGACCTTTTATAATAGAAGGGATTTAAAACAAAGAAAATTGTTCAATGACAACTTGGGTGACTTATAGACTAGTATAAAATGGCTAAGTAGATACTGGTCCTTTGCACTAAAAAACTATTTTGTTTACATGTCACCTGTGAAATTCGGTATGAGATCCATCCTTTTAAAAGGATTCATTGTTCCTTGATTTAGGGTTTTAATGGGGTCACGTTTTGTGTATCCTATGTAAGATTACCACAGTTTAGGTTAAACTGCTATTTGGGCCGCCACCCAGGCTTGCCACACCAATCTTTCAGCCTAGTATTGACGAAACAAAAATTATTGCCGGATCTGTTTCATCAGGAAACAACTGCCTTACCAGTTTATCTGAATATGCTGATGTACCTGTTTCGCCGAAAATAGTCGTCGTCCATTTTTGGCAAAAAATATCGTTGATCATGTTTTACCAAAGACAGTTGCAAGTCCAGCTTCACTGAGAAATACAGTCGGACATGTTTTATCAAAAACAACCAACAGACCAGTTTCAACGGAAACTTCCGCCGAACATATTCATTTTAAAAATGGTCCCACTAATAGGTGAGTTATATCATTAAACAAGAGTATATTTTTAAAACTATCATTTATCGATTATTGTTAGTATAAGAAATATGTATAATTTGATAGTCATGTTTATAGTTGTTATATAAGTGTTTTAAAATGATTTACAATGGTATAAAGTTTATGAATATCTATGATATACTTTGAGAGATATATTATTTCTAAATTTTATTAACTATTATATATAAAAATACTATTAAAAAAATACTTAAATTCTACCTTCTTATTACCTTAAAAATTATATCATTTTAAGCTACGTCATCTATTAATGGGACAGAGTCAGTATATACTTTGGGATTTAACATAGTCCGGTATGTAACAGATGTGAGGAGATGTTTTTTTCACAAGAAAAAGAAGAAAAAACAAAAAGTGGTGGTGTGACCAATTGTTAGTCCAATTGAATCCATTCTTCTCAAACGTTGTCCTGAAGTCCTCTAACCTTCGTGACTATATATAACTTCCGTGTCACGTGGGTGAAGGTGTGAAAAAATCATAGCGCTCCCAAATAACGTGAAAAAATGAATATTCACTCTGCTTTTAAAAAATAGATAAGGTTCTTTTTTAGATGTTAAAAAAAAGGTTAATTTATTTAAATAAAAAGTTAAATATTATAATTTTACTACTTTATTCATAATAGAAATCATATCTTTTTCCGTTTAACAAGTTAGTGAACTATTTCTTTCTCCTATTTTTTTCTTTAAATATATCAAGGGGAACACAAAAAAATTAGGAATAAGTATAAAAAAATAATTTAAATAATTGAAAAAAAATGTATACAAAATTAAACAAGTCTATTTTTTAAATATAGGAGGAGTATATTTTTTTGAGTCTATTAATAGCGTAACGGACGAATATATGAAAAAACTCTCTTATATCAATCAATTGTAACGAGACAAGGTATTATGATCTAGAAAAACAATTTATTTCTTTCAAATGGTTCTGGTTAACTTGAAACTTAGTGCCCTCCTTAGATCCATTTTCACTCTCCCTATAACAGAAGTCTTTTTTTTTACCTTATTGAAACAGATTCTTCTACTGTTGAATTAGTATATAGTATTAAAAAAAAAGAGTTACAGTCAATATGATAACCTTTTTTTCCTTGTTTTGGTAAACAATAATATCCAATTACTCATTTTTCAATATCAATGGAAGTTTCAGATGTAACTAACGTGTGAGGCGTAGATGATGATGCAGTGATTAGGTTGTCTACAAAGGTGTAAATCTCCAAAATGTGGAGCTCTATGCTTGCACGTTTGATTGAGTAGTGTATTGGTTGTTGTCTTAATTAACTCTTAAAAGCAACCAACAACCAATGTGTTTCTAGCAGGGCCTGCAAGATTTGTTCATTGGGAGCAGGGTTGACACAAATGACATGCCTAATAAATGTGCTTGGGACAACTTTGTAGTCCATTTTGAATACCTCTTGGCAATTCAATCTACCGTAAGATCTTGGCTTCTCCAGCATTCTACCATTTTTCTTCAGCTCCTGCGACCCTGCCCCTCCATGGACGGCTTTCTTTTGTAGGGAGGAAACTAAAATCTAACTTGAGGAAAAAAAAAATTTGTAACAAATATGGAAAGTGATATTAGGTGGATTTTGAAAATGTGGTGAAAGTTGGATTAGTCAAGTTTGATACTATAAATGATAATATATTTTCTTCAGAAAAAGACAGAGTATAAATATAAAATTATCAGAAATTAAACTAAATAATTTAGAAAGTTTTTCTTTTATAAGAATTTTCTTTCGTCTTTGTAGCAAAAGTCTTCATAGACTAGGACCATCAACTATTATTTTTCACATAATTTATTAATTTTATTTTATTTTATTACTATTCCCTCTGTCCCATGTATATAAAGGGCGAATTTATTAAATCTTTTAGATTGATTTTTTTTTATTATTTTATAAAAATTCATCATTTTTTCTGTTTTATCCTTTGTCATATTTCTAACACTAAAAATATTAACTAAGTTGTGATGATACTCATACACCATAATTAAAAGGATATACGAAAAAATCATTTTGTAAATAGAATTCGATCAATCTAATGGGACAACCAAAAACTAAAACTCTACCTTTATATGTGGGACCGAGAGAGTAGAATGGACAGTTGTTACTATTTTGATAATGAGACAAAATTTTGGATTGCAGTTTAGAGACAAATAATAGATAATGAGATAATTTTTCGATTATAAGAAAAATTTAGATCACCAGACATATTTCATGTCAGTGTGCAACTTTGTGCACCTCCACTAAACCAGAAATGCACATTCGTCCCAACCTAATTCACTTATGTTTAACCCTATTTATATATTTATATTTAACAACGGGGATTTGTTTAAAATACCCCCAATTCAATTAGTAATTTATAAAGTACTTTTATCTTTTTGAAAACTTATAAAGTACCCCACCGTCAGATTTTTCATCCATCTTGGTTAAGTTAATTAAAAGTTTACTTATTTATCCTTTACTGGTTGTCGTGTTGATCTACATCAATTTTCAGGTTAGTCGAGCTCGGTTCAGGATCTTTTCATCGTTTCTGGTTCGTTACATCATTCCCAAAGAAGGATTCATCATTTCCAAGTGTCTTGGGGTTTTTTGTTGGTGGAGAATCGACATTCTACAACACATTTCAAGTTCGTGCAGCCCGATTCAGGATCGTTACACCACTTTCAGGATCGTCGAATCATTTACACCCCTTTCAGGAGATATGAGCAACTCAATTCAACTCAACCGATTCAGGGGCTTTTAGGACTTTTTCCATACAAGATAACTGCCACCTATCACTTAACTGCCCGTTAGCCAAATTGAGGGTTCTTTATTAATTTTTTTAAAAACAGGGTTATTTTATAGATTACTAATTTAAATGGGGATACTTTAACAAATTTCTCTTAATAATAAGTACAACACATGACACGGGGAATTGAGCAGGAATGTTGAAAACATTCTATCAAAGAAACAAATATCGAAAACATAAAAAAATACTACTCCTTCTGTTCCACTTTAGATAATATTTTAGGTATTTTGGGAATTTTCACGTAAATTAGAAAATAAAGAGATATAAAAAAAATTTATCTATACCCTTAAAAAAAATATTCAAACATTAATTGATATTAATGTAATTATAAATAAATTTTTAGTTCTCAGATAAAATGTTAGGGCATTATTAATAGTTTTATAGAAAAAAATGAAAACTACCAAGTAATGAAGAACAGAGAAATAATCCTAAATTATCATCTAAAGTGGAACTGAAGGAGTATTGAGGCACATTTTTCTTATCTTTTCACTTGTATTTCCACTTCCACTTCCCATTTTCACTTTCTTCTTAATTAGATCCGATGAAAAGTGACTACTCATGAAAGGAGTGAAATGAAATCTCTGGGACATACTCTTTTCTAACCGCAATTTATCTCTATCTGTAACATTAAAACCATTAACCCAAATGCTTGTTAGAACAAGAATCAGTGATGAATAGAGACCGAGAGAAATAAAAAAGAATCTAGAGAAGATTAAGTTAATTATATTAACGGAATAATCATTGAAATGTAATCTCAGTAAGATAGCAGCCATGTTTATATGATCAAATAATGGGCAAGACCCATTTAGGATTTGTTAAAGGAGTTATATTTAAAAGAATGATATGATGAACAGTGTTCCATTTTCAATTGTTATCGATTAAACTTACTGTTCTGGTATCGAAGATCATCCTACCCCGGTATGTAGAAGTTTCACAATAAACCAAAACCTTAAAACTCGTTTTCATTGTTTAAAAATGTTCCCTAAAACTTGTTTTTGCAGCATACACAAATACAAATTAGTTAAGTAACGTACTCAAATATTTAATGGACATACACAACTCAAGTTGCTACGAAATTCGTTTGCACTAAAGTACACGGAAAAAAGAGCTTACACTCTACTCTTTTCGGTTTCATGAAGATCAAAATTAGAAGAAAGAAAATTAAGTTTAAAATAGAATTATATAAAAGTAAAGAAATAACATAGATATAGCTTTAATAAAAATACTATTATCGTATTTTTTTTTAATCATAATAGGGTTTTTTCCAGAAATATAGGGAGTATTTGATTCGGTTCTAATATTTATCAGTCCAAATCCCCATATCATATGTTGAATCTAATTTTATAATTTAAAAAGAATCATATTATTGGGACCGCAGTTTTTAGATTTTGAGGGCTTATAAAATGATAAAATAGGATCATCAAATATCTAACTCAAAAACCCATTATCCTACTAATTATGATAATGGCTAAACTGTCCTTGCTTAATTAGAGGTAATTAATAAAATTAATTAGCTAAATTAATGAAAATTATTGACTGATTAGATCACTGATATGATTTAAATTTACGGTTTGAAAATAAAAGTCAAAAATCAAATTAAACTTACGGCTCGGAAAAGATGAACTCCCAGTCGTAAAGTGTAGTTATGGCTGGGTAGTGTATACATACAACCGTAAAGTTCGAGTTAGGCTAAGAAAGTAACCAATACAGTCCTTTTGAACGAGTTTCCTATAAGCTCATTACCCTATCGGTCTCTTTCTAGTCAAAATTTTAAGGTTTAGGTTCGCGTTTGGTAACGTGTTCCTAAAGCGGGCAAGAAGGAAACGGTGATGAAATCCGAGTCCTTATCGTATATGGCCAGTTCTTGTCCTTTACTAGAAAAGTAAACCCATATTCAGGTCCTCAGCATATATGCACACAAAGGAATACACTAAACCCACTTGCAGGGGATCCATGGGTTGATTGAGTCTTACCTCACGTACCAGACGGGGGATGAATTAGTTGTAGTCGGAACAAATGTCGGTCATCTGAATCAAATAGTGCTATCACAAATATGAGGAAACTGCAACAGGCCAAGAAAATAAACAAACCGAGCACACACTTATCTAGTTTTTTGTTTAAGACAATTACTTCTAGTTGTGGTTCAGGTTCAGGCTATATAAAAGGGTCTACATAAAATATTTTCATCGGATGGGTTTCCTCATAAGAAGGATCAACAGGATCATGTTGTAGAGTCTGGAATAACTCAACTAAGAACTTAGAAGCACATAATAATAACCTGATTAATTATGGATCTTCAAAGTCAATCAGATTGTATTCACACAGTTGACTACTATGAAGGTGGTGATTCTTAAACATATGTGTCGATTCTAATTTCCTAAAGTAATTAGGCTTAGTCTCAAAACTTAATAAGTTATACATTTGAAATTCTAACGTTACCACATATGGAAGAAAATATTTTGGTTGGAAAACAAAGTCAATCTTGTTATTATCTCCTAGGTAAACCATATCGACCATAGGATGGGTTTCTAACAACTGAACTTCTTTCTAGACATGATTAGGCTCGGGAAACAGTTGTTGAAGATAGTCTCTTAATATGGTAGAGGCACAATTATCAAGTCCCAAGTGAGGGACTTTTAAAAGATTCACAGGTAAAGCACAGGGAGAATGATAATCACCCCCAAAATTAGAAATTTGGGTCTCTCTAGATAGACTAGTCATAATTTCCCTAATTTCTAGATCATCAGATTCCTGGAAATGGTCAATTGCTTCTTCTGAGTTTTAATCAAGTGGTGCATCCTCACTCATATTTAAAATCTCTACGAGTCTATCTTTGTTATCTAAGACTATTGTTTCTAAATCGTTGGACTCTAAAACAGTATTCTCAGGATAAACCCGTTTCTCTATAACCATTATCGGCTTCTAAACAAGAAAATTCTACATTGTCTAAAATAGTGGTACCTCTAGTCAAATCCTCTTCCTTTTGAATAGGTGAATAATAATTAAAATTATTCGGATTTGAACCAGAAATAACACTATCATCATGAATCACAATTGGAGTGACAATTTCTTGATCAGTCTGCATGTATATTTCAAGTTCTTCATCAACACTATCTTCATTATCATAATAATATGAAGATGTTTGAACCTCGTCTAAATAAGTAGTGTTACCAATTCTATCCTCATCCTCTTGACTAGGTGAATAATTATCAATGGTAGCACTATGTTGGAAATTAAGATCATTTTGAGCAATATTATTCTTTGCAGAAATTTCATTCACACTTAATACGAACCTATTTCTATCCTCTGTAATCTCCTTTATGATTCTTCTTGTATCCTCAGTGCACTTCTTGATGGAATTTTCTAGAGAAAAAACTAGATCATAAGTGCTCGTATGATTCTTCTAGAGGCATAATAGGTTCATTATAAGGATTCTAGGTTGCATCTGTTTTAGGGCATCCCTCCAAGACAAAGAACTCGAATCATCATGTGGAGTACTAGATTGCATCCTCTTTAGGGCATCCCTCCAAGACAAAGAACTAGAATTTTTCTCATGTGATTCTACTAGAGAAGGATTTGGGTTATCATAGGGAGTACTATATTGCATCTGTTTTAGGGCATCACTCCAAGATAAAGAACTCGATTTTTGCTCCCTTTCATGTTCATAAGATGGGTGTATGCACGAATAGTAATTGGGATCACCCTGGTATGAGTAATAACCTCAAAAAGGTTGGTGGTAATCCCGACTACTATCCGCACAATGTTGATTGTATGGATAATGTCTATTTTGAAATTCAGTCGGATATTCATTGTATTTGTCCTCATAATACCAGTTCAAAATTTCTAAAAACTTCCTAATATATTAAAAAAATCTAAGAAAATAAATCCTAACAGGAAGGGGTATCTAAACGTACACAAACAAGGCCGGCTCAACTAAATCAAACCTATTGAATCTAGCAAACAAAAAGCATGATGGCTCTACTTAGATTGTTTCTAAACCAACTTTCATTCCTTCGAAAGGAAACTAGTTACAGTTTTAGCAAACCTCTTAGAACGATCCGAATTAGATTAAGTCGAAGAGAAACAGGATAAGCTCTAAAGAGCTTTGACAACCCTGTCTCTTTGATAACTTTTCCCTGGGTTACAAGGCGTCTCTAATCAACTTAAAATAATCTTCCTGAATTTCGAGTTAGGCTAACAAAGTAACCAATACAGTCTTTTTGAACGAGTTTCCTATAAGCTCGTTACTATATCGGTCTCTTTCTAGTCAATCTTTTTAAGGTTTAGGTTTGCGTTTGGTAACATGTTCCTAAAGCGGGCAAGAAGGAAACGATGATGAAATTCGAGTCCTTATCTTATATGGCCAGTTCTTGCCCTTTACTAGAAAAATAAATTCGTATTCAGGTCCTTAGCATATATGCACACGAAGGAATACAGTAAAGCCACTTGCAGGGGATTCGTGGGTTGATCGAGTCTTACCTCCCGTACCAGACGGGGGATGAATTGGTTGTAGTCGACTCGGGCCACCGACTCCTGTGTCAGTGTACGAACCCGAAGGGCCGAGATATATCGTAATTTTCGTCCTTCCCTGTTGCATTTTATATTTAAATTACCCTTTTGTAGGGTTTAAAAATAATAATAATGTCCAAAGTCCAAAATAAAGTCCAAAAGTGTCCAAAAATAAAAGAAAAATTACAAAAATAATAAAAATTTCCTAATACAATTTTCTAAACAAATAAAATCTAATTAAAAATAAAAATATTTGTCTTCTTTTCCGTTCTTTAAGCTTTAACTTTAACTCCAAGTCTTTAATCACCAAAGTCTTTGGCTTTATTTCATTTCATTCCAAAATCCAAAATCTGTAGCAAAAAGAGAAATACCCAAAAAACATAAAATAGAACAAAGTAAAAATAAAAATAAAAATAAAAACCTAAAAATAAATTTAAGACTCTAAAGACAAGTCCGCTTCGGCGGCACCAAAAATGATGTTGTTTTTAAATATTAATAAAAGGTCCGATACTTAGACTTGTAAAGATTCGATTTTTAAACCTAATTTTTAATAACTAAAAATAGAACATATTAAAATAAAATTGATTTCAAATTATGGGAAAGATTTAGACTAAGGGTTCCACCATTAGCCATTTTTTCAAGTGATAAAAATCTTGCAACTTGTATATTCAGTTTATCCAAATATTACCAAAGTTAGGTTTTCAAAATAATAGTTGTAAATCGAAAGCATGAGACATCAAAAGCTCAAAGCCCAACATGACTCATCAAAAGAAAACATAACTAATTGATAAAAACCATTTTTTGAATTTTAATTCAAAGCAAATAATAGTAAAAGAACTGCAAAAAATAAAATAAATAAATTACCACTTTATTATTGGAAAAATAGCTTCCTTCGTCGCCCAGTGCTTGTGATTAGCTCATCATGTTGGAAACACTGTTAAAATAATTGTTCATAGCTCAAAAAGTGTTTAAAATGATGAAACAAAAGTAAAACAGGAGAACTGATACCACTTATAAGCGTTAAAAGTGTGTGGCTGGAGAGAAAATAAGATATAAGACAAGAGAACGGAGTGCAGCCACTTCAGAATTTTAAAAGAATATGCAACGGAATCAACGACTGTTCTCTGGAGCCTTTTTCTCTTCGTATGTTCTTCACCAACAGATTTTTTTTTCTTCCTGGAATTTTTCCGGCTGCTTTTGCTTCTTTGTTTCTTGATATTCTTTGTTATTTATAGGATTAGTGAACCCTATAGAACTTTCTTAACCGATAAGGACTCCAAAACCAATTCTAAATCATCTTGTTTTATAAAAAAAGTTTAATCGTTGATGAATAATTTTTAGAATCGACGATTAATCGTTATGTGAAGAGCGAAAATAAAAAAGATGAAATGGAGAAAATGAAGAAATTGTGACAGGCCGAGAAGGAGAAGAGGAGGGAGAGAATAGGAAATGATAAAAAATTAATTAGATTTAGGTATTTTTTAGTTTTTATATTAGATTTAACGTAATTATTAAAGAATGATAATTTAAACATTTGACATAGCTATTAAGTCCCTTATATTATCGTTTGGACGTTATAATCCACTGCAGCCCTTAAAACTCAAATATACAACCCTGATAATAATTTTTTTAAAAGAATTATAAATTAAGGTTAAATATAAACCAATAAAAATGAGATAATGGAAAGAATACGCATTCCTAGTTTAGCGGTGGTGCACACAGCTGCACTCTTCGTATCAAGCGGCAGATTTTAGCTCACAGTGAGATTTTTTTAATTTCAAGACAAATTCTAAGACAAATTGTTGGCCCCATAATTTGAACCACAAGGCATTATTTAGGTGGTCACACGTCCATATTATGGGTTTTGACATGAGGCATCCAACAAATATGCTCTGCTCATATGGACCCAACAACCTTTTCAAATGGTCCTAGTTTGAATGACACAAAGGGTTTCATCTTTATGCACCCCAAACAAAGATAGGGGGAGGAATTTATTGAGGAAACAATCCATTTTTGTCCTAAAATTAAATGGATACATCTAATGTTAGACTTGACTTGACTTGAATTCATACAGGGACATTTCATTAAGTTTGATTGCTGTACACCCAACTAAACAATTCTTATGAATTATATCAAAATTAAGCATCCCATACTCAATAACCCCATACCTTCTTTTTCTACTTGTTTTTGGTAAATATCAGTATCATCCAATATAATCCACTGATTGTGTTGTCTATGTAAAAAAAAAAACTAAAAAAAAATAGTTGGTTAAAATGGTTGGCAAGTCGGGATATTAAGTCTCTAAAATAATGCTTACAGGATGTCTTTTTGATAGATATGTATGAGCAGGAAAGAAAAAGGTTGGAAGTATATTCATTTCTCACCCAACATCACATTTACTAGTCCAATCTAGAATTCCTCTTGATAATCTATGGAAATATCTTTCACCAAACACTATGAATGTCTTCCATAACATAAAAAGAGGGAAAATAAAGGTACTGTTTGTGCATAGACACCTCCATTAGAGCCTGTGTGAAGTCTGCAGCATTTTCTGATCATTGACATTACAAATACAAGAAAATAAAAAACAGTACAGTACTAGCTTGTATAATTATGATTTCTTAACACCCCATCTTTCTGAAAAATAAAAACAAATCATTACAGTGCACGTCCTATGCCTAGAAACAACTTAACGGGTACTAGACATTACGGTCACGCTGGCTGTAGATGATAATCCAGTGGTTGTACTGTTTACACCATAAGGATACAAGTCTCCCAGACGTGGTCGAGGACTAGTGAACGCTTGATTGATGGTATCGCTTGTCTCAAGAGTCCACAAATCTGTTTGAAGCAAAGCTGCATCTCCATTCAGATACTGCATGACTTGTCTCATTGTTGGTCTAAATTCATAATTAGTATGAGTACATAGCAACCCAAGTTTCAATACCAATTCTATCTCTTCTGCAACATATTCACTCCCAAAAATTGGATCAATTGCTTCAAGAATAATGCCTTCCCTCCAACAAGACAGAACCAAATCTACCAGATAAACCAAATGCTCACCAGTTAAGTTTGTTTTTACCTCTACCGGTCTCTTCCCACAAGCAACTTCAAGCAAGAAAACCCCGAAGGAATACACATCAGTGCTGGTTGATGCAAATCCGCTTCTAGTCATTTCTGGTGCGATATACCCCGGTGTGCCAGCAACCCTAGAAGTAAAAGCATCACATGTTCCATGATCAAATAACATTGCAAGACCAAAATCACCTAATTTTGGGTTCATTTCAACATCTAATAAAACATTGCTTGCCTTCACATCTCTGTGAATCACAACCTTTTCCCATTCTTCATGCAGATAAACTAGCCCTGAAGCTACACCTTTGATGACTTCAAATCTTTGCGTCCAATTTAGTACTGCTCTTTGTGATGATGATGCTGCATCTGAACAAGGTGGGAATATGAACTTCTCTAAGCTTCCACAGGACAGGAACTCATACACTAAAAGTAGCTCTCCATTACGCCTGCAATAGCCATAGAGTTGCACCAAGTTTCGGTGGCGAAGCTTGCCTATGCTGACAATTTCTGCAATAAATTGCTGCATTCCACGAGATGAATCATGGGAGACTTTCTTGACAGCAACTTCCATTTTAGAAGAGGGTAATACACCTCGGTAGACCTTCCCAAAGGCGCCTGACCCTATAATTTCTTTCTCTGCAAACCCTTTTGTAGCCATGTATAGATCTTTATATGTGAATCTATGTGTCCCGTAAATTTGTTCCCAGTCCTCTACCAACTCCGTGAACTTTCTCTTCCTTAGGAACAAAAAGATACCCGAGCATATGACAATTAACATGACGGTTGAGATAACTATTGACAGCGTGATCTTCAACATCTTTGATTTACCTTTTGGAAGCTTGGGAAGGCTAGACAGATCAAGACCTTGAGCATCTCCATTGATCTTAAAACTCCATCCTAAAATGTAATGATATGTTTGCGCTGTTCGAGTAGACGAAGAGAATCCCACATACATAGTGTCTAACAGAATAGTTGAAAGATCTTGGTGAAATGACAACAAAGGAACATCTGGTTTGTGTACCCCAATTGGGGCTATTGTTACATTAAGATGCTTTTGTGACCCATCATATTCCACCCAAACTTGCATGGCTCTCCTACTTCTAAGAGTTAAGTTCTTGTATCCACCGTTCTCATCAGTGTAGTACCCAGCAGATTTCGCCCGAACAGATTTTAAGTCGTTAATATTGATGCCGACATGGTTATTGTCGTCGTCATACTCAACATCTCTGCTAGTATCTAACTCCACTGCAAAAACATGGTTTGCAAGTTTTCCGTTGTTGGTGTCATTGAAAAGACCTAGATATTGGTTTCCCATACCTCCAGGTAGCCCTCTTGTAGGTGCAATAACAAAGGCAAGCCCCTGACCGCTTACTTCAGTCTCGGAGACTATGGCAAAGACGAAAGTAGTAGAGAAGGAGACTGCAGCAGTAGTTGTGTTACCGTTGGCTGATGATAATGAAGAGTTGCTATGGAATTGAATAGGATTGGAGTAGAAGCAGTGGCCAACTGCATATTTCCTTTCCGTATTTGTTAACCTCAAGATCCCTTCGGGTGTGATTTCTGCCATGCCGTCCAAATGCAAATTTTGAGCATTTCCGAAGCCATTATACTCAAAGCCAAGGCCTTCTATTGAGGAAACAAAAGTTACTCTGAGAAAGAAAAACAAAGAACAAGTTAAGAGCTTGAACACGAACATGGTCCAAATTCTTAGTAGATCTGCTTACCGACCTTAAACTTTGTGATTTACTCTATGAACAAAGCTTTAAAGTTGTCATGGATTAGTCTAAACAGAATTGTGCAATTGTTGTTATCCATATCTGTATGTGGTTGATACCACTTGGATTAGATTGATTACAATGAAGTGGTGGCTAATTAAGAGAGTAGACTATTGACTAAGAGAATCTAGACTTAGAATACCGATAAGAGAGTAGCTTCCCGAGGGTAACAATGTACCTTTAACATTATTGCCAGTATTCGCAGCCACAGGCTGTATGCTATGCATGACGTAATGCGAAAAATATCTTTGATTGCAGAACTTGCACATCCAAGTAGCTAGGGTCATACTTAATACTGGGTCATCAAAGTACCATCTACCACAATAATATCTAGGTGGAAACTAGTAAATCATCAATACAAAACCTACTTGTTCATTGACTTCATTGACTTGTACTCTTTGTGGGACATAAAAATGAGTGGTGGACGAATATAATCTTACCCCAAGCATATGAAGAATACAACAAACACCACATAAGTAGGGAGTTAAATGTTAACATGGAAGATGCTTGAGACTCTGTTGTGAGAAGCTTTATTAAAAAATTCATAATTTAGCAGCAACATTCTGAAATCCAAATAAAACAATTTGCAATTGGATATGGCTGGTATATGGCTCCACTACAGTAACTACATGGTTTGTGTGTTTCCGCTGTTGAAATCATTAACATGTGGTTTGTGAAAGCTCCTAAATGCTTTAACAAAGGCAAACCCCTGATTGCCTATATCATGCTGGAAACTACAGCAAAGACGATAGCAGTAGAGAAGGAAACTGTAGTAGCAGTAGTTTTACAACTTACAATTGGCTGCTGAAAAAGAACTGGACTGGAGTGGAAGCAATAACCAACTCCATACCTGGTAGTTTTGATGCTAATTTAACCTTAACCCGGAGATACCGTCAAGTAAGACATCCGTCATTGCCATCAAAATCAATTTAGAGCGTCTCCAAAGGCATTATGTAATCGAAATTGGTATCTCCTGAGTCTGCAAAACTAAGATGGCAAGAAAAAACAAAGAGATAATTAAGAGCTTGATTATATGGTGCAAATTCTTGCAAGACCCTTGGCCGGCCTTAAGGACTTGTTCACAGAAGCATGGTCATATATTTATAGCTCCAATTATTATCAGCAATTGCCTGCAACAACTGTAAATTAGAGGAGTTTCGAACAATAAAAGTTTATCTGCCCCCAAAATAGACACATTTAGTGGAGAATAAAGTTAATGTTAAACAGATTCTTCTATTTGGAAATAACATAAGAACAGGGAACATGGTACAAATTTTGTTTATGAAGACCTCCACTGGAATCTCCCTGAAGTCTTTGGTTCTGGAGAATGCAAAAGCAATAAAAGAACAATTAAGACCTGGTACCATCAGCAAGCTATTAAATTAAATAGAATAAGTATAAGTATCAAATAAACTTTACAGCAATGTCCTACCTTTAACACAAATCAACGGGGACCAGATGGCACTGACTCATTGGGGGTTGACGATGATCCAGAGAAAGTGCTGCCTATATAGCAAGGGTACAAATCTCCCATGTTTACTCGCGAGAATGCTTGACTCAGTGTATCGCTCGTCTCGAGGGCCCATAAATCTGTTTGAAGCAGAGCAGCGTCTCCATTTAGATACTGCATGACTTGTCTCATGGTTGGTCTTAGGTCAGAATTAGTATGAGTACATAACAACGCAAGTTTCAAAACCAATTCTATCTCTTCTGCTACATATTCACTTCCAAAACTTGGATCAATAGTCTCACGAATTGTGCCGTTTTTCCAAGAAGACAGAACCAAATCGACCAGATAAACAGAACGGACACCTGTTAGGTCTGATCTTATCTGTACTGGTCTCTTCCCACAAGCAACTTCAAGCAAGAAAACCCCGTATGCATACACATCAGTACATGTTGAGGCTAACCCACTTCTATTCATTTCTGGTGCGATATAACCCGGTGTGCCACAAATTCTAGAAATAGGTGCATCAATGGTTCCATGATCAAATAACATCGCAAGACCAAAGTCACCCAATTTTGGGTTCATTTCAGCATTCAATAAAACATTGCTTGCCTTCACATCCCTATGAATGACAACTTTTTCCCATTCTTCATGTAGATAAACTAGTCCAGATGTTACTCCCTTTATGATTTCAAATCTTTGACACCAATTAAGTGTTGCTCTTGATGACAATGACGATGATGCACTCGAACTAGACGGAAAGATGAACTTCTCTAAACTTCCACAAGGCAGGAACTCGTACACTAAAAGTAGCTCTCCCTTTCGTCTGCAATAGCCATAAAGTTGCACTAAGTTTCTGTGCCGAACCTTGCCAATGCTTACAATTTCTGCAATAAATTGCTGCAAGCCATGTGTTGAATCATGTGTGACTTTCTTGATGGCGACTTCCTTTCGAGAAGTAGGCAATACACCTCGGTAGACTTCACCAAAGGCACCCCTCCCTATAATCTCTGCCTCTCCAAACCCATTTGTGGCCTTGTATAGTTCTTTAAATGAGAATCTATGTGTCCCATAAATTTGTTCCCAGTCCTCTACCAACTCTGCAAACTTTTTCTTCCTTAGGAAGAAAAAGATGCCCGAACATATTGTTATTATCACAACAATTGGGATAATTATTGATAACAGTATCGTCAACATCATTGCTTTCTCCTCAGGTTTTGGAAGTTCAGGAAGGCTAGAGAGCTTGAGCTCTTGAGCTACGCCATTAATCTTGAAACTCCATCCTAAAATGTAATGAAATGTTTCCACCGTTTGGGTAGACGAAGAGAATCCCACATACATACTATCTAAAAGTATAGTCGAAAGATCTTGGGACATGGATATCAAAGGAACACCCGGTTTGCGTACCTTAATTGGAGCTATGGTTACATTAAGTTGCTTCTGCGACCCATCATATTCTACCCAAACTTGCATGGCTTGCCCACTTGTAAGACTTAGGTTCTTATACCCGCCGTTCTTATCAGTGTAGTACTTAGCAGATTCAGCCCGAACAGACTTTAAGCTATTGATGTCGATACCGACATGATTATTGTCGATGTCGTACTCGATGTTCCTTATAGTATCCAACTCCACTGCAAAAACATGGTTTGCAGGGTTTCCATTGTTTGAATCACTGAATAGACCAAGAAATTGGTTTGGTAGAGCTCCAGGTAACCCTATTTTAGGTGCAATAACGAAAGCTAGGCCCTGACCACTTGCATAGTTCTCAGAGACTATGGCAAAGACAAAAGTAGTAGAGAAGGAGACTATAGTAGGAGTACTGTTAACCATATTGGCTGATGATGATGAGTTACTGTAGAATTGAACTGGACCTGAGTAGAAGCAATGACCAACTTGATGTTTGGAATCGGTGTCGGTTAACCTTAAGAGGCCACCAGGTGTGACATCCGCCGTGCCATTAAGACTCAAATTTTGAGCATTTCTGAAGCCATTGTAGCCAAAGCCAAGATCCTCTGACGTTGCTGAATAACTTGAGATGAAAAAGAAAAACAAAAAAACAGATAAGAGCTTGAATAAGAACATGGTCCAAGTTCTTGCCGGCTTTAACTTTCTGATGTACTCTATGAACATGGCTTAAAAATTTGTTATGCATATAATCTAGACAGAGTTTAGCTCCAAATTAAGTCAAAAGGAATACTAGATGACACCACTTGGATTATATATTGATAGAAAACAGTAGTCTGCAAGTTGAGAGAGAAGACTATTGACTTAGAGAATCAAGAGTTAAAGAAATGAATAAGCATATCGATGATAACAAATAGCTTTCAGATGGTGTTACTGACTTAAACAAGTTTATCTTTTAGCATTATTGCCGGCATTTTGCAGCCCATATGGTATATAAATTGTAGGAAACGTGAAGAGTATTTTGTTTCTTGATGATGGGACCATTTTCCCAAATATTATCAATACAAAAATCAACTTGTTCTATTACTTATAAGCATTATTATTGCATACAATTGCACGTGGAAATTTCTAAGAAAATCGGGTCGAAAATTCTAAGCAAAAAAATAAATAAAAATACAATAGCATCCAAGTTGAAAGTCAGAAGCTTGATTTTAAAATATCATAATTCAGTAACAAGTAACAACAATTGAGAATTAAGTTACACATGCTTTAGTTAAGTTCAAAATCAGTAGATTTGAATCTCTTCTAGCTAGAAAAATGTTACCTTTTCATAAAAACAAGCAGAGGCGGAGCAGACAAACACCGGGTCCTGGTGGTGACAATGTGAGCCTCCCTCCTCCTGGCTCCTTCCACAGCCAACCAAATGCAAGAGAGCTCCAAATGTGCTTTCCAGAAGATTTACCCGGCTTGGCATTGAGAATTTTAGTTGCCCTAACTCTGTTATGAAGTGCTCAGCATTGATATTCCACCACCACCTCATTTCCTTGTTGAAATCAAAATTCTCGATGTAAAATATTAAACCCATAAATCTCATTAGCACCTTCAATCAATCAATCAAAGATCTTATAATCTCGGTAACAAAATGAACTTTATTATTTCATTTTCAATCAAAATAAAACTCAACCCCCAACTGATGAAATTATACACTGATTTTTCACAAATCAGAAAGAAAAATGTTGTTGTGTCTGATCTTTTGTTTCTGGAGTTGTAGAATGAGATCCCTAAACAAAATTTTCAGTTAGAGATTTAGGGGGTTTTTTCTTGAAAAACAGAGGAGTAAAGGAAAAAATGTTGCACTAGTTTAGATTTATCTTCCTAGGCCCGGAACGAGTGGAACCCACCCACAAGATTAATCAAAGAAAATTAATAGGGAATGGGTCCCGTTCCACGTGGAGTGGCGGTTTTGGAGAATCGGTCTGTCCAAAACTTTTGCAAAACAGTAGGTTTTTGAAGTTCTAGCTTGGGGGCACTCGGGCCAGTTCCTATGCACCCATATTAGAACAACTCAAGTGAATATTGATATTTTAATCAATAGCCAAGCCACGTGTCTAGATAATTCGGTTCTAAACAGCGAGAGAATTAACAAACTAGTTAAATAAATTTAATTTTGATATAAATAAAAAAAATTAATTGGTGCAGTCCGTTTTTATATAAACAAATAACTTTTTAGTTAAGTGGAAATGGTTTCTATTTTAAATCATTATATATATAATAAACTAAAATAATTAAATTTAATATAAAATAATTTTACTCGGCCTATGTTGAACCGATCGTCTCAATATGAGACGATGGTCGGCCATACCTAGGCCGACCGGCTCAACATGAGTCGATCGTCTCATGTTGATTCGATAGACTCAACTAACGCGTCAATGGGCAAACCCTCACAAATGCCCATTTTTCAATCCCTTTTTTTGGGTTTGTCCATCCCACTGTGGGATGGTAATTGGCAAATTAGCCAATATATCAACCTCACTGTCTTTGCTCTTAAATGGTTTAGTTTATCCAGCCAGGTGGTTGCAGGTCGGGTACGGGTGGGTGCCGGTCACCCACCCAGATTGATAAGTCACTGAAACAAGTCTTCAAACACATTGTGTGCACAATTTGACATAGAAAGAGATGAGCTTTGTTGGTTTGTTTGTAGTTCTCATGTCTCCTTCCCTGCATAATACAAGTCTAACACATATTCAATCTAACCATGCATTTCATATTCACGGCATCAATCAATCGAAACCAAGTCAAACACTTATTCATTATTGTTTCCGGCCACAGGACCACAAACCATCAATTTTTCTTCCTTGTTTAACATCGTCTTTATTGTTTTTGATTCTCGGCCAACCATATATCACAAAAAAATTCAGGTCCAAGCAATAACCATCTTCTCGAGCTCAAGTCACCCTCTAATTCACAGCATCAACTTCACTCTTCTTCTCCCTGTAATTCTCCATATTCTTGCAGCGACACCATCTTCTATTGTTAGTCCGATCTTCACGGCCAATAACCCATTGCTTGCTTTCTTGAACTGAATTCAATAGCAGATTCGAAACCACCTTTACTATCTCAACAGCGAAACTCAATGGCAGCTATTTCTTCTTTTCTCGTTGTAATTCTTCTCTGCTGCGTTTCTTGATGGCTTCTCTGCTTCCTACAGAGACAACTCTAACCCATTCTCTAATTTTCCTGCTCTCTCTTCGTATCGATACAACCACCAAATCAATTCACAAAAACCCCCCAAATCATATCATCAACAACAGACATCATAAATTGAAATCCCCAAATTTAGTTGGTGTAAAATCAAATTGATTGCGAACCCAACCTTCAGTTCACCTCAGAAACCCTAACATCGAACCCTAACCACCATTTTCAATCCATCGTTGTTGCTGAGTTCGATTTTATCTTCTCCATGCACTCTCAGTTCTTCAACTCCTTCTTATTCTCTGCCACCAAACTCATCTGCTTCGTGAAACTCTCAAGAACTCCACTGATCTGCTTTCTTCTTCGTTCTTCATTCTTGGTCTGAAATTCTCGATTTCACTCCACCAACACTATCTGCTTCTGTTCTATGATCCATACCATAATTCACATAAACAATTATGCACATAAATTGGAAAAATAAAATAAATCTGAGAAGATCACAAAAATAAACAACATGGAATCAATGAATCAGTCAAACTAAAACTTAATCTAATCGAATAAAATCAAAAAAAAAAAATTGAACAAACCTGTTTGGAAAGAGGACCAAAAGAAGAAAGTTCTTCTCTAACAAGATCACCAGTAGCTATATGTTGGTCGTTTATCAAATCTACTAACAATAGAGGAACCTGTTTGGAAAAAGGACCAGAAGAAGAAAGTTCTTCTCTAACAAGAGGACCAGAACCAGCATACGTACTTTCTCTAAAAAATAAATCAGATTTTTGGCGGGTTGGGAGGGTGGGTCGGGTGAAAGAAGGTATCACCCGCACCCGACCCGCCAGAAGACGGGTAAAGGAAATTGTCAGCCGCACCCGACCCGTTTATCGGTGGGTCGGGTCAAAACTGGCGGGTGCGGGTCGGGTATGTGCAGCCCTAGGTTGGAAAAACAGGGTGTGTCACTATGGGAAAAGCTCTGGACTATGGTAATTATATCAAACGACAGAGGGTTGATCGCTAGCGATCAAGTGTTGGTCGTTGGCGATAAACATTATGTCTCTCGACATAGTTTTCATCGCCCACGACCGACTCTCTACCTCCTATAAATAGTCAGCCTCTCCTTCACAGTTTTACATCCTCCTTTGCAATTTTACATCTAAAAATACCAAAATCTCCTAGAGTAAAAAAAAAAATTACTGCAAAAAAACTTCTGACACAATGAGTTTCTTAAGAAATAAAAGAAACGGAAAAGGTAAAACAACAGGCGGCCCAAATAGTGGACTGAACTGGAATCATGATAGAGATGAGGGGTTCCAACAGGTTAGACAGCTTGCGGATACTGGTGTAATGGAAGGTCATATATCAGGCCATCAAGAGAGAACTCGGTATACCAAGCTAAGAGGTGGTTAACTGAATTCAGTACCGTGTATGGGTGGCTCCCTAAGACAGTTCAACAAAGAGTCCGCAGATATCAGTGGTATCATTTATATTTGTTAAATGCTGAGAACCATATGAATGTTGTTGTTCAAGTAATATAAGAACGTTGGTGGAAGACTACAAATATTTTAAGGATTTCGAATGCGGTAAATTTGTCTGTTCTCTAATTAATATTACTGCATTTTTGTTTTTGGTTCTATATGTGCAAACTTTAGATTATGCAAATATTAGGTTGATGCAAACTTTAGATTATGCAAACTTTAGGATTTAGAGCCGAAAATTAATTTTAAAATGTTGTATGTAGGAGTTACGTCGTTAAATATTTATATGTTAAGGGGAATACTATGCGAGGGAGATATGGTTCCATATGACCAAAAAAGTGGCAAGGATAAAATAGATAGAAACAACACCTTGTATTGTTCAGTGAGGATGACGAAGGTAATGATATACAGATATCCATGCTGGTGGAATCAGAATCTATGGGTTTAAAGCTTTTCTAAAACGTTATGCAGAGAAAGTGAAAGAGGATCCTCAAGAAAAGAAAGTTGAGTACTATGTTGAGTTCGAAAGAGTATTTCTGTTATGGGTGATAAGATAATGTCTTTTTCCAAATTCTAGCCCAGTGATACATGTTGGTTTTCTCGAATCACTTGAGGACTTAAAGTTATCTCCAGGGTATGACTGGGGGTCTGCACTGTTATCTTCAATCAACATCAATCGGTCTCGGGAATTACAAGGGCGCCAAACCAAGTTTGAATTATTTTTGGGGAATTTTGGAGTTAAATAGCTAATTAGTTTATAATTTTCTTATAAAATTATAAATGTTATATTCACTAACTAATTAAATTTCCCAATGTTTTCATAGTATTGGTGGTATACTTACTTCCGTGTTGGTGAACCTTCTCTGAAACAAGAAGCCGTTGTTTTTCCAATTATAGAGAAATACTGGTCTGACAACTGGTTCCCGCTTCAGCCAGATGAAGGTCAACACTCTGAAATGGTTAATAGGATTCAATAAACAATCATAACAAGATAAAACTTTATTCATATGCCGTGTGTGGATCATCCAGAGTAAAACACTCAAGCTGATCAAAGGATGTTTGAGTTGAGTTTACATCGATCGATGTTTTACAGTGCTGAATTCGGGAAAGGTGTTTAGTACTTTGGGGAAAGACTCCTTCTACAGCTTCAGGGGAGAATAGTAAAAGCTATCAACCCAATTCCGAGGGGGGATATTTCCTAGCGGATTAACGTTTGATTTTACGAAATATTCAAGAAATGACTCATGTTGATGACTTTGTTGAGGACCCTGTTGACGATCATGATTATACCAGTTGGTTTAAAAAAGATAGCAACCCTAACATTGCCATGGAGCCGCAACATGTGGGATCTATGGATGTGCCAGCTCTAGGTAGATTTCCACGTGATTCTGCGTTCTTTCATCACAACCTCCACCAGCTTTTTCGTCAGCTACCTTTGTTTATCCCAGTTTCCAGGGAGGTTCATCTTCTTCGTCAGTTATGCCACCGTTTGACTGGGAGGTGCCGAGTATCAATCTACAAGGGGAGCATATAAGTGTTCCATTGGTTTCTCAATCTATGGATCGGACGTATCCGTATTGGGGGTACAAATGAAAGACAACAGATGCGGAAAAGGTTGAACGATTATGATTGGTGATCACAGTAAATAGAGAGATATTACATAGGGCTCCTGGAACAAATGACAAACACATTGAGTCTTGATATTCCAGAAGGATCCAGTCCAGGTCAAGCAAGTCATCGGAGTCAACAAAGTCTAGCAAGTAATAGAAGCAGAGTTAGTCATAGAAGTAGTCAAATAAGTACTGCCACACCTTCCACACCAGAGGAGAATGTGTAAGAAACTTACATGGCACCTGAGTCCGTAGGAATAAATTTGGCGACTCCAAGGAGTAATCAATTATATTTGAATCTTTGTACCTGGATTCTAAGAGTAGAAGGCTTCACACGGTATACCCCGGTTCGAGACGTTGGGGCCACTTCTCAGCTTCTTTCGGTTCCTTATCCTGGTTATGGTGGTGAAACTCAACCTCCTGACGCTATTCAAGCTTCTATAGCAGCCATGTTAGAACAAGGAAATTATCCCACAGATGAAAGCTGGGTCTTTGGTCAACCAAGAGATCAAGCAGGAAATAATATGTAATTTTAATTTTATGTTTTAATTGAATCAAAAATATGTAATTTTGATTTTATGTATTGAATCAAAAACTAGTCTTTTTTAATTTAATTATTAATGAATTGAGTTAATTTGATTGCAAGTTTAATTAATAATTTAATTGAATTAACTTAAAAACTAATCTTAATTACACAAATCTCCATTACGTTAATTTACTACTATACTACGCTCTTTTATAAGATATAAACTAGGGAAGTAAAAACTTAAACACTTCAGTAGAAATTTATGATAATTTTGGGCCTCCTGTTTATCTTCATTTGACGTATCTTCCATTCAATGCGCTCTTGAGAAGATTTTTCCTTATTTTTGTGAGAAGTACTATTAACTTTCAAATTTTCTTTACCCTCATTTTCTTTCCTTGAACTTTTTTTTCTTCTTTTCGGTGCGACTTGGTTAACATCTAAAACCTGAAAACCTCTTTCATTCTCTATTTTCTTATAACCTTGACATATCTTACTAACTGCGGCCTCAAGAATGACTCCAGAAAAATCTAGTTGTGCTGCCAAACCAAGTTTGCAATTTGTGCATTTGGTAGAGTAGAAAAACAGAGAAGAAAGTAGGAAATCTTTTGTGTAAAAATTTTGGTGTAAAAATTTGATTTGAAAATGGTGAATTTATGGGTGGGAAAGAGTTAGCCGTTGGCGACATAGTCTACGCCGAGGGACTAACACTTGGCTTCCAGCGACGAATACTAAGTCGCTAGCGACTTACTCTTTATTGAACGACCAAGTCTTTATCGCTCGCCCAAGACTTTGACGCTGTGCATATGATGACAAAATAAGGTCAGTAGTTAGTAAATCCAAAATACCCCTATCATCATATTTTCTTAATAGATAAACTATTCATGTTTAATTAGTAATAATTATTTGATTAGGTAATATATTAGATTAATGAAATTAAGTTATACTTAATACACCCAAATTATATTTCTAATTGCTTTGTTTTGGAGGGAAGAAAAAGTAGAAAAAAAATAGAAAACTTTTCGGAGAATTTTTGAAAAAATCTAAATTTTGATTTACTCAGCCAAAATGAGTGATTCTAGTGAGAAATTTGAGGTGGGTGAATCATTATATGATAGAGAAGCCAAACTTTTATTACTCAAAATTGCTTAAAGTACGTAAAAAGATAGATTTTTTTGTAATTCAGGCCAAGTTACGGTTTTCATTCCCTATCCAACCGTAAGACAAATTTACTGTTCGGTTTCAATAAACACCTAACCGTAACTGGATAAAAATGGGGAAAAACTCAATCATAACATTTTTACGGTTGGGTTTCAAATATCAAACCTAAATGTAAACAAATTTACGGTTGGGTTGAGGATGTCGAACCCAAACGTAAAAAAATTTACGGTTCAAAAAGCCAACAGTAAAAATTTAAAAATTGAGAACAAATAGGGTTTTTTACGGTTGCCTTTGGACTTTCGAACCCAAACGTAAGTATTTTACATTTCATAAACCCAACCGTAAAAAAAAAATTCATCTTCCTTTTGAAAAATTATGGTTGGGTTGGACAAAAACATAAACGTAAAATATTTTTAAAAATAGTTACATTTGGGTTTTTAAGAATTCATAAATGTAAATTTGATTTTACGGTTGGGTTGATGAACAAAACCCAATCGTAAATTTTTCTGAAAACCTAATTTATCCTAAGAATCAATTAATCTAATACTTTTCAGTTACAAAAAGGAGAAAAAAACATGAGTTTGTCGAACATATCTCATGTACACCATTCGTTCTTGTTGAGGAGTTTGAACGATACCACCACCTAAACGTAAAATATTTTCTTCTTTAATTTCTTATCGGTGACGAGGAATTTTCAATGAAAAAAAAAATAAAAAGAGGAGAAGGAAGAAAACTGTTGGGTTTGGGGAGAAGTTAGGGTTTTTCTTTTAATTGCTTAGGTTTAATAGATTGAAGGGTAGTTTAGATTATTTTATTTTGATGGAAAGGTAATATAGACATTTGCTATTGCTTTAGGATATCTCTAACCAACTATTTAGTCACCCTAAAAAATTAAAAAACCCCTCTATTAGAACCATAAGCCCCTACATGAAAGTTCATTAAAATAGCAGAAGAAATTTAGACCATTAGGTGGGCACGATCTAGATCCTAAACTTAGGAATGGTGAACACATTTAAAAGCATTGGATCTTACTGTTGCCATGATTCGTCACCAATGGTGAAGCGACATTTTAGATTAGAATAGATTTGGACTTAAATTTTGGTATACCCATTTGGGAGCGGTGGGTCATGCATACATGAATGCCATGAATCACTTATATCAAAGCAACGCGTTAAATTTGACTAGATTTTTATGGAAAGACGTTAAGACTAGATTTTTGGACTCATATTTTGATCAACTCGAAGTGTTATCGAGCTAAAATAGACAAATTCTGTAACACTCATATTTTTCGTATGGCGCATATGCGTCTTTGAATGGGATGAAGCATCATCTCAAACTTCTGAAGCTTGCATCATATTGGTGATGTACATTTTGCAAAAGTGATATATCTTGTTCCGAAGTTCACTATTTGGTAATGACGCATACTTGTGATGCGTTTTGAGGAGAAATGCATCACCTCAAACTTGCGACGCACACTTGTTGCTAGTGATGGGGTGATGCATCAGCTTAATTGACATAATGATGCTACGACATCATTATGCTTGTCCCTTACCAGTAAATGCAGCATTTACCAATATTAGTTACCTAAGGAAGCATTATGGTGCAAATGTATCATTATGCATCTTGCTTACAAAGTGGCGTAACATAGTGCTATGTTTCTTATTGCCGAGAAGGCATCCTCTAGCATGCATCATGTCATATAAAGTAGGTGGGATTCGGTACATGACCAAAAACTTTCGAATTTCTACTTGTAGAAATGTCAATAAAACATATATAGGGGGAGGTGTTGGCTAACGATGCATCAAAGCGGAAACACATCATAACTCTACAAAGCTTACTCGGGGATGCATGATAATGCTAATGCATCATTATGGCATGTTGCTGACCGAGTATGCATTACGATGCAAAGGCATCGTTGTGCTAGGTTGTTCACTGAAACTGCATCATTATGGTGCATTTCATAAGTGGGACATTGGCCGAGAACAATATATGAATCATATGCATCATTGTCCTTATGTTGCTATCGCGAAAGGAGGTGGGAGTCAGTATATGGCTAACTCCGCTTTTCCAATGTGTAGAAATGTTAATAAGACATATATAGGGAGAAGGTGTTGGTTGAAGATGTATATAAACCAAGATTCATTATCTTGCTTATGTTGCATGCGGAGGATGCTTCATGATGCGAAAGCATCATGTTGCTGTGTTGCTAAACCGAGAAAGCATCACTTTGATGCATTCCGAAGGAAAGGTGAATGTTGCGGTAATTTGCATGTCCTGAATATGAGAATGCACATTTGCAAACTAAGTGGCATCAATTGTTCACAATCTTGTGCATCATTTGCGAAAATCCATTGGCCTATAAGTATTTGGTATTGCTTGGCCCTTGGCCTTGTGACACAAGTTGGTAATATGGATTTTATATATGACTAATTAGCGCATCCTCTCGAAAAGATCGGTCCTAGGCATCGATGTCGGCTTTTCCTTAATAGGCTCGAGTTGTTTGTTCTATTCGAGTTGGGTATTCGGATGAACTACGGTCAGTGTTTGATCCCTTCATGGTACGGATAGTGTATGTAGGCAGCCGCATCGCGATCTAGCACTTTGTTGCTCATATCATCTAATTAGGATATGATTGTAATATTTTTGGTAACTCATATCATTTTGCTCGGCGAGCGAGGCAAGAGATGATTGTTACCACACTTGATGAGAAAGTTACAGTCCATTAACTAGATGTTCATACTTCCTATCAAGCTATACGATTTTAGCATGCACCAGTGCAGATTGGGCATGTCCAAGAAAAGGAATCTAACCAAATTGCAAGTTAGAGGAGCTTGCATGAATAACTTACATCACAAGAATGATGCATGATAGGATTTTTGAAGACCCTATTTATAATTAACTGCAATCGCGCGACGTTTAACTAATAGACAGCGGTAAATACAGGTCGAACCCACGTGGAGCAGGAAAATATAGCAATCAATATATCTAATCAACTAACAGAAGAGATGTTTTTGGATTTTTAGAATTAAAAATGAAGTAATAAAATTAAACTAAACTAATAGAGTAAATTTACTGAGAGAAAGGGTAACCAGGGTTTTCAGTATCCACCACTATTTATATTCAATTACTGAAATGAAACATAACTCCTGAATATTGGTTTATCGTTCGTTATATCGACAACACCTATTATATGTATTAGAGTCGCAAATATCACTGGGACACCCTAAGCATGGCGCATCAAAAGCTCTAAGTCTCAGCATACACCATCAAATTGCGTTAGCGAGAAAATTATACGAAACTAAATATAGGTTCACAAAAAATACCTTATTATTCTAAGCATACCTCATCAAAGGATTTAACCCAACATGAAATATCAAATAAGTAGAAAAATATATTTATGATCCTATTAATTAGGCACAAAAGTTATTTTCTTGTACAGAACCGGTGAAGCAACAACTAATTTCATCATTAAATCAATAAACAAAATTATGGAATTAATCAAATCAAATCATAATAGTCTTTTGCCAAATATTTCAATTTAATTGGCCTAATACTCAAAGTGGTTTTAACATAAAATCCTAATTACAAAGCAATTAGAACATAGCTATGTATTTTTAAAAATCCATAAAAATAATAATAAAAATATAGGGGAAAAAATTGAACCGAAATCAAGAATCGAGCAACGACAATCTTCTCTGTCTTCTCTGTATTGCGTCCAAAATCAGCACGTCCGCCTCCAACAGAACCTGAAACTCCCTACTTCGAGACCTAATTCCTCTTCTATTTTATAGTGTTCTAATCCAACAGACCCATAACCCACTTTCCATCTGCCACATCTTACTCTCTATATCCAACAGACCCACAACCCACTTTTGTTCTCTCAAAACAAAACTAAAAAAGAAGTCCTCGGCACCTTCCCCTCTTTCTCGCCTTCTTTTTCCGAGCCACACCTATGATAACCTCTTCTTTGTTTGCTCTAGTCTAGCCCACGTCAAAAACTTAACAGGAGTAAATTCTTTTCAACTGCATATGCATCACTGTATATTTCAAAGTATATTTAATACTCATGATATTAAAATTGTGCCTATTTAGTCTTGTTTTTATTCTTAACTTCGAATTTTGATTGTACATCTATAAAAAAAACAAAAATAATAATATTAGTATAAAAATGAGTACAAACAAATATAAATTAGTTACTAAAAATATTTAAATTGAGTGCCTATCAATGCACGGTATGAACTCCATGTATCTGGCCATTGCACCCTTGGAACGAGCAAGATCACTACATGCATGCAGCACATTGTCAAAAAGGAGTAAAGACTCAAAACTTAGGTCTGCAATGACCTATGCGCTAGTCCAGTGCATGACCAAGGCCTAAACTGTACTTGCAAGTCTATGATGTATGCCAAATGCATCACCGTTGGTCGTTATGGCCATACATCCTTAACAGAAGGGGTACGTTGGAACGGTGTAGAGCTACGTACGAAGAAATATCATGCTTGCAAAGCATGTCTGGAAAAGAAAATCGACGTGCATTTGCTTGGTGATAGTTTTCTGATAGTGGTAAAAAAAAGTTTGTTCAAGACTTGTGAAGATTTGGATTTAAACCTAGTTTCTAAGACTAAAAATAGCAAAACTCAAATGAAATTGATAACAAGATTGAGAGAAAACTGAGGCTAAGATTCCACTATTTTTCAATTTTTAAAGTGATTTAATTCAATAATTATAATTATGCAATTTTTACGTTTAATTTGATTCTAAAATATTGCAACAAGTAGATTTTCAAAATAACAATTGTATGACGAAAGCATGGAACATCAAAAACCTAGGCCAAAGCATGTACCATCAACAAAAATAACAATTGTTAAATAAAAATCATTAAATAAATTTTTAACCAAGGAAAATAATCATAAAAGAATTGCATAAATTAAATAAATAAATATTACCACATAATTTTTGAAAAAATAGCTTCCTCCATCGCCTCAGAAATGGAGTTTTGCTCCTCATATTAATCAATTGCTCAAAATATGGTTCATGGCTCAAAGTGTTTACAACTGATTAAAAAAAAAGAAAAATAAAGAAAACAGTGAGTTTGCAACTTTTATAGACGTTACAGACTCACTTTTACAAAGCAAGGCTGAAGATAAAAGTTGCAAATGCCAAGATATCCGTTGTAGATGTATTGAAGAAACCGCATTTGAAAGATGAACTTTGCAAAGACGAAGATATCCGTTGCAAATGGATGAAGAAACTGTGGCTGAGAGGTTCAAGAAACTGTTGTCGAAGCCTCTGTTCTTCGTGTTCTTCTTCAGCAGCAGCAAAAAAAAAATCTGGCTTTTTTTCTCGAGCTTCTTCCCTCTGCTCAATCAATGAGAAAAATATTATCGGTATTTTTTTCTCTCTTGCTGTTAATTCTCGATGATTTTGTAGTTGTTATTTTCTTCTTACAACTCACGAATAATATTCTTTTGATATATTCAACCGTAAGAAGGTAATATCTCCTTTATTCCAACTGATTTTCAACCAAGAAATACCCGAGATTATTTTCCATTCCCTTTTTACGGCAAAAATGGTGATATTGAGAGATTACGTTCTATTTTATAGCTCTTTCAAGTGTACAACTCTAAGTAACTAAGGTAAGAAGATATTGTAGTCTTAACACCTAAAAATTTTCATCAAATATCACGCAGATGAGAGTTATGGTTTCCCACCATTTTTCTTCTTTTGAATTTTGAAAATGAAGGGGGTGCCCCTATCCAAATTATAGGTGCCTTTATCATTTCTTTTTGGGTGCCTTTAGTAAATTTTCCGGGTGCCTTTAACACTTTTGAGCCAGTTTTTCCAATAATGATTATTTCCCAAAAATACCTACAAACACATAAAATAACACAATTAGTACACAATCGAGCACAATCAATATATAAAGAATTGAGACAAATCAGACACAAAAATGTGTCTATCACTTGGTAAGCCTTAAAGTTTTACGGGACGGTTACGCAGTTGAGTGGCGCATTGGGGAGTTTTTTACCTTCTGAACTTGGCGTTGGTGGCAAAATTTTCCGACAACAATGCAGTTCTATGGTCTAGCTAGCTCTAAGAAGTGAAATCATTTGTCAGGACCCAGGACATGATTAATTGGCTTTAGATCCCCTTCCATTTATTTTTCCTTGCATTTTTGGGGATGATAAAAACTATTTTGGAGTTAATTATTTATGCCCATCCAAGCCTAGTTGTTATGGGATGTTCAAATGGTGGTAAGAAACCATTTATACCCTTTTCATCAATACAAAAACCTAACTAAACTATTCCTATGCTCATTTCCTTCTCTACCTCTTCTTCTTCTTCTTCTTCTTCTTCTTCTTCTTCTACCGATTCTTATACTCACTTTCCTCTTCTCCATTTCTTCTCCTTCTCCATCACAAATGGCTCTTAGAATTTGTGTTACACGTTCAAAGAAGGAAAAAAAAAATATGGTGAGCGAAGAACCCAAAATAATTGAAATCGATTCGTCTACAGATTCCGACGATATGACCCTCCATCAATTACAAATTGCTCAAAAAAGGTAAGTTTCATCGAACTTTTATGTTTTTAGTGATTACTTTGAAGAAATCATGAAAAAAAATCTAGGATTTTCTGAAACGACGCATAATCGGTAGATATATAGTAGACTTTATCTACCGATTATGAATCGAGTTCTTCACTTGTGAAGAACATCATCCATAATCGGTAGAGCTACTTTAGTTTTAGCCTCCGATTAGGACTTGCCATTTGTTTCTGGACATCTATTTAAAATAATCGGTAGATATAAAATAGACTTAGATACCGATTACGTAATGTGTTCTTAGATAAACAAGTTTTAGGGTTACACGCTAACCGGTAGATAATAAACGATTATTAATTATCAATTATGGTACCATTCAACACCTAGTGTTCTCTACAAAATTGATTATTAACTGGTATTTAGTTTGTGTACCCAAACTACTAATCATCATTAATCGGAAGAATATGAAGAACCCGACCTACCGATTGTGACTAATCCGTGGTTATTTCATAATTTTATCTACCGATTAAGGGTCCATTCATTGGTTACTAGAACTTTATATACCATTTTTGTTGTAAGGTTTTGTGATTAATTCTTTTTGGTAAATGTTCTCTTGTTAAGATGCCGAAAGTATCAAGGAGTGGAAGGTGAAGGCTACTCCTCCTTCAGAACCTCTTTTCAAATTTCCTCTAAATTTAACTCAAGTTGAAATTCTTAAAATTATGCTCAGTGATGAGGCTAGGAGAAAAGGCAACAGAAAAGGCTAAGGAGAACAACAGGTTATTAGATGATGAGGCTAGGAAGAAAATAAAATGTAAAACTTCCATTATAAGGAAGAAGCCGAAGCTTGAGGCATTGGAAGAAAAGGCTAATGAGGCTAGCAAGAAAAGAGTATTTAAAACTGGTGTTAGGAAGCCGAAAGTATCCAGGAGTTGAAGAATTGGTATTAACTATGAATGTCTACTTTGCTTTATATTTTGTTATTGGTAGATGTTTATGTTATTTTGAACAATATTATGTATTAAGGGGGATGAACCGTTTTCCTTTCTTTAAGGTTAGCCAATATTATGTTAACTTTTTAAAGTTTATTTCATTTTAGCTCACTTGTATTTCAGCTCACCTCAATTGCTAGTATAGTTTAGAAAAGTATCAAGGTATCCCACTTTAATCAGTAGTTATTGGTTATCACTTTCAACAGATTAACTTCCAATTTTAACCTTAAATGATTAGAAATGATTTGGGGCTACTATGACAATCAGTAGTTAAATGATTCACCTTTACTACCGATTATCGGAAGTTTACTTCAAATATCTTGTCAGTGTTTGTTTATAATCGGAAGTAATTGTTTATATTTATCTACCGATTCTGGGAAATTTACAAATATTTTGTCAGAGTTTTGTTTGGTTGTAACCGGACATTAACATTGGACTTTAAACACCGGTTCTAAGAATTTAACTTGTTTTTGTCAGAAGGTGACATAATCGGTAGATAAGGATTATCCAAATACTACCGATTGTACTTGGTTCGTTTTACTCAATCTTCTGGATGAAATACAATTATAATCAGTAGATAATGTATACCCTTGACTACCGATTATCTCAACAACTATACAAATCAATTCAATTGGAACCTCCATCAATTACAAATTGAAAATTCTTTGGCTTCTTTCGTTGAAGGATAAGACATTACAATAAATTTAAAGACATAAAGTAGGTCACAATATTATACTTGATTAGTTTTGACGCCTAATTGACCAATAGTCGTCATCGAAATACTCGTGATCAAAAAACTTGTCATTTTCTTTCAATACATCATAACATGCAAAATGCGTGAACTTCCTGGCATACATATGCCTATGGTCCTTAAGAGCATGAGGAGTCTGAAAAAAGTAATGAACAATATGTTAGTATTATATTGAGATCATAATTGATTTAATTAATATCTATTTGAGATATACTCACATATCCATTGATGTCGAGCTCAGGGAAATTAAACTTGACATTGTACAAATCAGTTCTAAAATAATCACAATGACCATACAGTTGTTTCAAATCTATCCCTGACCACGTTTCATGTTCTTCCACTTTCATTGCCGTCAAAACCCGCAAAAACTTGTGGTTCCAAAAAGCTTCTACGGTTTGAGAAGAGTTAATTTTTAGATGTGAATCGTGCTTCATAGTAACCACCCACGCCCGAACAACTGCAACATCTTCTTTGGTGGACCAGCTAGTAGCTATGTTCATGGATAGCTTGCTGGACCGTCACAATCCCATTTTGACTACCGACTAATATCTTCTTCAATCGGCCATGGGCCCCCTCTGCAATGCTTGTCGCCTCGTTCTTGAAATGTGGAAATTTATATGTCCATGCAAACACAAACTTTTCCTTATGCAGTGCTAACCATTGTGTCTTGCAATACTTCACGTCTTTGGGGTAGTTTTTGCCCCATTCATCCTCAAAAAAATTCAGGTTATATTAATACTTTTCCTCAATGATCGACCAAACAATCTTATCCCATGCTTTTTGAAAAATAGACCACTCTATTCCATTTTCGGTGTTCTTTTCATCAATTAACCTTTTCTTTTTTTTTCGTTCTTCCTTGTTAGTTTACTAATACAGTTATCTTCTTCCTTCGACCTTTTAGCGCCTTTTTTTGGTTTTGGTACTTGGATATGATGTCTGCAATTATCTTTGATGTTGCATTGGATGTGTCACGTACAAAGAAAATTCTAGGCTTCTGGAAAAACTACGGATATGGCATTTATTAAGGCTTGATCGTTATCTGTTACAATAACCTTTGGAGTTTGGTCGCCTTGATAAATCGACCTTAATGTTTGCAACATCCAAATTAAACTGACATCGTTCTCGGCATCCATTAAACCCCACGCCACCGTGAATGTTTTTTTCCCGAAGTGTGGCAAGCAATGTTCAACAACGGTATGTTGTACTTGTTTGTCTTATAAGTAGCATCTATCAACAAGATTTGATGGAAGCATTGAGCCAATTGGACCATCAACGGATACGCCAAGAATATATAAACCACCTTGTCATCACTTTCTTCAGTTCTCAATGTGTAGTTGTGTTGCTCGGTTAACCATTCACATTGTTGCATAACTTGTCTACCTTCCCATTGCGTCCTTTTAATTGTAGTTATGGCCCAGTGGATTGTAGACAACGAAGACAAATTTTCCGGGTTGTCCGTCTTTATCTTACTTAGGATCGCACTCGCTTTAGTTAACATTATCTATCGATTCTAGGACGTAGACAACACTAAATGCATGTCAAAATAGCGATTTCTTTGTCAACAATCACATACAAACGCATACAAACTGGGTTTTTGAGTTTTTTAACACACTACTTGTCGGTTTTGTTGAGATTAGTCCCACATTGTATGGGAAACTAAAGATCCTGCAGTTTATAAGCCTTGGACAACCCTAACCTTGTAAGCCGGTTTTCGAGGTTAGTTAGGCCCATGGACTTCAACATGGTATCAGAGCATGCAATTTGTGACGAGTCTTATATGACCGCACATATTCCGCGTCACCCGATTGATTGCCCACGTGTTAGACCTAACGAGGCTACACGTGAAGGGGTGTGTTGAGATTAGTCCCACATTATATGGGAAACTAAAGATCCTGCAGTTTATAAGCCTTGAACAATCCTAACCTTGTAAGCCGGTTTTCGAGGTTAGTTAGACACATAGACTTGAACAGGTTTGATGCATTATCATCCTTGTTATAATGTCATAATCCAGTAACAAGTAATAACAATTGGGGAAGATTAACAATAGACAACAATTGAAATCAGTAGATTGGAATCTCTTCTTGCTAGAAAAATGTTACCTTTTCATAAAAACAAGCAGAGGCGGAGCAGACAAACACAGGGTCCTGGTGGTGACAATGTGAGCCTCCCTCCTCCTGGCTCCTTCCACAGCCCACAAAATGCAAGAGAGCTCCAAATGTGCTTTCCCGAAGATTTAACCGGCCTTGGCATTGAGAATTTTAGTTGCCCTAATTCAGTTATGAAGTGATCAGCATTAATATTCCACCACCACCACCGCCTCCTTTCCTTGTTGTAATCAAAAATTTGATGTAAAATATGAAACCCATAAATCTCATTAGCACCTTTAATCAATCAATCAAAGATCTTACAATTTCGGTAATCGACAGATCCAAAATCAATAATATGAACTTTATTATTTCATTTCCAATCAAAATAAGCTCAACCCCCATTGATGAAATTATACACTGATTTTTCACAAATCAGAAAGAAAAATGTTCTTGTGTCTGATCTTAACAACTAACATTAAGGAAGCAATTAACAATCCTGGTTTAATAGGTAACCACTTCCCTAATGCCCGAGGGACTTGCCTCGCTGCCTGCAGAAAAGGTTGATGCAGTGTTTGCACTAGAGAGAGGTGAAGGACTGTCTCTCACTGCAGTTCCAAAATCAGAGGGTGCATCGTCGCTCCTGTGAAGGATGCGCAGATCTGCTTCGCCAGCATCACCATCCAAAAACTGCATCACTTTAAACATGGATGGCCTTGACGCGGGATCGTTGTGACAACAAAGCAAGCCAAGCTTTAACACCAGCACCATTTCTTTTACTACATATTCTCCTCCCAGCCTCGGATCTACTGCATTGAGAATTGCATTTTCTTTCATGCAAGACGAGACCCAATTAACCAATGCTAGACCCCGCTCCACTACCAAGTTCGGTCTTCTCCCAGTCGCAACTTCGAGCAAGAAAGCTCCAAAAGCATACACGTCCGTCTCCGTTGATGGAATTCCAATTTGAGGCATTTCTGGTGCAATATAACCTGGTGTGCCGACCACTCTGGAAGTTGGACCACTGCCGGCTCCATGATCATAGAGTTTTGCGAGACCAAAATCACCTATTCTTGCATTCATTTGAGCATCTAATAAGACATTACTAGACTTAATATCTCGGTGAATTACGACTTGTTCCCACCCTTGATGCAGATAATACAGACCAGCGGATGTACCCTTGATGATGTGAAATCTTTTACTCCAATCAAGGTTAGAGGATAATGAACCCCGTTTTGGATAGAGGAACTTGTCTAAGCTCAAATTTGGCATGAACTCATAGACCAAAAGCAGCTGTCCTTCGTGTACACAATAGCCAAATAGTGTTACCAAGTTTCGGTGACGAAGCTTGCCAATGCTAGTAATTTCTGCCATAAATTGCTTAGAGCCTTGTCTTGCATCACATGAGACTTTCTTGATTGCAACTTGGAGTCTTAAATTGGGCAACACACCTCGGTAGACTGTACCGAACCCACCACGCCCAATATCCTCCTCTTCACTAAATCCCTTTGTAGCATCTTTTAGATCATTGTATGAGAAATTACGCGGCCAATTATTGAGTTCCCTATCATTATTGATCATTTCTCTAGGCTCTGGTACCAATTCAGCTGGTTGAGGTTCATGTACTAGCCCCTGCGTGCGGTTTCTGTCCCCTCTTCGCTTATAATAATAGATACCGATGCTTATCAGTAATGCCAACCCAATTAAGACAATAATAGGCACAACAACTAACACCAAATTCATTTTCTTTTTCTTTTTAGGCTGAGGAGGCTCTGGAGGCTGAGGAGGCTGAGGAAGCTGAGGAAGGTTTGAGAGATTGAGTTGCTGAGCTTTCCCGTCGATCGTAAAACTCCAACCTAATATGTAATGAGATGTAAGTACAGTTTGAGTAGAGGCTGAGAACCCCGCATATATTGAGCTGCTCAAGAACAGATTTGAAAGATCTCGGGACAATGATAAGAGTGGAACATTTGGTTTAGATACATTCATTGGAGCTAGTGTAACGCGGAGTTCCTTGTCTATTCCATCATACTCGATCCAAACCTGCATTGGTTCTCCACTAATAAGATTTAAGTTCTGAGACACACCGTTGGTGATGTATGTAGGGGAAGTGGAATTCACAGATAGCAAGCCATCGATGTCAATTCCCACATGAGGACCCTTGACAGTATCAAACTCTACATTATAAACAGTATCTAGCTCCACAGCAAGGACATGGTTTGTGGATTTTCCGTTGTTAGAATCATTAAATAAGCCTAGATATTGATTTGCTTGAGCTCCTGGTAACCCTCTCTGAGGTGCAATGACAAAGGCCATCCCTTGACCACTCAAGTTACTGCCATATTCTGAGATTATCGCAAAGACGAAAGTAGTAGAGAAGGAAACAGGAGAACTAGTCGAAACATTATTCTTGAATTGAAATGGACCAGAGAAAAAGGCATGACCAATCTCATACCTGTTGTTTTGATCTGTTAATCTCAAGAGGCCATTGTCTGTAACTTGACCTGCCCCATCAAGAGTCAGATAAGCATCTTTGAAGCCATTATAAACAAAATCTGCTTCGCACTCGACAAGTAGAAGAAACAAAATGATAAAAGGCTTGAAGAACAAGGTCCACATCTTGATGAACTCGCCTTTTGCAACCGTATGCATCGCTGCCAAAGATTAAAGAACAGATAGTTGCTTCACTGCAAGAGACTTGACAATATATGAAAATGAAAGTAGCTAGAGGCTCTTCTCCTCTCCGATCCTGATCAGTTAATACACGAAAAATGTCAAACTATTCCATGGCTATATCACAGTTCAATAATGCTGGTAGTAGTAGCTGGTATTTGGAGTTTTATATAATCAAAATGTCAACTTGGAAACTTACTAATATAGAATTCATAGTTTGTCCAAGATTTATATATGGTCAACAACGTAATGAACCACGATTTATTCTTCGATATATCTTGAAGAATTATTCATATTGAGTGGAATAAGTAGCTCTGGCAATTAACAATCACTATCCTATTCGTTGGTCTGATAGCAACAAGCCAACAGAAACTATAAAACATTTTAAGAGATTAACCAGACAATAATTAAGCAAAAAAATTCATTAAGTACTTACTAGTCGGCTGTGGTCATGAATAAGGATATGAATGTGACTGTACCTTATCATGGCAGACCTCCAGAAATTCGTAATGTCGAACATTGTTCGACAGTGCCTAGCTCCACTGAATAGATAAGGTTTGTGGATTTTCTTTACCCTCATTGAATAGGCGTAAATATTTTTCCGAACCATGAATAGGTTTGACAGAGAGTTCATAGTAGAACTATTTGAGGTGCAATAACAAAAGCCATATGCATCCATTGATGCTTCAGTTTTAGGGGGCCAAAATCAGAGTCTACAAAACTCGCGCTTAATAGGACTTTGATACTGCGTAAAGTATAATTCATCGGTTGAACACGAAGAAAAAAAAGCTTATAACAGGCTTCTTAATTCATTATTCATACCATATATTATATCATTATAAACAAATTAAGAAAGTCTACAATGAAGTAGTTATCAAGTACAGTATTCAATCTCAATTCAACAACATCTAATCACTCTATGACTAGATTATGTATTAAAAATTAAAGAGGAATATCAAGTCCTTTTCCAATCTCCACCCCTATCAGCTCAAGTATACCTTTGTTTAGTATCTGCAATCAAAAGAAAGAGACATCAGAACTAATTAACTCAAAAACAGAGGAAATTGTTTTACAGAGAGAGACAGAGGAGGGACTCACTAGTTCTACAATGAATGTCCCAATAAGACCAATCATACAAGCTCTAGAATTCCATATCTCAGCAGTCTTTGTAAATCCTTGAAATGGTGGATTGAACTTTGGTGTTACTTTTGGCAACACCACCTGCAAAAACCAACAAATAAACCAGTAATTAGAAAACTGAAACAAACCCATGAAAAATACATAACAGAGAATCAAGAAATTAGCAGTGTGAGAATAAGGACTTACACCAGCAGGAAGTTTAGCTGCTCTGATTCTAAATGAATTGGGTTTTCGAGTTCCAGCCCTGCCAGTTTGATGATGATGAATTGGTTGAAGAGCAACATTCTTCAGAGATCTTGTATGAACAAGTGGAGAAGATAATGAAACGACTGATGATAAACTTGTAGTCATTGTTGATGTTCTTCTGGCTCTCTGATTTCAGAATTCTGTTTAGAGTTTGTAAAGAAGTGACAAAGAATGTGGCCACAACTTTTTGATCATTATCTCACACCCTTATCTACTTAATTTCAGTCACATCTTATTGAATCCTTCTATCTATGAAAATCTCCACCTTACATCCCCACGGATCTATACGAGGAAAAACCTAGACCTTTGGATTATAGTACTCACCGACCAAGTAGACAAGTGCCACATCAGCATGTGAACACTTTTGTCAGATGCCTATTACAGTTTTTCTTGTTGGCACTTTTGTTCCGTCACCACCCTTCCAATTAAAAAAAAGAGAAATTTTGTATTTGGGTCGTAGGTTTTGGTATGTTAGAGTGTTTGGGTCGTAAATTTGTCCAATGGTGTGTTTGGGTCGTAAGACCGTCAGTCAACACGGTCAAACTAACCGGCCGTTAGTCCCAAAAATTACAAATTTGCCATTCCGTTAAACAACCCCACTCCAGCCGATTTTACTCCAAAAAATCGCCAAAATCGCCGATTAATCGGCAATTAATCGTCAAAAAATCGCCAAATTCAAAAACTCTCTGTAGCCTTTTGCCAAATGCAAAAATCGTCAAAAAATCGCCGATTATATTGAGTTGCCTATTATTCACTGATTAATCGGCAAAATCACCAATTCCTCTCTGTGGCCTTTTGTATATTACGGGATTTTGGGTTTTTTTTTAACTTTTAACAAATTTGTGATTTCCTCCCTGCAAAAAAAGAAGAAAAAAACGAAAAAGCAACGATCAATCACGGGTTTGTAGGTATTAATCGATTATCAACACTGAAGATTAAGCCAATGATGAACAACAGTGTATCTAGGTAAGTAATTTTGATAATTTTATGTTTGGTTTTTAGGGTTTTAACAATGGATAGTAGAGTTTTTAAAGCCATACTTTGATCTTGCTTCTATGATTGTGATTGATTTGTGTTTTGAATGAAATCATTTGTTTGTAAACAGGTTGGTGAATGATGGGTGTAGTCTGAAGATGAAGACTACATTCCAAGAGTAAGGAACCTTAATCTAGAGAATTGTGATGAAGAAAGCTCATATTACACAGGAAGTGAGAGTGATGAAGGGGATGATGTACCTACTGATGCTGACAATGAAGTGGATAACATTAATCATCAACTAGTTTTTGTATAGTGATGAAGCTGAGGTTTGTAGACATGAAGAAATTGATCATGGTGAGTTCATGATCAATCAACTAGGTATGTTACTTTTGTTATTGGCTATCTACTTATCTCAATTAAGCTTTAAACTACTGCAATTAAACTCTCCTAGCAGTTTTTAACTTTGTTTTTTGTCTTGTCAAACCAAATACTCTACTCTACAATTGTATAACTTGTTTAAATCCTTAAAAATCTTATTTTGTTGTGATGCCAATGTATTTTTTGTTAAGTTTTCTTGTTATGGTGGTGAATGCAATGGTTCTAGTAAATATTGAACTGCAGGCAGGAAATTACAGGACTATAACCCAGGAAAACAGAAATAGGAAAAGGCTTCAGAGATTACTTGACGTTTTTTTTCAATTAATCGGCGATTTTTCAATTAATCGGCGTGAAATAATTATGCTAACGGAATGGCAAACTTATAATTTTTGGGACTAACGGCCGGTTAGTTTGACCGTGTTGACTGACGGTCTTACGACCCAAACACACCATTGGACAAATTTACAACCCAGACCCTCTAACATACCAAAACCTACGACCTAAACACAAAATTTCTCAAAAAAAATTATGGCTTTTTCAAAATAACCACGGGCACTATTAAATATAAATACCGTACGATTTATTATTACGTCTGGATGTGCAAAATGGTTCCTACTGACAGTTGGCTGTCATCTATTATCGCTCTAGAAACGACTTCAGAGTTTACATTCAGGACAGGAAAAAAGATAGAAAAGATTACACAGATATGGAAGGCAGAAAAAGAGATCTAGAAGAAAGGAAAATAAGGAAAGAGGAAAAGAATGGTATTTCAATGTTGGGGGGCTTAAAGCATGACACAGGTGGTAAATAAGAGAATGTGCGAAATGATGTGTGGTAAGTTTAAAGAGTGAAGCTCCAGGTGAATTGCTTACACCCTTACTCGAAATCGATGAAACATTCACAGGTGAGCCTAAAACAAGAAGAAGAAAAACTAAATGAATTAGACATGAACAAGGGTATGCTGATAATGTTTTCGCAGAAAATAGATCTCTTGAAGGATGATAAATAGATGGAACAAGAGTAACTTACAATCATAGCTAACCCATCCTATGCGTTGACGAGCAAGATCCCAAATGACGATCTTATATTTCAGAACAAGGTCTGTAGGAAGACGAAACAAACGAATTCTCTTAGCTGAAGGTTACAAAGCCATATGAACCAAATGCACATGAATTTGAAAGAAAAACGAATAAGAAATGTGATTTTTAGGCCAGTGCATCACTCCTAAAATAGTTAATCCTTGACCTTTCTGAAAGCCAATGCACCAGAAGGCAACGCCATTCTGCCATAGTGAATGACCATAAAAAATCTCATCTAACCTTTGTTATGTGGATAGTAGATACTAAAAATAAAGAAAGTTTAACTCACAGGAAAATTGCTCTGTACAAGGTAGTCCCTAGGTTTTAAAACCATGGGTGTATTACCCTCGAAGTATAAAGTAACCGGAGGAAATATCTTATCAACACTGAATGCAGAATAAAATGTATTACAAAGTGTTAAAAGAGAAAGAACAAATTGCGAAACATTGTAAAATCACTTGAACAATAAACTAAATCATGGTTCCAGACGCAAAACTGCTGGAGATGGGAAAACACACGCTGTCATCAAAAAGTATAGAACGCGTTAACAGTGAAACAGCATTCACCACCTGCGTTTAAAATAAGACATTAATTACATTCTGAATCAACTCAACTAGAAAGACAAAGTTGTATGTTGTAACATGCAGGCTACTTGGAAGCTGTCAAGACTGACGGGGCCTAAAATACTCAGCCCTCAGAACCACTTGAATAAGATATTGTGCACCAGAATAGCTTACAGAATTCACAAAAGGATCATAAGCTTCTTCTGCAAGGTACACTAATGTTATTCCAGAATCAACTACAGTTCCTCGTAATCCACTGCTTGATGTAGCAAACACAGCAGGATTCATTGGCACAATTTGATAGCCGATGGCAATTCTAAGCAAATTCAAGTTCTAATGTTGCCTGGAAAGATAAAGACAGGAAAGAATAATTAGATTTGTTGCAAACGTAGATATATACTCTTGAAACTTCCTATGTACGGAATCTATATTCTGTGAAATTCAGCAAAGCCTGAAAAAATTCATCAACATTAATCGAGATAAATTAAGCTTTGCAGGATCCGTTTTTGAATATGCAATAAGGGCACTAATAACTGGCAGTAAATGGAAGATATGACAGCATAGATAGTGTAATCATCTATCAAAACCTTCAATATGCAGATTTAGGCCAAAATCATTATCACCCAGAAAGAAAATTTGTTTGATCTCCTTCCAAATCTAATTATGTAACTTAAAGGGCTATTTGATGGGGGAAGAAATGACCTACTGTGATTGAACAAGTGGATACCCGGTGCCAGAATCTGACCAAGAACTAATACACCTCCACCATAGTCCTTTCCATTCAAGCAATGTGAAAACATTTTAGGCACTGTTCCTCCCGACGAAAGTTGAGATATCACAGATAAATAATGTTGTCCAAACCCAATAATCCCATCAATTGTTCTATTCGACCTGGTTAATTCCCCAGACTGGTAGTTGCTACATCTGTTCATCATATCCACTTCAATAAGTTCTTTTTTCCCAACAGGCAGAATCAAAATACAAAAAGGCGGTAAAAACAAATTCATTCAAAACTTACCCGAAAACTACACGAGACGCAGAGCTATTTGCCATGTAATTCCCAACCAATGTATTTAAGTACAAAATATCTGACATGTAATACTCGGATGTCCGACTCCCATTTGCATACTGAAAAGAGTATCTACATTGAGAACTTGGAGTGGGGCACCCAGATACAGTGGTTTGAATAGCTGGAGAACATGTTTCAGTTAAGCAAGGAATCACAGCAGCTGAAGAGGAACTATTCGGGTCAAAAAATCCAAGCTGAAACTGCACAAACAAATAAAACTTGCTCTAATTGGCTCTCTAAACTACATTCATCAGTAGGAATTAAGATGCTGACTTTACCACTCTAAAAGAGGGGCAACTGCCCCCAACCTCAACAAATATTTAGAAAACAAAAATTATGGAAAGCGCAAAGGTAATTTACATCACGTCCAGTGGATTTAGGGCAACCATCACAGGAACCACAAGCAACCCATAAAAACATCACTTCCAGTATCAATCTGCACAAGAAATTCTCTTGGAGGAGACCCTATTTTCACTCTTGTAAAGTAAAGCCTAAATTACAAAAATTAATAAGCAAAAAGGATTAAAAAAAATGAAATTAATTAAATACACTAAATAGATAAATAAATAAATAAGAAGACAATTACCCCAAGTAATTCAGGATCAGATGAGCCAAAAACAGGAAAATCAATCACACTGTTAAAACTTTGTTGTTGTTTCAAGATACGAACGTGCCATGCTTTATCTCTAGCTCTAAGTTAACCGAATTATGTGTTCAATGCAAAAGCTCTTTCAAGTGTTAGTGCAGTTGGAAGACCTAAGTTATTAAAAGGAAGGGTGAATAGTATGAGAAGAAACCATGTCTGAAGTATTGCTGCCATTATTATTTTTTTGTCTTTGGTTTTTTTCTCTGTAACTCTAATTTATATAGAATAAGATGATGAAAATATTGATGATCAGGAAACCATCCCTTTTCGATGGACGACCCTACTGTCCCTACCCTTTTTCTCAGTTGCATATTATTTAATGATGGCATTCTCAATATAACCAAAGGCATTATTAAATATTCTGTGGAATGTAGTTTGGGAAATAGACAATTACGAAAAGCCAATTATTTTTTTAAAGCTTTAACACCAAACCTATCAATATATACTATACAATTTATTACTGTCTGAATGTGCATTACAAATGAAAATGGAAAAGGGGCCCTACTAAGAGTTGTCCTTCCAGTTTGCATTCAGAACAGGAAAAAATATAGAAAAGATTATACATAGATATAGAAGGTAGAAAAGAAAAAGCAGAAGAAAGGAAAAAGGAAAGAATGGTATTCCAATACTGTGGACTTACCAGGTGGTTAATAAGAGAACGTACAAAGTGATGGGTGTGGTAAATTTGAAAAGTGATGCTCCAAGTGAACTGCTTACATGCCATTGTCCTGTGACAGAATCCTTACTCGAAGTCGACGAGACATTTCACAGATGATGAGCCTGTTACAAAAAGAAGAAAAAATAAACGAATCTAGTAAGTTTGAAAATGACCCGTTGTTCAATATGCAGTAAGGGCACTAATAGCTGAAAGTAAATGGAGTATATGACAGCATAGATAATGTAATCATCTATTAAACCTTCAACATGTAGATTTAGACCAAAAGCATTATCACACAGAAAAAGAAAATCTGAAATTAGTTTGATATCCTTCCAAATCTCCACATATGTTTGTTAAGGAAGAATATTACAACCAATGGAGATGTCCATGGTTATTCTGGAAGTGAGATAGCAAGGAATCATGGAAGCGCTCAAGCAGCATAGAAGTCCAAACTCATATGATAAATTATACTTCTATCATGCAAAGAAAACTACTGCAAGGGGCATTGTTAAACTTCATTATATAGTAGCAAACTGAAATTGCCGATCAAATGTAAACAGTTTCTGTGGAGTTACGAAGTTCCTACTACCAGAGTAGGGAACTACTATGAGGGGGCATAACACATAATCATGTAACTTAGTGGATATTTGACAAGGGAAGAAATGACCTACTGTGATTGAACAAGTGATGCTAGAATCTGACCAAGATTCTGGCACCAAAATCCTAGCTGAATGAATCTGCACAAAATTACTCTAATTAGCTCTCTAAACTATATTCATCAGTAAGAATTAGGATGCTGACTTTACCACTCTATAAGAGAGGCATTTGTCTCCAACCTCAAAAAAAAAAAAAGCACAAAAATCAATAAGCAAAATGAAATTAATTAAACATACAGATTATTTGTGTTTAGTTTGAAAACCTAAGTTATTAAAAGGAAAGGTGAATAGTTTGAGTAGAAACCATGTCTGAAATAAATTCCTCCACCCTAGAACTCAACCAGGCATCATAAAACAAAATGAAAACAATACCATTACAAGACCCAACTAATCGAAATCTAAAACCTGAAGATTTGAATGGGTAATCTTCAGTTTTAACAACACAATCTTCTTAGATTTCACTTAGTGATGATGAATCTATTGAATCATAACATATAGAGTAGATTAATTTGTTGTGGCCTCCAAGAATAAGACTACTACTAGCAGAGTTGTTTTTTGTTTGGACAGCAGAATCAAGGTGCAATTTAGCAAAGCTAGGGTTAGAAATTAGGGAAAACCAAGATTTGCAAAACAGACTTACATTTGAATATGGATTTCATAGGTAATATTATCAAGATTTCATGGTGCAACTCTTCTGGAATCTTGCTGCTGCTTGACATTTTCTTCTCTCTCGGATTGTTAGGCTGAAAGGGTGATGAGAAGAAGAAGTAGAAGAGGCAAAAAGAAAACAAAATGAATAGTCGAGATTAAAGGCACAAACACACATCATGGCTGCGGTGGGCTGGGCTGGGTCCGGGCACTCATGGACTCTTTCATCCAAAGAAGAATAGGGGTGTTTCGGGGAGTGGCCATTGAGTGTCGTCTGGTATGCAGGACGGCAGGTAGAGTGTCGCCCATAGACAGATGGCGCACTATCTTCCGTATAGAATTCTCGTTCGAGCACTACTTCAGTGGTGAACATTGGGTAGGGTGGATCGGTTATGGCCTTATCCGCCACCCTATTTTTTGACGGTGGATATTGAAAAATCGTTATTGATATCCTATATGTTATTAGGCTAATCCCTATGGTATCTTTAATTCAAGATTCAATTTGAGTGTCATGTTAAATTGAATAAACTACTACTGTGATTCAAGACTCAAGTCAAATATACCTAATGATTTGTCGTATTGCGCCTAATGGTTTGACGCGGATAGATGAGTTGTTAGATTTTAACTTATAAAAAAGATCTGATGGCTTATGGTTAATGCGTCCAATGATTAAGTGTAAATAGATGAATCGTTAGTTTATAACTCATAAAATTAAATTTGATGACTCAAAATTGATGTGCCTAATAGTTTGGCGTAAAAAGAAAATTTATATGCGTCAAACCAATAGGCGCATCAGATTTGATTCAAAATCACGTTCAAGCTAGGAAACCCTTAAACACTACTTGATGCAATCTAAACCAACACGAGAATAAGTAGGGTGCAAGTGGTCTAGCAGACTAGCACCAAGCATGGTTTGCTATGCGAGGAAACTGCAGCCTTAAAAATGGTTGTTATGAATGAAATTATTAAAATTATTTACAATGTATCCAATCTTTATTTAAATAGGATAATTATAAAAATACCCTAAAAATGCATGTCCTGTTGGAAAAATGTCCCATAAAAAAAGAGTTATGGAAAAATGCATTTTCGTTACATTTTCCATCCATGTGCCGTTAAATGATCAAACTGTGCACATTTGACCTTATATATGGGTGACCTTTATTTTTGGATTTCGTCACGTCTCATAGGGTTAGATTTGAACGGTTAAGGGGTAATTTCGTCTTAAGGCCACACATGTATAAGGTCAAATGTGCACAGTTTGACCATTTAAAGGCACATGATGGAAAATATAACGAAAGGACATTTTTCCATAACTTTTTTTTTGTACGGCATTTTCCTAACAGGATATACATTTTTGGGGTATTTTCGTAAATATCCCTTTAAATACATCGACGAAGAACTAAATGCTTGAAATATCAAGCATCTTAACATCATCGGAACACAATCTAATAGACAAATACTTTACACCTCTTGTTCAACAAGTTTCCAGTTGCGGTTTGATTAGTATTAGAAGAATGAACCAACAATGGTAGTCTCAATAATCCACACCTAACTTTGAAATGGTACCGACGGCTCCTTCCACCACCAGGCCATTTCAATCTTACTAAACCGTCGAGTTTTACATCAATGCTATAACTTCCATTCCGTTGGGAAAATGTCCCATTATTGAAATCCATTCAGTACCTTGTAGTCTCAACGAGGTATTACCCTGAAATACTGCACGAAGTAATGTTGTATTCTTATGGCCTTGACGGAATGGATTCAAAGAAACAAAACCCATATCTTTACCATAACAGTATGTTCTTGATTCCATTTTGTCATACCAAATACCTATCTTCTTGTTGATGCTCCTTACAGTGATGTTCACTGCAAGATTGTAGTCGAGTCTATCACCACTGGTTATGTTGAATTGTGTTAATGAAGCGTCCATGACATGGAACTTCATGTTTTTGAATGGAACGGCACTTAAGAATATGATAAAACATATTAGTGCTACGATAAAGATAAACAGCTCACACACGAGGAAGCTAGCAAAAATATTCCACTTCGTACATCGTAGACTCCAGCGAGCCATAAGTATAATGAAAGAGATGAAATGATTGAAGAGATTATAAATGTGATCCGAACAGGAAAAAAGAAAAATTATGGTGATAACATTCTTCGCGAGTTGATGAAAGTGTTGATATTGATCACAAAAATTGAAGCCCACTCCGCGTTAATTTAGTGATCATACAAGGAATTAAATGATGGGGATCTATAATTCATACAGATAAATTACTGGCTACAGTCTGCCATTGACATGGTCAGGCAAAGAAGTTTGAGAAGTTCAGCACAAAGAAATGTCACAAGCTCAAATGTACAAATGCATTTCCATTGTGCTTCCACGATCTAATGGTGAATTTCTCCTCTCCTTTTTTCACCTTTCATATCATGAATGTAAATCTCACCATCTTTTACTAATCTAATACAACATTGATGAATAACAATTTAACCACGGATTTAAAAAACAAAATAGTCATATACTCATTCATTCAGAAATTTGTTACCCGGCAAAAGTGCGGAGGATTTCCAAAGAAAAATTGAAACAAACACACTGAAAAGTAAACGAATAAAACCCATTCTTCAATTGCTTATTATCTCTTCTCACAATGTAAATATTTGTAAATTGATTAGCTTTCTCCGATATCTTACTTATCTATCTTATATTTAAGAAACTTATTTAATCTCTAAGAAGGATGCGAACAATTCATAGGACATAAGTCATGAACCGATAATGAAGAATGAATGTATTACTTGGTGCACATATTGTAAGTGCAATCAGTTAGCAACTTAGCATGGACTTTTGGTGCATACTTATAACTGGTAACGGTCCGTGTTGCATACAAAAATATGTATATGTTCTGACGATCATGCGTATTGCCGACTCATACTAGCTGGTTCTCTTGAACAACACCAATAAACTATATTGTTTAATGCCGATATGTATTAAAATAAAATTTAAATTATGCTTCAATTTCTTCTTATATCCAGATGATTTAATTTTTAAAAAAATATAATTTTTGGTTTTATAAATAATAATATAATTAATGACTAAATGATTAAGACATTCCGTACATCTTTTTGTGGTGATGCAAAGTTGCCGGAATTTTGATAGAACTGTCTTCATCCTTTTACTTGCTTCACACCATTTTCGCAGTCACTTCTTCAATTTGATATGCATGGACATTTTGTCTCCTCCTCTTCTTTTGGCGTGGGAAAAGAATAGTTGTAGTGTGGCTAGTACATAATCTTCCATTTAAACGAATAAATAGTAAGAACTCTAAAACGGTTCATCCGAAAACATAATTTTTTTTAAACCGCTGAAAGATCTTCTCATAAGTTATAAATTACTATATTGTTTTTAGTTTTCTCTAATATTTTAACTATTTCGCATAAGAATAAAACAATTTCGGTTTTGAATATTTTTTTAATATTTCTTCTCTCCCGCAATTCACTACTAAATAAAATCACCATCAGAACTTATATAATCTCTTAAAAAAGTACTAAATTTCACAAGTCATGAACCAGTCATGAATGATAAAATCAAGTTCGTACTTGCGTTATCACGAGGCCTTTTTAATGGGCTAAGAGCAAGGATAATGGTCAAGTTGGAAAAATTTCTTATTGTCATCCATAGTGGATCAGCCAAATGGGTAAAATAGATGGACAAATGTTCATATTTGGGTAAAATAGATGGACAAATGTTCATATTTGAACAATTATCCATCACGTCTCAAGTTGAACCGATCGTCTTAATTTAAGCCGATCGGCCATGCCTTGATCGATCGGTCAAGCTTAAGCCGATAACCGCTAGTTCATCTAATAGTTCTAATTTTATTAACTATAAATTCAATTCTTTCTCATTTCTTACAGCTTCTACACTCATGATCTCCAACAAATTTCTTATATTCCCAAACTTTATCGATTAATTATTTACTAAAACTTTCTCGGTGAGCCTAAATTAGAAGAAAAAAAGATCCCAAAAAATAGAAGCTTCATCATCACAAACACAAATGCTTCAGCACCTCGCAGTCCAAAGATTAGTCAAGATGAAGATACTGATATTTGCGGAAGTTATGTTCTTTTTACGCTTGATCTTATCAAATGTGTTCAACAACAACATAAAACGTTAGAGGAATATTTTTACTCAATTTTGTTTGGAATTTGGGAATCCAAAAAATCGTGATGTTGGTGGGTTGTCAGTCAACAAAGACATGAACAGATGGGTAGCTCCGATAATGCAAATGAATCGTTGCAAAATAAGCACTGAAACTGAAGTCGATGTGGTAAGTCATGTTTGAATTTGTTTAATTGATATTTAAAATGTGTCATGTTTGTTATAATAACAAATTTATAAAATTTTCAAATTGCGGCAATGAAACTCCTGAGGAATGACAAAAAAAAGTTCGGGTTTCAAGTACGAAGCATGTTTCCACATCCTTAAGAAGGTGAACCGATATAATCCTGATCTGTTGAACGAATATCAAGTACCAAATCAATCACCATACGAGACTGCAAATGTTGGTCAACAACCTGGGTCTCCTTATTCTTCACCGGAAACAAACTCAAACCCCAAACCCAACACTGACAGATCCTAACATGGTAATTCTAATCTTAAATGTTAATGGCAATGTTGAAAGATATGATGGAGCTGGTAAAAAAAAATAAAAAGGAACATAAAGGCATCTCATGAGGCTTCCTTTACAATCATCAACTTCAGAATACAACATCCAAGAACTTTTTGATAAACAGGAAAAAACCGATATTGTTAAAATAATATAGCGTAAGAAAATAACTGCAAAAATGAGGAAAAGTCATAAGACGGTCGATTTTTTTTTTACTTAATGTGCATATGAGAGGAATTTTGGGAATGGACACGACAAGGATGAATCAAGCACAACTACCGGTCGATTCAGGCCTAGAACAAGAAAAGTTGTTACATGTGCACCTTAACAAGCACACGCATATGAAGCTATTTTAGAATATTTACAATTTGTAAAAGAATTTGAGATGGAGGAGATGAGTTTTTGATACAATCGAAGATCTAATAATTCGTGACTTTTCCATTGTTGATGATGATTTATATTGCTACAAAGAAGTGTTAAGTTAACAAAGCAGAATTCGAGGTTGTTCTCAAAAGGTTTTACCTATTTCTTATCTCCATATTTTTCCTAAATCTCATCCAATACACACAAATTATTTTTCATAAACTACTTTTAGGTTGAATAAACAAAACTCATCCTATAATTTTAGAGGTGACTTTCATCTTCATCCACCACCGTCTTCCTTCTTCCCCTTTCGTCTTCATACCCAGGATGATAAAAAGTGATCAGATTGATGATAAGAATAGAAATATGGTTGATCTTCGGAATACTCTGTTGCAGCATTGCCTCATCAGTAGAGGATAAAAGATTGAGTATCGTTAAGAAATGAATTACAACACATACCTAAAGAGACTCTACCCATCAATGACTTTTGGCTAACTTCTGATCAGTTCATGTTATTAGGTGCTATGGATAGATTCACTTTTCACGGTGTAGATGGTGGGGCTTTTTTCAAGGGTAAAAATACTAAAATTATGTCTCAAACCCGGGTCTGAGAAATATAAAACCTCAGAATTCTACAGAGAATTTTAACACGGGTACTCAAACACCTGTCTATCTGTATGTACGACTGAGCTTGTCAGAATAATGCATACACGATCAAAGTTACTAAATGAATCAAAATTCATCACTGTATAAAACCATCAGAATAACACCGGTGTTTATTACTACATTCCAAGATGTTCTATGATTTTTACATTACAAGCCTCAAGCTCCTAGATGGATTGCCCACTAGTATAAAGTAATTTGAGTATCCTTTGGTGCTATATTCCGCATGAGAATTCCCAAAATTACCTTATGTCAACATTCATTCTCAGTTGAATAGTGTTGACTTACTAAAAATACCTATACAGCTTTGTATAAACAAATCTCAAGCTCCTAGATGGATTGCCCGCTTGTATAGATAAATTTGAGTATCATTTGGTGCTATATTCCGCAGGTGAATTCCCAAAATTACCTCGTGTCAACATTTATTATCAACTAAATAGTGTTGACTGACTGAAAATACATATACAACTTTGTACAGAAGTATGTAGCAAGTTACATATGAGTTTACTTTCCAAGGAATAAGTTAGGCCTGGACAATGCTCGTAAGTATGTGATATTTGCCAAAGGCATTCCTTATTAGTTTTAATGGCCTTGTACCCTTTGCAGAACAAGGGTGAGTTAGAACGATATGGAAACTACGCTGCGAGTATCATGCTTGCAAAGCATGCTTGGAAAGGGAAATCTACCTGCATTTGTCAGCGAGAAGTTAGGCTTTAAGTCCGGGTCACAGTATTTCAAGCCGCGCATCGGGGGTCATGGCCTGCCCAGTACATAACACCGAAGGTGGGATTTCTCGGTCCGTGAAAAATGGTATCAGAGAAACTTCCGAGATAACTCTAGGGACTGTGCGTTGTGGACTCGTCAGCGAGTATTTTTCCTTCAAATAGGAAATAATAAGTTTGAAGTGTAGGCCAACTTATGTGCAATTTGAGAGGGTAGGCCAACTATTGCACATCAAGTGCTAGACTTTGTTGAGTATTGTGCCACTGCCACAGGCCTAAATTAGGCACTTGACCACCGGAGACTTTCGGGGACAGTTGGATGGTATCCGACTACTATGGCATTTGGGCTTGATCACCCCCACACTCGTCAAAGGACGGAGTATGATACCAGTGCTAGCGTCTGACAAAACCTGCAGACATTCTGGAAAGTTGTCTAGGACGGTGGGCTAGCATCCGGGGGAGTAAACTGTTGGGGAAGGTGCAAGACCGGTGGATCCAACTACTCTGACACTGTACCATGCAGTACTGCAGAAATCATGGCTTGTCATGTCAATGACCCGTGCCAAAAACTTGGCAACGACCTTGTGAACTTTGGGGACTTTTAAGTGTTATGGTATGGGACATGCACTTAAGATCTTGTGTTGAGTAAATCTTTTTGCATTCTTGAGCATGTGGTATGGGACACATGTTTAGGGATCCAAATTGATTTTTCTTGGTAGAGTTATAAAACCTTTTCTGATCCTCGAGCATACTGTATGGGACATATGTTTGGAAGGTATTAATCGGCGTTTACGACAACTACAAACCCTATTAGGATTCCGAGATATGCGGAATGGAACGCATATTCAGAAGGTTTTAATTTGTGTTCATTAACAAACATTATAACCTTGCAAGCTTTCTGTGCATCATGGTATGAGACATATGCGTAGGAAACCTAAATCGATGAAGCTTGTCCACAATAGTTTTTGAGTTGAATTTCGGGGACGTAATTCTTTGAAGTTGGAAAGAATGTAACACTGATGAGTGCATAATTCATACATTTTTACCGCCTAATTTATATTTTCTAGTACTTTGAATTATATTAATTTTACTATTTTTATGTATTTATAGGTGGTACACCGAAAATCTGAATTACTAGCTAAATACAGCTAAACGGACAAAATTACATCAAACGGCGGTATTGGATTGGACTGTGAATTGGTCCGGAGGCATGTCGAAGTGGTGAATTCACACGTTGGCTAAGAGGAGTAGAGTATGCTAGTTGGATGTGGAGCCCATTTGCTTGTTGGTTTGGCTGTAAAGTCAGGAGAAAAGTGGCTCGGTAAATCAAATAGAAAAGCCAATAAAAGTGAGGTAATAAACGTATTTGAAGAGTAGGGAAGTCTGTTGGATAGAATTTGTTTCGGAGTTCGAAAACAAGGAACATGGAAAGAAAGTGGCTGGTAGAGAGAGAGGCAAGCACGTGGGGGCAGGATAGGGACAACTAGAGAGAGTTTTGAAAGTATAAATAAGAAAGAGAAAAGAAGAAATAGGAGGAGGTTGTACGGTGAAGTTTTCTTTTAGGGATTGGGAAGGAGAGGACGGTTGGTTTAGTCTGGTTGTTGGAGAAGAGAGAGGGTAGGCGGATAGCTAGAGAAGAGGAGAGATTAGAGTAGGTGGTAAGGGCTGTTGGAGGAAGGTGTGAAAGAGACAAGAGGCTGAGGCAAAAGGACAACAGGAGAGATAAGGAAGAAAAAAGGAGGCGTAAACTGGGTTTTCTTCTGGTAGGCGTGAGAAGAGAGGAAGGCTAGGGAGAAGGGATTGGTGACGGCTAGAAGAAAGAGCTAGGGTACGCGGAAAAAGTATACAGGAGAAACAGATTCCAACAGTCATACCATCAATTGTTTTACTTTGGTTTAATCTTTCCCTTTCTATTTTACTCTCTACTTTTTTTATATATTTTTATGGGTTTTAAGAATTCCATCTCCATGTTCTAATTAATTTATAGCTAGGAAATAATGTTGAAACCACTTAAAGTTTTAGATCAATTAAATTGAATTATTTGATACAAACTATAATGATTTAAATAGATTAATTCCATGATTTTGATTTATTGATTTAATGAAAAATTGGTTGTTGCTTCATTGGTTCTGTAAAATACAATAACCTATGCGCAGAATTAATAGGATAACAAATATGTTTGTCTACTTATTTGATATTTCATGCTTGGGTTAAATCCTTAGATGGGGTATGCTTATAAGAGCCAGATATTATTTGTGAACCTATAATTAGTTTCGTATAATTTTCTCGCTAACGTAATTAGATTATGTATGCATGAGACTTAGAGCTTTTGATGTGCCATGCTTAGGGCATCCCAGTGACATTTGCGACTCTAATACATATAATATGTGATGTCGATAGAACGAACAATAGATAATTCAGGAGTTATGTTTCAATTCAATAATTAAACAGAAATAGTGGTGGATACCGAAAACCCTGGTTACTGCTTCTCGCATTTGATTTTTTTTATTAGTTTAGTTTATTTTTCTTGTTTTAACTTTGTTCCAAAAAATCCAAAAATATTATTCTTGATTAGTTGATTAGAGATATTGATTGCAGTATTGTCCCCGCTCCATGTAGGTTCGACCCATACTTGTCGTTGTCTGCATTGTAGACACCGTGCGATTGCGGTTTATTTATATAGGGTTTCTAAAATCCTATCAAACACCCGCAATTTTCGCATGACGCTTACTTAGGGATGCGTCATGGCATGGTATGGAGCTTCATCAAAGCTTATAAAGCTTACCCAGGGATGCATTAGGGTGTGAATGCATTATCTTTGGCACAATTGGCCTTCATGCTAACTATATGGCGGATTAGCCTAGCAACTGGCTAACCAGTTAGCGAGTATGCTATCCAGTTGGCGGATTAGCCTAGCAGCTGGCTAACCAGTTAGTGGATGTGCTATTCAGTTGGCACATTTGCCTATCAGCGCCAACCAGAAAGTGGACTTGGCTAACCAATTAGCGGATATGCTAACCAATTGGCTAACCAGTTAGCGGATATGCTAACCAGTTGTCGTATTTGCCTATCAGCGCCAACCAGAAAATGGAATTTGTTAACCAACCAACCAGTTTGTGTATTTGCCTATCAGCGCCAACCAGAAAGCGGACTTGGCTAACCAGTTAGCGAATATGCTAATCAATTGGCGGGTTAGCCTAGCAGCTGGCTAACCAGTTAGCGGATATGCTAAACCCGTTTGTGTTATTACCTAAAGTGAAGTCGATGGATGTACCTTCCCTTTCTTTTATTTATTTGTAAAAATGCGAATAAAACATATATAGGGAGGAGGTGTTGGTTGGAAATCGATGATGCCTAGCAGCTGGCTAACCAGAAAATGAATTAGCTTTAGCTATGCTAACCAAAAAGCGGATTTTCCTAGATATGCTAACTAGATGGTGGATTTCCTAGCTATTCTAACCAGATGGCGGATTTGCTTGTAGCTTAGCCGATGGAGCATGAATTATGCGAAAGCATCATTCATCCATGTTGCATACTCGAGAATGCATATTTGCATGCTAATTAGCTATAGTTATGCATAAGCCAATGCATACTTTGTGAAAGTCCATCCGCCTATACGGACTAGGCTTTGCTAGGCTTTCATCCTTGCTACATCATGTTGGAAATAGTTGGACGTGAATTGTACATGCCAAAGCATATCCCTTCGAAAACGATTGGCTCTTTTTGATGTCTGCTTTTCCTTAATAGGCATAAGATGCTTGTCCTTTACGGATGAATTATGGTCATGCTTGATCCCTTCAAGGTACGGGTTGCGTACGTAGGCAGCCGTAATGCAATGCATTGAGGTGCAGCATCTTGTCGATAATATCATCTAATTTAGAGGTGATTGTGATATTATTGTAACTCGTATCATCTGGCTCGGCAATGCCAAGTCAAGAGATAATTGTTGCCACACTTGATAAGGTAGTTGCATTCCATTTAATAGATGTTCATACTCCATATAAATCCATACGATATGAACGGATTATTCCTGGTTACTGCATCCTTGGAAGAGCAAGATCAGTGCAGGCTTCAGCACATGGATGAAGCAGAGTTGATGAGGCGAAAAATAGGCCTGAAATGGCCTAGGGGCTATTCCGAGGCATAAGTTAGGCCAAGAAAATGCTCATAAGTATGTGATATTTGCAAAAGGCATTCCCATTGGTTTTAATAAACTTGTACCCTTTGCAGAACAAGGGTGGGTTGGAACAGTATGGAAAATACGTTTCGAGTATCATGCTTGAAAAGCATACTTGGGAAGGCAAATCTACCTACATTTGTCAGCGAGAAGTTAGTCTTTAAGTCCCGGTCACAGTCTTTCAAGACGCGCATTGGGAGTTCTGGCCTTCCCAGTGCATAGCGCCGGAGGTGGGATTTCCGGTCTGTGATAGCTAAGCCTAGATACCAAGTCAAAATTATGTTAAACATAATTTCATAGCTTCTACTTTCTAAATCTACCTAGTCACATTAATCCTTGCTGAAAGAGACAACTAATGTGAAGAGCATGAAAAAATTCAATTGAGGGCTTTGGAAGCATTGAAAATAAGTTGACAAAACTTACAAATGTCTCAAACGATCAATAAAACATTTTCCAACCCTAATTGTCAAAGGAAACGACTTAAAACTGGATATAGCCACGATTCTTGTCTGCCTTAGCTAGCTATCTTGTCCGTCTTAGATATAGCCATGGTTCTTGTCTGTCTTAGTTGGTTGCAGTCACGATTCTTGTCCGTCTTAGTCAGGCTATGAGTGTTATCCGTCTTAGGTAAGATACAATACTTGTGCGTCTTAGCCTTAGCAAAATACTTGTGCGTCTTAGGCCTTAGCTTCATACCTAATGCGTTTTAGCATTAACACCATAGCTAATGCGTCCTAGGTCTATAGCTAAAGCGTCTTAGGCATAGATCCATATAGCTTATCCGCCTTAGCATTTGCTCCTAATTAAGCTAATCCGTCTTAGACATTAGCATATAATGCTTATCTATCTGAGCTTGCTTCACATATGCAAGCTTCATAACCCTAACTTGTTTATTAAAGGCCATACTAAGCTTCACTCACATATATGCGCTTATGCTCATCATAATACACTTGTTTTTGCAAAGCAAGCATGTCAATGAAAATTGACCTAGTTGGACACATTGTTCCTCATAAATAAATTAAATTAATATTTTATTTTAAGTTTAGTCTGTTAAACTCATCAGGCTAGTCAAGCAAGACGAGTCTTTAGTCAAAAGACTAAGAAAGTCTCATTCGACTTCACATTAGTAGTGCTTAATACTATAAAATTTATATGAGACATCAAAGATGTCACAAATGGGAGGATATTCATTAGGGTATTGGTCCGGTGGTCTATGGCATGTGGTGCAACAGTGCATCCACTAAAGAGAAAAGTATGAAAATTTCGATTAGCAGTTGAGTAGGGGAGTGGTGGGTTGAACAACCGTCATTTAACCTTAATCGAAGTGGGAACAGTTACTAACACTTTCTCCACCTTCTCCACTTCACCACTACTCAACCATCGAAACTTTCTTCCAGAGAGGAGGTCAGGTGAACAGTTACAATAGTTATGATATAAATAGATTCCTCAATCTATTGAACAGAACAAGTCTAACACAGAACAACACAAATCGAACAACTCGATCAATCAACCTTCTCACACATAGAGAATTGTTCATAGCTATTCACACCTATCATATCCTACATAATCTGATAATTTGACTTCCACGTTTCTCTCGCTTCCCTCCCTAAGCTATTCTCCTTCTCCTTTGTGACTGAAGCAAGACTGAAATGACTATTGCTTTGTTTAAGCAAGGATTGTACAAACTGATCTCTCGAATCTAAATAAATTACTTCAATAATACAAATGATTAAGGATTAAACGAATTATCACCTGCTCACCCCACTTTTCCAAATTTACCCTCTTAATACCTTAAGTTGTTTATGAAGATAACCTAGATTCTGGCTTCGATCGTCAGTACAATGAATTTTTAAAATTTTGCTCATTTAAAAAAAAACTTTTTCGATTCATTTTTCCTTTTATTATGTCGCCTAAATTAAAACATTCATAAATTATACCTTTTTCGTTTTCTAGTAGGATCATTTTGATGTAGATTATTGGATTTAGGATTAGATTTAAGAAAGGGGAAGATGATGGTGGATGAAGATGAAAGTTACCCATAAAATATATTAAGGTGAGTTTTGTTTACCCATAGTTAAATAAAATATGATTTGTATGGATTTGATGGGATCTAGGGAAAGTAGGAATGACCGATAAAACCTTTTAAAATATTAATGTAGTTTGAGACTTAAAAATCAAGATTATGTTGATCTGTGAATATTACCATAATATACTGCTAAAGTCGTTGGTTAATGATACCAACTACCTGAATTCAAATCCCATCAGTATCAGGATTAGAATCGAGTACTTTTATCTTTTCTCTAATTACTAACGTCAATCGAAAACATTCCTCGCAACCGCAAACCATGCTAGCAAGTAGCACCATTCACTAGGGTTGCTAATTGACCGGTATCATATCAAATACCATAAAATTTAGAAGTAAAACTGATTATTTATGTCGATTTCGATTTCAAAATTAGTAGAACTAAAACCGAACCGATAAAATATCCCGATATCTATTGGTTCTTAAGAGAAAATCTATTCAGATATGTATCCTAACGTCAGGTATCATATTGGTTTCCATCGGGTAAAACCAATTAGGAACCGAAAGCTAATGGCTCCTAAACAATTATACCCGTTAGGTACTAGGAACTAGAATAAAAAACCAGTACCTATCGGTTTGGTTCCGGGTAATTGGGTGCCCATTGTCATCCTACCATACACCACCGGGAGGCAGCCAATACCCACCGACTTGATACGGAATTAGCTGGTGATTTAAAATCTGGATGCACATAGAAAACAACGAAACAGAGTGATTCACTGTACTAAAAACAAACAACTCACAGTCAAACCTCTCCTCCTCCATTTTCACTTTCCCCTTCTTCTTATCTCCACTCTCAGTCTCTAATGGCTGCATTCTGCTCTTCTACAGGGCAGTTTGCAAACCCTACTTTCAATACATCTTCTCCATCAACCTCCTCCTCATCATCATCTTCCTCACGCTCCAGGCGCAAATTAGCACCCACCAGGGCCACCACCACTACCCTCTCAGCATTTCACTCCTCATCTTCTCAAATCAAATGTGAACTCTCTACTAACTCAAAACCCAAATCCTCTAAAACCTTGAAAACCCAATCTTTCCTCGCCAAAACCCTTATCTTCTCCGCTGCAACCGCTTCTCTCTTTCATTTCTCCGGTGGTGATGGCGGTGGTTGGAATGGAGGCGGTGGTGGTGGAGGTGGTGGAGGAGGAGGGGGGTCCGATTTTTGGGCGAAATTGTTTTCTCCTTCGGCCAATGCGACAGAAGAGGAAACGCAAGAATGGGATTTCCATGGATTACCAGCTAACATTATAGTGCAATTGAGTAAGCTAAGTGGATTCAAGAAATATAAGATTTCAGAGATTCTATTCTTCGATAAACGGAAAGGTGTCACGATCGGTACCGATGATTCGTTCTTTGAAATGGTATCGTTGAGACCAGGTGGTGTTTACACAAAAGCTGTTTTGAACAAAGAACTTGAGACATTAGCTACTTGTGGTATGTTTGAGAGAGTTGATTTAGAGACAAAGACTAAACCAGATGGTACATTGGCTGTTACGATATCGTTTACGGAGAGTACATGGCAATCTGCGGATTCATTTAGGTGTATTAATGTTGGGTTGTTGCCACAAGCGAAGCCAATTGAAATGGATGCTGATATGACTGAAAAAGAGAAGATTGAGTTTTTTAGGAGTCAAGAGAAGGATTATAGGAAGAGAATTGATAAGGCGCGGCCGTGTTTGTTGCCAATTCCTATTCAGAGGGAGGTCTTGCAAATGCTCAGGGAGCAAGGTAAAGTGTACTTCTATCTGGCTTGTTTAATTTGGTTGTCATTTCTCGAAATTTAGTATTAATGCACAATTGAATTATAACTATGAATGCCCAGGACATAAATATGAATTTACGAGATAATAAGTGTGTTATGTCAATGAATTAGTAGACTGAGCTAATGATTTTGGCAGGTAAGGTAAGTGCGCGTATGCTTCAAAAGATTCGTGACCGTGTTCAGAAATGGTACCACGATGAAGGGTATGCTTGTGCACAAGTGGTGAATTTTGGAAATCTGAATACGAAGGAGGTTGTGTGTGAAGTTGTAGAAGGGGATATTACTCAGTTGGTCATACAGTTCCAAGATAAGCTTGGGAATGTCTGTGAGGGAAACACGCAGCTTGCTGTTGTTAGAAGAGAATTGCCCAAACAGGTGAGTTGGGTTCTTTATTGTTCTTAGACTATGTATTTCGCCATGTCGTTGTTTTCAATTTTGAAAGTTGTGGTTGTTTTCCGCAGCTTCGACAAGGTCATGTGTTTAACATAGAAGCAGGAAAGCTAGCTCTAAGGAATATAAACTCGCTTGCGTTATTTTCTAATATTGAAGTGAACCCACGACCAGATGAAAAGAACGATGGGGGAATCGTAGTTGAAATAAAGCTCAAAGAACTTGAGCAACAGAATGCAGAAGTGAGCACAGAGTGGAGTATCGTACCAGGACGTCAAGGTCGTCCCACTCTGGTAATATATCTTTATAGTCTCTAAATTGTGTTGTTTATGACTCAAAAGATGTGAATTTTTAGGATATTCATATATTATGTACACCAACTACGGCATTTAACATTGATTGAATATGAATGTTTCATTTTCAGGCTTCAATCCAACCTGGTGGTACTGTTACAATTGAGCATCGGAATCTCCAAGGGCTGAACAGATCCTTAATTGGGTCGATAACCACAAGTAACTTCATCGATCCTCAGGTAAACTACCAATCTAGTTGCTTACTTAATATTTTTGTGGCAAATTATATCTGGATACTAGAAATTAGATTCCTTTCCTGTGTCAGGCGCGTATTTATAAAGTAAAATAGGCATGCACTCACAATGGACCGTAAACCGAGTCTTTATCCTGCTTGGATTAAGTTCTATTTTTATTTTATTTTTGCAAGCCAAGTTCTATTTTTGCGTACCATATAGAGATTGTTTCACAGCATGCATAGATTAATTTTATCTTCAGGATGATCTTGCTTTCAAGTTTGAGTACGTACATCCGTATCTTGATGGTGTAAAAGATCCTCGCAACAGGACCTTCCGTTCAAGCTGTTTCAACAGTCGTAAACTGAGCCCAGTCTTCACGGGAGGGCCAGGGGTGGATGAAGTTCCACCTATATGGGTTGATCGAGCAGGTGTGAAAGCCAACATAACGGAGGTGATGCATCTTTCATAGCATGTTGTTAGTTGCTTAGATATTATTTGTTAATATATGTTATTTAGATACTAAACTTACAGCCAACTCTCTCATTTTGATTAATTTTCAGAACTTCACTCGCCAAAGCAAATTCACTTATGGTCTGGTGTTGGAGAAAATCACTACACGTGATGAAAGTAGCCATATATCTCAAAATGGTCAAAGACAGTTGTCTAATGGAGGAATCAGTGCAGATGGACCCCCCACAACTCTCAGTGGCACTGGTGTTGACAAAATGGGATTTTTTCAAGCAAACATTACACGGGATAACACCAAGTTTGTTAATGGTGCAATCGTTGGTGAGAGGAATGTGTTTCAGGTAATTTTAAGTTAAATATTTTTAGATCTTCCAAAAACATGGCTTGCTGTATCTTGGAATTTCATCTGGTTTTGATGACAAACACCAACTATTTGGAAAGCGAAGTTGTGTTCCCCTGAAGTTCAATCCATTTATTCCTTCTTATTGTGTACTTTTAAAAACTTGCAGGTAGACCAAGGGCTCTTTGTTGGAAGCAAATTCCCATTCTTCAACCGCCACCAGTTGACATACACCAGATTCGTCCAGTTGAAGCCGGTTGAAGAAGGTGCTGATAAACCACCACCACCTGTGCTAGTCCTCCATGGTCACTATGGTGGCTGTCTCGGAGACCTCCCAAGTTATGATGCCTTTACACTTGGCGGGCCTTACTCTGTTAGGGGTTACAACATGGGTGAACTTGGAGCTTGCAGGAACATTCTTGAGGTAACTCCTACAGCAAAAACTAATATTTTTTCACGGTCACTGAGAGCTTGCTTGATAGTAGCATTATATTTTCATGAAAACAGCTTCTCAAACCTTACTCTTACAATTCATTCAGGTGGCGGCTGAGCTGCGGGTACCTGTGAGAAATACTCATGTATATGCATTTGTTGAGCATGGAAATGATTTGGGTAGCTCAAAGGACTTAAAGGGAAACCCAACAGAATTTTACAGGCGTGCAGGTAATGGCTCATCATATGGTGTTGGTGCGAAGCTAGGTCTTGTACGAGCTGAATACGCTGTGGATCACAATTCTGGGACAGGAGCCATTTTCTTACGGTTTGGTGAAAGATTCTGAGGAAGGATTTCCATAATCCTCGGACATGTATCGCAAAGTTTTCTTTGGTATTTGTTTCTCTTAGTGCGGTTAATTAGAGGTTTAGGTTCAGTTATAGAGCCTTGAAGTTGGATAAGAGTCATTAGAATATTACTAGTAGAAAGTATCTTCTCCTTTGTTGAATGTAAATGAAATTTATGACTTCCCTTTTGTCCATTACTGGAAACTGGTTGGTGTACTTCAAAGGTTTTGTTCGTTATCTGGCAACTGATTTCTGTACTTTCAAAATGTTTCCCGGTGATTTTACATTACTGTTTCAATGATTTTTAGCACTTGGGTGGTGTGTTGCACATAATCTGGTTTTCGAAATAGTTGTCAAAGTAGTCTTTCAATGTTACTTTCTTGACAATGTCATTTTATAGACTTGATAGAGTGATGGATGATTATTTTAGCCAAGCCACTCAGACTGCTTTATTGAGTTCTGAGTCAGATCACAATCCCATTTTGTTTGGATCACATTCGCTTCCGAGAATTAATCTCTACTTAAAAGTCTTAAAGACACTAAGTTCTTCGAATTAATCTCTACTTAAAAGTCTTAAAGACACTAAGTTCTTCACAAGTAGGGCTGCACAACGGGCGGGTCGGTTTTGGGGTAAAACCAACTATCAACTCATTCATAGGCGGGTTTTGATTTTTAAAACCGTATACCAACCCGTCCACAGGCGGGTCGGTTCGAACGGGTTCGGGTTATTTTGCAGGTTAACCCGTCTACCCAGACAGAAAAAAACCTAAAAAAACTGACTGAAAAAAACTGAAAAAAACACAGTATTACACTATTACTATTACAGTAATGGAATTCAGACAGACAGTATTACAATATTATCATGAGTAATTCTCAAGTAATGAAGTTCAAATTGACAGGAAAAAACACACACAAAAAACCTTCAAAGTTCAAAGTTCATACATCTTCAGTTCTAGTCTGAAGTGCAATTTGATTTTGAGGTGTCCCAGTAGTAGATTCATTTTGACTTTCAGGTGTAGCTGCAGGTGTACTTGACATTTGGCTGGAAACAGATAAAGATTGAGTTGATGAATCACCCATTAAGCCCCCTAAGAAACATCAAAAAACACCAAACGTCATCAAAATACAATAACAATACAAGGGATATACACTAGCTAGCTGACTTTACAGAGTAAAAAAAGAAACAAAACAAAACAAAACAAACAACAAATAGTAACATAACAGATATGCCTAATTGATATAGTTGTGGCAGATGCTTATAGAGTTATGTGGTGTAGAGTACCTTATAATCATTAAATTTTTTGCTGAACAGTGCAAGCGAATACTACATGTACCTAAAAGTGTAAATAAAAGTAACAGTACCGGTTGTGCTACTGTTTTCCATGGGGTTTCACTGATACAGAACAAAAGCTTCTAATGCTTTACCTTATAGTTATATGATCAAGTAAAGAAATACAAGTTTTAGCTGTAATGTTTAGTTCTTACTTTATCACTTCTACTATAGGTATCACTTACCACTGGTAAATATGTAAGAACCTAGCTATTTGATTAGTAGTTTTATTACATGTACCTTAAGCATTGATTAGCATTACTGCTGATAAACGTACCTTAATTATTATAGGCACAATTTTTTGATCAGCTGTAAAGATTTTTGATGTCAAACAACAGATATTCCTGTATTGGAACATTCAAAAATCATGATTCAACAAAACTTAATACTCCAGGATCTAGAATTTTGATACAGAACAAAACATAGAGAGCATACAATTATACAATTAACAAGTATTTCAAGCTCAAGAAAGAAGCTTCAACTCTCACCAAGCTCAGAAATCATAAGCACCTAATTCTGAAGCCAAATTTAACTGAAACTAACCTACATATGATCAAATTGAAACCCTAGCCTTCAAAATTGATGTAAAAAATACACCCAAAAAAAGAACACCAAAATCTCAGTAACAAGAACAAAGAAATTCAAAGTATAAGGATATGATCAAATCCATAACTAACCTTAAATCAAAAAGAAAAATTCAGCACAAAAGTTAAAAGTTCCAAGGTTAAATTATTTTACCTTGAGAAGGGTGTTGAAGAAACGATGAGTTTAGATCGCTGAATAATAAGAAATGTATTGGTGTGAAGAGAAGATGAAAAGGTAAAGCATGTATTTATGATACAATATCAAACCTGATACTAAATAGACAAGTGAACTGAACTTTGACTTAATCAAAATCTAAGAAGAGAACGAGATGAGATGAACTGATGAAGAGTGAAATTAGGTTTTGCAGTCGCCTGTCTGAAGAGTGAAGGCGGAGAAGAGAACGAGATGGAGAAGTGAAATTAGGTTTTCTTTTGGTAAGTTTTATGTTAGATGGATGGCTAGGATTAAAACTATCAATCTCAATCAATGGCTCAAATAAATCGGGTTATACGGGCGGGTGCTATACTAAACCCGTAAACCGACCCGTGGTGATCGGGTTTTTGATTTTCAAAACCGTATACCAACCCGTGGCGGACGGGTTCGGTTTAAAAACCCACGGTTTTATCGGGTTCGGACGGGTGCGGTTTTTCGGGTCGGTTCCTGTGCAGCCCTATTCACAAGGATTTTATTACTATCGTGGAAATGTGGTGAGCTTCGTTAGACTACTCTAGTAGTCCTAGACTCCTAGTTACATACGTGTTTGCCAAGAAATTAAAAAAATATGAACCTCGGAATGTGATTCGTTTGGTGGGCTTAATAGACTGTTGAATAAGAACGATTTTTTTGGGACCATTCAGAATTTGAGAGGATGTCCTAAGTTCTTAACGGAAGGAAATGACTAAATTAACCTTTATTAAATTTATCATAATCTAATAATCATCTAAATATAATCAAATATAAATATAAAATAAAACCTAATTCTAAAATTATTTTATTTCTTCTCCTTTTCTTTCTTATTTCCTAACCGAATGTTCTTTTCAAAATTTTCCTTCCCCTCTTTCCCTATTCTTTTGAAATTTTGAATTAATGAATCCGTAAACACCCATTTGATTTTGAAAGCCCTCAAGAAATAATTCCAAATATGTCAAGTAAAAAAACAATGGAAAAATAAATGTTCAACACTTTTCTCTTGTTATGTTGCAGAATTACCAAATCTGCCAAGTAAAAAGAACAATGGAAAAACAAATGTTCAACATTTTTCTCTTTTATGTTACAGAATTTGTAATTAAAATTAGAGACCAAATTATATTTTTATTAGCATTGAACATCTTTAACATCGGAAGCAAGTCGAACATTGATGCCCAAATAGTAAAACTTACTTTAGGTGGTATCGATTTTGACTGTATCTGTTCCAAAACAGCATGAGAGTTCAAGTTGTTAAACAAAATACATGTTGTAAGCTAATTTTAAAAGGATATTGTTATTTGGTCTAGCTATTCTTGTTGCGCTAAACATATGTGGAAGCGTTTATTTGTGCAACTACAATGGTACTCCAATATTGTTAAGAATACACACATTTATTTTTTTGGAAAGGTGAGGGGGTTAAGGAGACCTCAACCAACAAGAAACATGAACAAAGAAAAAAGAAAAAGAAAAACAGAACAAGCCCCGACAGGGAGGTCTCAGCTACAGGGATCAACCAATAGGCCCTACAAAGTTGCTACATTGCGAAGAAAGCTTTCTCGGCGGCATCTTCAGATACAAATTTCTTTAAGTCTTTAGCGAAGGAGCTAGAGGCAACAACCTCATGCTAGACGGTAGGGCGCTTGTCTAATCCGGCCGGTCTTCTTGCGGTCAGAGACCTTAATTCCTAAGTGGGAGTTGCTGGGCTTGGTGGGGTTAGTGATGTGATTTTATATAGTGGTAAAAAGAGGTTCGATTCTCGAACTT
>JAJJMC010015759.1:8765-27244 GCA_023531435.1 Papaver californicum | reverse complement strand
TATTAAGAAAATGAACAATTCTATATGTATGTTATATCCTTTTTGAATATTCATATAATAAAACCGAAGGGTATTGGTTTATTCTTTTCATTAAGATCCAATCCAGTTAGAGGATTGTTGTTTCTATTGATTAGATACGGAAACTGAATGCATCGCCCTATTCTATTTTTTATCCTTGTTCTAGACTTAATGGATTTTATTCAATGCATTGAATTGAGAGAAACCCTTACATCTAACAACCCTAGGGTTCTATCCCCAATTTACATTTTTTGAGTCTGTACTACCTCGACCTGCAACCCATCCCCCCCAAAAAGAAGTGGGTTATTTAATTAGAACTCGAAGTCTTAAAAGAAGAATCTAGAATATCGATCTTTAGTACTTGAAATGGGTCCGAAAAGGCGAGAATACTTATTAATGTAATTAAAATGAGTTTTCAAAAGTAAGACCAACCGCTGGGTTAGCCTTCATGCAAAAAAAAAATTATGTTGAACGAACCCTATACAACGAAGTATATCACAACGGGAAAGTCAGCCGAATCCTAAATAATTTACAGAAGAAACTTCTTCTAATCGAATCGCGCTTTATCAACTCAAATGATTCGACAGACCAAATCCCCAAACAACTCATGGAAATCGATAGGGGTACAAACACTAATAGAGTTAGGAACCAGTCATTATCTCTGAAACAACGAATTGGGTTCTGCTCCCGAAAAAACGATGAGTTGGGGGCTTCTTAACTCGTCCAAGTGCAAACAGACCCTCAATCTTCTTGCATAAAGTAAGCATAGGTAGAATTGGACTGGTGAGCAATTGGATTGGGGTATATTGAGATCTAGAAAAAGAGATTTTGTACAAAAAGAAAAGGAATATCCCAAACCCTTTGATCCTGGATAGGAAAACAGGAAAAATTTGTGTGTAATTTATCCACAAAGAAGAAAGGACAGTTTTTTTATCCGAGATCAAACAAAGACTGATTGGGCCCACTGAAATGAATTTTGTCCCTTTCATGCTCACCCGCGGGGATCGCTCGGAGCATGTGATAATTATTCTATTTCGATGGGCCAAACGACTGTCCGACTACAACCAACAAACAAGAATGAGGAAATGAAAACTATAAAAATTTTTAGGGCTATACGGACTCGAACCGTAGACCTTCTCGGTAAAACAGATCAAACTTTTTATTATCGAAATGATTCGAACTGTTCCAAAGACCCAACATGCATTTTTTTTTGCATTGGGCTCTTTCATCAACTGATATAAATATCAGATAGTCCGCCATACTTTTTCTTAACAGAAAGATAACGAGATGGCTCCACGTGCTCTGATTCATTATTTAGATTATGATCCAGGAGCAATACCAAAGTGTTTCAAAGAAGAGTTACCTTGACGTAGGTCTGCCTCTGGCCTAGATCAACCTAAGTTAAATGGAGTCTCTATCGCTCTGCTCAAAGAGTCAAATATGAAACTTCATACACCTTAAAGTTCATATTACGAAAAGATATTTTTTTGAGGTCCTTATACTCATTATGCCTAGCATTGAATGGGCTGTGTATTCACCTTATCAATTATCGAATCAATGATGGGTTCTATTTGGAGCCTAAATTGGCACCCAAAGCGGACCGAACCAACTATTTGTCAGGCTATTGTTCCCTCGAATATATAGAGTAAGACACCGATTTATCAATAAGATCAATTTTTTTGATTGCATGATGGACTCCCCTGAAAAACATTGGCGCGCGTGTAAACGAGTTGCTCTACCAACTGAGCTATAGCCCTTGTGATAGATAGTTTATCATGGAAATAATTTCTTGTCAAGATGAATCTTCTATGATCCAACATGATAGCTTCTGATCTGTTTCCTGCCAAGAATTGGTATTGCTTCGAAATAAGATTGCATCTATAATTCATCGATATGACAAGCCCCTTTCTTTCTCTTTGTGATGATAAATGACCTACTTAACCCAGTGGTTAGAGTATTGCTTTCATACGGCGGGAGTCATTGGTTCAAATCCAATAGTAGGTAGAACTTATTAGATACCGGAGTAATTAGTATCTAATAAGTTTTTCTACCCACCCTCCCTTTTATTTTAGAGAAATGCCATTACAGTTGATTCGACTCAATCCGCAGAACCAAAATATGGTGTATAAACGGAATTCACTTTTTTATTGGGGCGCACCAATTAGTTATGAAATTGAATTGATAGCCTCTACTCGCGTCCTAGCTCGTCTGACGGCTAAATTCGCTTCAATAGTTTGTCTCTTGCCCTCAGCCCGACTTAAGTTAGCCTCAGCTATTTCAAGAGCTTGCTGAGCTTCTTGTGGATCAATGTCACTACCCTTCTCCGCATCATTTACTAAAATGGTAATCTCATTATTGCCTACTCTAGCAAAACCACCCATCAGAGCTATTTTTAACCATTGGTCATTAAGGCGTAGTCTCAAAATACCTATATCTACAGCTGTGGCAATAGGGGCGTGGTTTGGTAATACACCGATTTGGCCACTATTAGTAGATAAAACTATTTCTTTCACTTCTGAATCCCAAACAATTTGATTCGGGGTTAGTACACAAAGATTTAAGGTCATTTATTCAATTTGCTCTCCACTTCTAAGTTCACAGCCTTCGCGGTAGCTTCATCGATGTTACCTACCAAATAAAAGGCCTGTTCAGGAAGACCATCTAATTCTCCGGAAAGGATCAGTTGAAACCCCCTAATGGTTTCTGCTAGACCAACATATTTCCCTGGAGAGCCCGTAAATACTTCTGCTACGAAGAAGGGTTGTGATAAGAAACGCTCAATTTTTCGTGCTCTTGCTACGGTTAAACGATCCTCTTCAGATAATTCGTCCAACCCAAGGATAGCTATAATATCCTGAAGTTCTTTGTAACGTTGTGAAGTTTGCTTAACTCTTTGCGCAATTTCATAATGTTCTTCACCAACGATGCGAGGTTGGAGCATAGTTGACGTACTATCAAGAGGATCTACTGCTGGATAGATACCTTTTGAAGCTAGTCCTCTTGATAGTACGGTAGTAGCATCTAAATGTGCAAATGTCGTGGCAGGGGCAGGGTCGGTCAAATCGTCCGCAGGTACATAAACTGCTTGAATAGAAGTTATAGACCCCTCTTTGGTAGAAGTAATTCTTTCTTGCAAAGTACCCATTTCTGTACTAAGGGTAGGTTGATAACCCACAGCAGAAGGCATTCTGCCTAATAAAGCAGATACTTCGGATCCTGCTTGGACAAAACGGAAAATATTGTCGATAAATAGAAGGACATCTTGTTCATTAACATCCCGGAAATATTCTGCCATGGTTAGGGCAGTCAAACCAACTCTCATACGAGCTCCCGGCGGTTCATTCATCTGACCATAGACTAGAGCTACTTTTGATTCTGCAAGATTTTGTTCATTAATTACTCCAGACTCTTTCATTTCCATGTAAAGATCATTCCCCTCACGAGTACGCTCGCCCACTCCGCCAAATACGGATACGCCTCCATGAGCTTTGGCAATGTTGTTGATCAATTCCATGATAAGGACTGTTTTACCCACTCCAGCCCCCCCGAATAGTCCTATTTTACCCCCACGTCGATAAGGAGCTAAAAGATCAACTACTTTGATCCCTGTTTCAAAAATAGATAATTTTGTATCTAATTGTATAAAGGCAGGCGCAGATCTATGAATAGGAGATGTTGTGCGAGTATCTACAGGACCTAAATTATCAACAGGCTCTCCAAGAACGTTGAAAATTCGTCCGAGAGTCGCCCCACCAACTGGAACACTTAGAGCAGCTCCCGTGTCAATAACCTCCATTCCTCTCTTCAGACCATCTGTAGCACTCATAGCTACAGCTCTCACTCGATTATTTCCTAATAATTGCTGTACCTCACAAGTAACATTAATTAGCTCGCCGTCAGTATTTCGGCCCTTAACTACCAAAGCGTTATAAATATTAGGCATCTTACCCGGGGGAAAGGATACATCTAGCACCGGACCAATGATTTGAGCGACACGCCCCAGGTTTTTTTCTTCAAGTGCGGAAACCCCGAGACCCGAAGGGGTAGGATTTGTTTTCATAATGATAATAAAGTGAAATATGTAGAAATTCTTTGCATTTTGTAAACCGAAGAAAAAATGTCCGATAGCAAGCAGGTTGATCGGTTAATTCAATAATAAATAGGAGTTAGCACTTGATTTCGTTGGTACCATTCAAGCGACTCCAATTCGATTGTTTACTCGTTCAATGAGTGAATTTTCCAATTTCACAACCTAAAAAAAAGGTAGATGGATAAAAACCATGAGGGAGCGTTTCAGTTCTCTAGCATTATAGACAATCCCACCCATATTTTCTATGGAATTCGAACCTGAACTCTATTTATGATTCATTTTTTTTTTTCACATTGGCCATTGTTTCTTATTTCAGCATATAGTTTTCCGCCTCTTCTCTACCTTTTCAGGGACGAATTCCAGATAGTTTTACATCTAGGATTTACATATACAACATATAGCACTGTCAAGAGTGAATTTCCTTTTTTTTCTAAATTTAGATTAAAAAAAGTACGGGATTAGAAACTTGAAAAACAGGGATTGGGTTGCGCCATACATATGAAAGAGTATACAATAATGATGTTGATGTATTTGGCGAATCAAATACCGTAGTCTAACAACCAACCATTCTGATTAGTTGATAATATTTGTTGAGAGTTTTGTGAAAGATTCCTGTGAAAGGTTTCATTAACGGCTAATTCATGTCGAGTAGACCTTGTCGTTGTGAGAATTCTTAATTCATGCGTTGTAGGGAGGGACTTATGTCACCACAAACAGAGACTAAAGCAGGTGTTGGATTCAAAGCTGGTGTTAAAGATTACAAATTGACTTATTATACTCCTGACTATGAAACCAAGGATACTGATATCTTGGCAGCATTCCGAGTTACTCCTCAACCTGGAGTTCCACCTGAGGAAGCAGGGGCCGCGGTAGCTGCCGAATCTTCTACTGGTACATGGACAACTGTGTGGACCGATGGACTTACCAGCCTTGATCGTTACAAAGGAAGATGCTACGACATCGAGCCCGTTGCTGGAGAAGAAAATCAATATATTTGTTATGTAGCTTATCCTTTAGATCTTTTTGAAGAAGGTTCTGTTACTAACATGTTTACTTCCATCGTGGGTAATGTATTTGGGTTCAAAGCGCTTCGCGCTCTACGTCTGGAGGATCTGCGAATTCCTGTTGCTTATGTTAAAACTTTCCAAGGCCCACCTCACGGTATCCAAGTTGAAAGAGATAAATTGAATAAGTATGGTCGTCCCCTATTGGGATGTACTATTAAACCAAAATTGGGGTTATCTGCTAAGAACTATGGTAGGGCGGTTTATGAATGTCTCCGCGGTGGACTTGATTTTACCAAGGATGATGAAAACGTGAACTCACAACCCTTTATGCGTTGGAGAGACCGTTTCTTATTTTGTGCCGAAGCAATTTATAAAGCACAGGCCGAAACAGGTGAAATCAAAGGACATTACTTGAATGCTACTGCAGGTACATGTGAAGAGATGATGAAAAGGGCTGTATTTGCCAGAGAATTGGGAGTTCCTATCGTAATGCATGACTATTTAACGGGGGGATTCACTGCAAATACTAGCTTGGCTCATTATTGCCGAGATAATGGCTTACTTCTTCACATCCACCGCGCAATGCATGCAGTTATTGATAGACAGAAGAATCATGGTATCCACTTCCGTGTACTAGCGAAAGCATTACGTATGTCTGGTGGAGATCATATTCACTCTGGTACCGTAGTAGGTAAACTGGAAGGGGAAAGGGAAATAACCTTGGGCTTTGTTGATTTACTACGTGATGATTATATTGAAAAAGACCGAAGTCGTGGTATTTATTTCACCCAAGATTGGGTTTCTCTACCGGGTGTTCTGCCTGTGGCTTCAGGTGGTATTCACGTTTGGCATATGCCTGCTCTGACCGAGATCTTTGGAGATGACTCTGTACTACAGTTCGGTGGAGGAACTTTAGGACACCCTTGGGGTAATGCACCGGGTGCCGTAGCAAATCGAGTAGCCCTAGAAGCGTGTGTACAAGCGCGTAATGAGGGACGTGATCTTGCTCGTCAAGGTAATGACATTATCCGTGAAGCTTGCAAATGGAGCCCTGAGCTAGCAGCTGCTTGTGAAGTATGGAAGGAAATCAAATTCGAATTTGAAGCAATGGATACTTTGTAATCCAGTAATTACCATTCGTTCCTTTAATTAAATTGCAATTAAACTCGGCCCAATCTTTTACTAAAAAAGGATTGAGCCGAATAATGAATAAGGTTCCTATTTCATTTTCCAGGCATATATACATACTGGATTTCGGTATACAAAATCTTAAATACAAGATCTAAGACTCAACAATGAAAATCCTTCAGTTGTTGGATCCATAATTAATCCTATGGATCCTTGAGATGGGATTAGTAGAATATTTTCTATACCCCTAAATTCCGGACTATGGTCGAATCGAGCCAATGGTCACAACGCTTTATCCCCGTCCCGTATATTGTCCTTTTCCTTCCGCATTGCAATAGAAACTTATTATTCTCCAAAGTTCTCCAAAAATGAATTCTTCCTAGGAGAGAACAAATTTTTTTGATTCGAATTTGTACATGGCACGGGATAACCCTCTCTTTCTATTCTAATTGAAGAAAGGGTTCCATCATATAGATTGATAGTGAAGTGATATCCAGATTCCCACAAAAAAAGATTTTTTTTCAAGACTCATCCGTGATTAGTTAATTATTCTATTGGATCTATATGCTTATTCCGAGAGGATATATTCAAATGATTATTCATCGAATGACTATTCATCTATTGTATTTACATTCAAATAGGGGGGCAGGCAAGCTCTATGGAAAAAAGGTGGTTCCATTCGATGTTGTTTAACGAGGAATTAAAACATAGGTCTGGGCTAAGTAAATCAATGGATAGTCTTGGTCCTATTGAAAATACCAGTGGAAGTGAAGATCCCGTTATATATGATAGGGATAAAAAAATTGATAGTTGGGACGATAGTGATAATTCCAGTTCTAATAATATGGATACTTTTTTCGATGTCAGGGACATTCGGAGTTTGATCTCTGATGACCTCTTTTTAGTTAGGGATCGTAATGGTAACAGTTATTCGATATATTTAAATATTGAAAATTTTCTTTTCGAGATTGATAACGATCGCTCTTTTATGAATGAACTAGAAAGTGCCTTTTTTAGTTATCTGAATAATGGTTCTCAAAGTAACAATCACAACTACGATCGTTATATGTATGATACTCAATATAGTTGGAATAATCACATTTTTCATTGCATTGATAGTTATCTTCGTTCTGAAATCAGTATTGATAATTACATTTCAGCCGGTAGTTACAATTACAGCGACAGTTACATGTATAGTTACATTTGTAATGAAAGTGTAAATAGTAGTGACAACGAGAGTTCCAGTATACAAATTAGCACAAATAGAAGCGATTTCAATATGAGAAGAAGATATAATGATCTCGATATAAATAAAAAATACAGACATTTGTGGGTTCAATGCGAAAGTTGTTATGGGTTAAATTATAAGAAATTTTTTAAGTCAAAACTAAATGTTTGTGAACAATGCGGATATCATTTGAAAATGAGCAGTTCAGATAGAATCGAGCTTTCGGTTGATCCGGGCACTTGGGATCCTATGAATGAAGACATGGTTTCTATCGACCCCATTGAATTTCATTCAGAAGAGGAACCTTATAAAGATCGTATCGATTCTTATCAAAGAAAAACAGGGTTAACCGAGGCTATTCAAACAGGCATAGGTCAACTAAATGGTATTCCCATAGCTATTGGGGTTATGGATTTTCAGTTCATGGGGGGCAGTATGGGATCCGTAGTAGGCGAGAAAATTACCCGTTTGATCGAGCATGCGACTCGTAAAGCTCTCCCTCTTATTATAGTTTGTGCTTCGGGAGGAGCGCGCATGCAAGAAGGAAGTTTGAGCTTGATGCAAATGGCTAAAATATCTTCCGCTTCATATAATTATCAATCAAATAAAAAGTTATTCTATGTATCAATCCTTACATCTCCTACAACCGGTGGGGTGACTGCAAGTTTTGGTATGTTGGGAGATATCATTATTGCCGAGCCTAATGCCTACATTGCATTTGCGGGTAAAAGAGTAATTGAACAAACATTGAATAAGACAGTACCTGATGGTTCCCAGGCGGCTGAGTATTTATTCCACAAGGGCTTATTGGACTCAATCGTACCACGTAATCCTTTAAAAAGTGTTCTGAATGAGTTATTTCAGCTTCACGGTTTCTTTCCCTTAAATCAAAATTCAATCAAGTAGAGCATTCAATTCCGTTTTTTTATTTGCGGAAAAGAAGTTTTTTAGTTATCGGTAAAGAAAAAAAAGAAGAGTTCGTTTTCATTACGGGCATAAGATCCATTTATATTGTAAGAAGAATCAAAAGTTTCGGATACTTACTTTAAAATTTTTCCTCTAGAGCTGTATTTTATACCTATAATTGGTGCTATATTCATGATTAGTAATCAGGAAGTTTCGATCAACAGGATAAAAGAATGCATTCTTCTTTTGTTTTGGCAAAATTTTATGAAGAAAAAGAATTTCATCTTATCCTCTTACGTATTATAGATATAGAAAAATTCAAATATATAAAATAATAGAATTGAAATCGTGCCTATTTCAATATCTCCCGTGAGAACTCATATTTAGTTCTACATTCCTTGCACTTATTATTCTATACTTATAATAAATAGATATACTTATCATAAGATATCTTTATAACAGGTACAAATTTTAAATCGAGGTATCCATTCTATGACAACTTTTGATTTACCCTCTATTTTTGTGCCTTTAGTGGGCCTAGTTTTCCCGGCAATTGCAATGGCTTCTTTATTTCTTCATGTTCAAAAAAATAAGATTGTCTAGATCCCTATGAAGCAGACGCTTTTATATCTAACCAATTTGATGAATTATTTCTAATGGTTCACATCGTAATAGTGCTAGTTGATGAGAGTTACTTCGGGAACAAAAAAAGTAAAGTAAAATTCATTTGGGTTATTCTCTCAATTCCAAAAAAATGCAACTTGATCTAGTATGAACTGGCGCTCAGAACGTATATGGATAGAACTTATAACGGGGTCTCGAAAAACAAGTAATTTCTGCTGGGCCTGTATCCTTCTTTTAGGTTCACTAGGGTTCTTATTGGTTGGAACTTCTAGTTATCTTGGTAGGAATCTAATATCCTTATTCCCGTCTCAGGAAATCCTCTTTTTTCCACAAGGCATCGTTATGTCTTTCTATGGGATCGCGGGTCTGTTCATTAGCTCCTATTTGTGGTGCACAATTTCGTGGAATGTAGGTAGTGGTTATGACCGATTCGATCGAAAAGAAGGAATAGTGTGTATTTTTCGTTGGGGATTTCCTGGAATAAATCGTCGTATCTTCCTTCGATTCCTTATGAGAGATGTCCAGTCGATTAGAATCGAAATTAAAGAGGGTCTTTTTCCGCGTCGTGTCCTTTATATGGAAATCAGAGGTCAGGGAGCCATTCCCTTGACTCGTACTGATGAGAACCTGACTCCACGAGAAATTGAACAAAAAGCGGCGGAATTGGCCTATTTCTTGCGCGTACCAATTGAAGTATTTTGAAATGAACTGCGAAGAATTAATGTTTTGTTAGCATGGGGAAAGAAACAGAACTAATGAATCTTCATTTTATAGAACTTAACTTAAGTTTTTTCAGAACGTTCATTCGAGCAAAAGTGGATGTATATGGAATAAACAGAAAACGAAACTTTTTTTGTGGAAACAAAAAAAACGCAATTCTTTCAGACTATAATTTTTCTTTTTTGGGGGTCTACTATTTTGAATTGTTACGTTAGATACAGATGGATTCTATATTGTAAATAACTCCTCTTTTTTTTTGTCAAGCGATTTTTCTTTTTCTACGCCTTTTTCCTGCTTGATCATCAATGATTAGATCCCTTAATAACTATAAATATCCAAACTTTCTCAGGTTTTGCCACTCATTTTTGATTTCACCATTATCTCAATATTTTTCAAAATTTCCCTCCATTATTCCTGGGCTGTAGGTAGCCCTTCGCAATAATTGATCTAACAAAGGCGGCTCTTTCGGACATTAATCGAAAAGATGCAATTGTTTCTAATTTGACTAATGTTTCTAATTTGACTAATTGAAAGACCCGGAAACTTTTTTCTTCATTCGAAGCGAAGCAAACCCTTACTCTTATTTCTATGTTCTTTCTTGATCCAAGGACTAACTAAAAAAAAAAGGAGGCGTAGATCCATAGGTTCGATACCTTGTTATCGAACTCATGCTTCATAGAAATATTCGATCGGATAGAGTCGACGAAAGAGGTAGTTTCATTAGTAATTTACAGATTAAAAATGCCACAAAAGAAAACATTCACTACCCTCACATATCTTGCATCTATTATATTTTTACCCTGGTGGGTTTCTCTCTCATTTAATAAAAATATGGAATCCTGGGTTACAAATTGGTGGAATACTAGGCAATCCGAAATGTTTTTGACTGATATTAAAGAAAAGAATCTTCTAGAAAAATTCATAGAATTAGAAGAACTTTTCTTTTTGGACGAAATGATAAAGGAGTACCCGGAGACACATATACAAAAACTACGTATAGAAATCCACAAGGAAACGCTACAATTGGTCAAGATGCACAATGAGGGTCATATTCATAGCATTTTGCACTTCTCGACAAATATAATCTGTTTCGCTATTCTAAGTGGTTATTCTATTCTAGGTAATGAAGAACTTCTCGTTCTTAATTCTTGGGTGAAAGAATTCCTCTATAACTTAAGTGACACAATAAAAGCTTTTTCTATTCTTTTATTAACTGATTTATGTATCGGATTCCATTCGCCTCATGGTTGGGAACTAATGATTGGCTCTATCTCCAAGGATTTTGGATTTTATCATAATGATCAAATTATATCTGGTCTTGTTTCCACTTTCCCAGTAATTCTAGATACACTTTTAAAATATTGGATTTTCCGTTATTTAAATCGCGTATCTCCGTCACTTGTAGTGATTTATCATTCAATGAATGACTAAAGGCTGATTCACCGATATTAATCAAATCATAATGTTTGTTACTTTGTTTGTACATACATAAACAAAGCATTCCAAATCTTACTTACCTTTTCTATTTATACCCATCCCAGAGATTCTTCCTGTATTCCATTCCAGTAAAATTATTCCATTACAATAGCAGAATCGTGGATAGGGAACTATACTAGTAACCTACCTAATTTATTGTAGAAATTCTCGGGATCAACGATTGGACCATGCAAAAAAGAAATATCTTTTCTCGGATAAAGGAGCAGATGGCTCGATCCATTTCTGTATCGATCATGCTATATGTAATAACTTGGCCATCTACTTCATATGCATATCCCATTTTTGCGCAGCAAGGTTATGAAAATCCACGAGAGGCGACTGGGCGTATTGTCTGTGCCAATTGCCATTTAGCTAATAAGCCTGTGGATATTGAGGTTCCACAAGCGATACTTCCTGATACTGTATTTGAAGCAGTTGTAAGAATCCCTTATGATATGCAACTGAAACAGGTTCTTGCTAATGGGAAAAAGGGGGCTTTGAATGTAGGGGCTGTTCTTATTTTGCCTGAGGGATTCGAATTAGCCCCCCCCGATCGTATTTCTCCCGAAATGAAAGAAAAGATGGGCAATCTTTCTTTTCAGAGTTATCGTCCCACAAAAAAAAATATTCTTGTGATAGGTCCTGTTCCAGGTCAGAAATATAGTGAAATCACCTTTCCAATTCTTTCCCCAGACCCCGCTATTAACAAAGACGTTCACTTCTTAAAATATCCTATATATGTAGGTGGGAACAGAGGTAGGGGTCAGATTTATCCCGATGGGAGTAAGAGTAACAATACAGTCTATAATGCTACATCAGCAGGTATAGTAAGTAAAATTGTACGTAAAGAAAAAGGGGGATATGAAATAAGCATAGCAGATACGTCAGACGGTCACCAAGTGGTCGATATTATACCTCGAGGACCGGAACTTCTTGTGTCAGAAGGCGAATCTATCAAGCTTGATCAACCACTAACAAGTAATCCCAACGTGGGTGGATTTGGTCAGGGAGACGCAGAAATAGTACTTCAAGATCCATCACGTGTCCAAGGCCTTTTGTTCTTCTTGGCATCTGTTATTCTGGCACAAATATTTTTGGTTTTGAAAAAGAAACAATTCGAGAAGGTTCAATTGTCTGAAATGAATTTTTAGGTCCACGGATTTATTAACATAAAGTTCATAAAAACCAAATTCTTCTTGATCGATGTAATTATGTATGGTTAAAAATAGGATTTAGTTTACTTGCTTTGTTGCTACTGTTTGTTTTTATACAAGATATTGGAAAGTACTTAGCTTTGACTTTTACTGCTAGTAATAGACTAGTATTATATTGTGAAGAACGCGTTATTTGACGTGAATCCAACTCCCTTTTTCAATCCAAAAAGGAGTGGCGTTACTATCTCACTATTGTCAAATTTGAAATGCCACGAAATACATGAAATCAAAAGTATCCTATTCTATATAGAAAAAGGGAATCAAATTCGAATAGGAGTAGATAATCGACATAAGTGGTAGGAGAATATAAAGCAAGGAATAAATGAAAGGAACAACCTATTATAGGAGGGATTTTTTCTCTTTCTAATCTTCGACACAAGAAAAGGGTGAAATTTTCTTTTCTTGTGTCAAAAGAATAATGATTCTTAATCCCCCTTACGCCTAAAAAGTACTATTCCCTTTTTTTAGGTTTATCGGAACCTCGCCTCTTTGGATTTATAAAAAGTAGTGGACAATAAAAAAGGGGGGTGGATTCGCTCGTTGAGTAACTCGAACTTCTTCGATGAACTAAAAAAAAAAAGGAAAACTTTGATGAGATAATAAAATAAATGGAGTAAGCTTCTATTAGTATAGAAATTCTTTGGATGATGTCTCATATACAGGAATCCACATTATGTATGTCATTCAGAAAATAGATTAATTCCCGCCCTTTTTTTCGATTTCGGACGAATACCTACTATGTAGGAACAGGTATTATGAATCCAATCAATAGAGTTAATTCTCCAAAAGCAAGCATCATCTTAAAAAAGAGCTATTTGAAACATCGGAGCAAAAGGCCCACTTTTTTTTTACGAATAGAATAGTGTGCTTGTATTAACTGGATTATCTGCAAACTTTTTTTATGGAATGAAAAAAAATTTCGTTGAAAAAGTAAGAGCTCAACGGGACCTTACCCCTCGAATTAAACAAAAGGGGTAAGGTCCCGTTGAGCTCTTACTTTTTCCTGTCTACAACTCAGTTCATATTATTATTACAGGGATGAGCCCAACCCGGAATATGAACCGTAAAAGAAAACACCTATTGAACCGATCACAGGAATACCGGCTACAGTACCTATCAACCAAAGAGGAATCCTTCCAGTAGTATCGGCCATTTACCCCACTTCCCTCCACATTTCATCAAGTGGTCATGCTAGAGACATAAACAGCCATGGATAATTTTGAGATGAGATCCTTCCGAGTGGGATATAGAGAATTCGCACTATTCTCTCCCTTTTTCTTAATTGAAGAAATAATTGGAAAATAAAACAGCAAGTACAAAAATGAGTAATAACCCCCAGTAAAGACTGGTACGATTCAATTCAACATTTTGTTCGTTCGGGTTTGATTGTGTCATAGCTCTATAATTCAATTCGGGTTAGGTTTATCGTTGGATGAACTGCATTGCTGATATTGACCCCAAAAAAGAAACGGTAGGTACAGCTAGTCCGTGAATAGCTAACCATCGCACTGTAAAAATTGGATAGGTTCGATCTATAGTCATTGGGGCCTCCTAAAAGGATCTACTAAATTCATCGAGTTGTGCCAAAGGATCAAAACGGCCAGTTATTAATGGAATTCCTTGTCGACTCTCTGTAAAATACTCGTTTGGCCGAGGGCTTCCAAACACATCGTAAGCTAAACCCGTGCTGACGAATAACCAACCCGCAATGAATAGGGAAGGTATAGTAATGCTATGAATGACCCAGTATCGAATACTGGTAATAATATCACCAAAAGCGCGTTCTCCCGTGCTTCCAGACATGCTGAGCTCCACATATTCTTGTACAGTCAAAGGGGATCGATTCCGTGAAAGATGGGATCAGTAAGTGGAAACCCACGGATCCTTAATCTTTGTTAGATCGTCAATAGTGTACCGAAGGCGTCTTTAGAGTATACCGAATCAGTATAGCTACCCTTCTTCTGACACAGCAACGCAATTTAAATCAGTATCCAAAAGAAGTGTTACATAAACTCTTTCTTCCTTTTTTGTTCCTTATATATAAGGATGATGTGCTATTCAACCCAAAATTTCTGTACTGTAGTAGTATAGGGTTCTTTTCATTACTCGCTTTGGGCTAGAAACTGAAGATCTGGTAAAGCTTGAGTTCGCCGGGTTGGGTTCTAATAATTAATGAAAGATGTTATCATATTCACACAATTCTATTAGATACGAAATCTAGAAACCTCTTTTCTTGGTTGTATATAACGGGTTTTTCTTCGGATCCTTTGAGTTCAAGGAATGGATTAGTAGTACAATAATAGGAGTAGATAGTATTTGACCAAAGAAAAAAAGGAAGAATCAATCAATATTCGTGATGCAACCATTGTCGTATTACAGCCAAAGGTTCTTTTCCTTCTTGACCTAGATACAAGAGAGGGATTCCCTAATATGGAAAGGCGGCATGTAGAACCTAAAAGGAAAAGATAATAGAATGACTAGTTTTAGAATTGAGTTGTCCCGAAATAAAGCTTTTATTTCGTCCAGCGATCGTGCGATACTTTTTTCTTAGCATTTGTGAGATATTATGTACAATTAAAGAGCCTACGACTTTTTTTATGAGGTTAAAGGTGTTGTGATAAGGTCCTTTGCTCCAAAAAGGAAACTTGATTATATACAATTGAAAAAGAAATGATCAAAATAGAAAAGATTTTCTATTTGATTCCATAGTGATTAAAAAAGAGTTTACTTTATGAAATGAATGAAATTCCACTACAAAGTTTTTTCTTTTTACTTGACTCAATAGTTGCTCAACGAATCTGTTGATTCAAAATAACGGAATCGGTAGATGTTAGAGATGATGGATCACTAGATCAATCTTTTTTCTACTTCTGTCACCCTATCTTTGTTAGTGCCGTCTATAATGATTGATGAATCAAAAACTTTTCATTGGAGCAGATTTTGTCAGTTTTTTTTTTTATGTAAACTTAGGTAAATGTTTTATCACCATATGTATAAAAAGACCGTATCTTATTTAGCTCCTTTATGCCTACTCTAACTAGTTATTTCGGTTTTCTACTGGCGGCTTCAACTATAACTCCCGCTCTTTTTATTGGTCTGAGCAAGATACGACTTATTTGAAATGAATTGAATGAACAATTAATAAAAAAACCTTTTTCTGTGAGATTCTAGGTATTCTATAGTGACTTCCCGCGTCAATTGTCAATTCTTGATCATTGAGATTCATTATTGCTTCGGATTTATATTTAAGAATAGATATTACCTCTCTTTTTCCTCTTTCAAACAAACCGAAATGATTGAAGTTTTACTATTTGGAATCGTGTTAGGTCTAATTCCTATTACTTTGGCTGGATTATTCGTAACTGCATATTTACAATACAGACGCGGTGATCAGTTGGACCTTTGATTAAGTAACATCTCGTTTTTGATTGACCTCCTCCTTTTTTAATTCAAGGAGGCCAAATTAAGGTTGCTGTTTAAGTTGGTGGAGTTATTTCATTGTAATTCGAGAACAGAATCACGCTCTGTAGGATTTGAACCTACGACATCGGGTTTTGGAGACCCACGTTCTACCGAACTGAACTAAGAGCGCCTTCTTATCACAATAGATAAGACCATAAAAAAGTATTATCTTTGTAGGCCTAATATACTTTGTATGTCTATAGTATCATCATGTATGTACAATTAGGATCGATCTCAATTACTGTCCACGGGAAAAGTAATAGGTAGGGATGACAGGATTTGAACCCGTGACATTTTGTACCCAAAACAAACGCGCTACCAAGCTGCGCTACATCCCTTTCAATTGGTATACAGTGTCATTGTAGAGAATCCCTGTCTTGTTTTCCACATCATTATTTCCCCCCTATAATAAAAAATTTCGCTTGCAATTTGTTCTTTTTGGTCTCATATAACATATAATAAAAGAATTATTTACATATGAAATCCGTCGGATAGAGAAATGAATATTTGTCGGTAATACTCAGGAAGAGGGGGGCGTCTTTTTCTGTTTTAAGGAAAGGGAAATCTTATCTACCGGGTCGTTGTATATATCTATTTTTGTTAGGGATTTCACTTACTAATACAAGTGATCCTTAACCACATATGCATCTGATCATATATGTATTACAATAAAGAAGGAGAGTTTGCAATGCGAGATATAAAAACATATCTCTCTGTGGCACCTGTGCTAAGTACTCTATGGTTTGGGTCTTTAGCAGGGCTATTGATAGAGATTAATCATTTATTCCCAGATGCGTTGACATTCCCGTTTTTTTCATTCTAGTTATTGACATGGGAAGGGATGAAGAAGATTAGTGAGATAATAAATTATCTGTGACTAATCCTTCTTCCTCTCTTTGTTTTATTCTTTTTTCCTATTTTCAAAATATAGAAGGACAGAAAAGGAAAAAACAAAAGTGGATTCAATCTCAGTGAAACTTGGGTTAGACTCAAAGGGCCTAAGAAAATAGAAATAAATGGGATCTAGGGAAACTAAAGAAATCATACAAGATATTTAAATGAAATACTGTATGTACTAGGATTCAAAATAATTGATAGTTATAAATTGTTGTATTACTTATTCTTTATATTACTCTATTGATTGCAACAAAATCTTTTGAAATTTGATTTCGGGTCGAAAATCAAAGAGTTGGGTAAATCCAAAATTCAAGGGAGGTTCATGGGCAAGGGTAAAGATGTTAGAGTCAGAGTTATTTTGGAATGTACCAGTTGTATACGAAACCGTGTTAATAAGGAATCATCGGGCGTTTCCAGATATATTACTCAAAAGAATCGACACAATACGCCTAGTCGATTGGAATTGAGAAAATTCTGTCCCTATTGTTGCAAACATACAATTCATGGGGAGATAAAGAAATAGACCGAACCAGAGGTAGAGGGTGTGTGTGCTACCCTTCGAAGTAACAAGAATAAATTACATATAATATATAGAAACAAATCAAATCCTATTTCAGTCGGATCAAAAAAGAATTCGAATTCAGAAATAGGATTTTCGGGATAAGGAATAAACAATGGAAAAACCCAAGCGACCTTTTCTTAAATCCAAGCGATCTTTTCGTAGGCGTTTGCCCCCAATTGGATCGGGGGATCGAATTGATTATAGAAACATGAGTTTAATTAGTCGATTTATTAGTGAACAAGGAAAAATATTATCTAGACGAGTGAATAGATTAACCTTGAAACAACAACGATTAATTACTATTGCTATAAAACAAGCCCGTATTTTATCTTCGTTACCTTTTCTTAATAATGAGAAACAATTTGAGAGAACCGAGTCGACCCCTAGAACTACTGGTCCTAGAACCAGAAATAAATAGGCCGCCCATGCCTCAATTGAATAAAAATTCCAACCCGAACCCCAACTCTGGTTGGTGTTTTGTTCAAAAATTCGAGAATCTAGATTGTATTGTCATGTCATAAGAAAAAAAGAATTGGGGAAGAAAAAGAGAAAGTCCTTAATTATTATTATGGAAACGTGTTAATTTCTTTTTACTACTTTATTATAGTAATTTATACCCTACCCTCCCGGAGTTCATTCTCCGGGGAACTCCGTTTAGATCATTCTGGTGGATTCCTTACAATCCCCTTATTTAATGATCTCGTTGGAAATCATGTAAAGACAATTCCTATTTGATATAGCTATTTGTGCAAGTATTTTACGATTAAGAAGTAACTGCCCCTTGCGCAGATCATGTATTAATCGACTATAACTATAAGATATCCTATTCTCACGAATTACTGCATTTATACGAGTGATCCACAAACGACGAAAATCTCTCTTTTGCCTGCCCCTATCCCGATGAGCCGAAACTAAAGCTCTCATTTTCTGTTGAGTCATAGTTCGAGTAAGTCTTGAATGCGCCCCTCGAAAGGTTGATGCAAATAAACGCATTTTTGTTCTACGTCTCCGAGCTATATATCCTCGTTTAATTCTGGTCATTGAATCAAATGAAACTTTGATGAATAACTAATTGATTTCTTTTCTTTCAGTCATTCTTTCCCCCCCTAGTCTATTAATAACAAAACTGATTCTTCCGATGTATAAA
>JAJJMC010015754.1:37687-57175 GCA_023531435.1 Papaver californicum | reverse complement strand
AGGTTGATCGTGACTTTCTTAAAAACTTCCATTATTTCATTAAAATTCGATTCCTTCCTAGTAGGTGCTAACAACCTTGGGTATGGGGCTCTAGGCATGAAATCGGTTCGCTGAGGGGTTGCCTCAGGCTCGTCAGAGACTTTATCAGTCTCTTCAACTATTGGGTCAGGATAAACTACAGTTTGTTCACTAACGGGCCTAGTTACCTTGTTATCCACTACCTTACTATTCCTGAGGGTCGTAATTGCATTCACCTGACTGGATGATTTCTCCCCAGTCGACATTTCATTGACTCCTCTAGGATTGGGTTCGGGTTGACTAGGGAACCTACCAGGTTCTCGCTCTCTCAGAGCCGCAATGTCACTAACTGAGGTTTGTAAACTAGAAGTAGCTCTTTCTGCTCTGGAATATCTGCTCATACTTATCGTCATTGCTGGGCTGAGTTGGACCAGCCGAATTCTTATAACTGAAGCCTGGAGGACCTTTAGCATTACTAAACTGACCTTGAGCCTGGCCTTTCGACCAGGAAAGGTTCGGGTGGTTTCTCCATCCAGGGTTATAAGATTTCGAATACGGGTCGAACTTTCTATGGTTATCAAATCTAGTGTTATCATAAAGAGAAAAAGCCTGCTCTTCGAATTGGTTGGGCTCTGAACTACTAGCTTGATTCATTTCGACCAGTTCTAGCCTTCTAGATAAGGCTTCTATTTGGTCCTTTGGATCAAAAGATCCTTCTACCCTATTAACATTTCCTCTTCCTAGAAGAATTGTTCTTTTTGCCTCCTTAATGCTCTCCCACTGCTGGGTCTTTTCGGCGATGTCACGTAGAAGTTTCATCGCCTCAGCAGGAGTCTTACTGTTGAACCCTCTGGTTGACAAAGACTCGACCAAGGTTATAGATGCGCAGTCCAAACCCTCATAGAGGATCTGAACTAGCCTTAACTCCTCTATTGCGTGGTCTGGGCATTGGGACAATAATTCATTGAACCTTTCTACATACACATACAGAACTCTCCCTCTAGTTGGGAAAACGTGCATATTTTCTGCCTAACAGACGAAATTTTGTTCCTAGGGAAGAACTTCTGAATAAAAGCTGAAGTAAGTTGCGCATAGGTTTCAATCGACTGAGGAGCCAAGAGGTATAGCCACGACTTGGCTTTGTCTCTTAGTGAAAAGGGAATTAGTCTGAGTTTAATAGACTCGTCATTCAAGTTTCTAATCCTGATTGTGCTACATATTTCCTCGAATTCCCTAACATGAAAATAGGGATTTTTGTTTTCTTTTCCTAAGAATAATGGAAGCATATGGATGATTCCGGGTTTCAGTTCGTAGCTCGCTTCAGTAGCGGCTAACTTGATGCAAGATGGACGTGAGGTCCGAGTCAGATTCAACAAATCCTTCAGAGATGTCATTGCTGACACGGTCTCGGGAGTGACTAGTTCACTCTCAGTTGGCTTCTCAAGGTTAAGGTGACCTACCAGTCTTCCACTAATTAACCTACCTTGAGGGTCTCTATCCCAAGTTCTCCTTAAGGGCGTTCTTGGCATGTAAAAATTAAATCCTAACAAGCAATTAATCAAACACAATCGTGCCCTGACTCAACCAAATCAAACCTAAATCTAGCAAACAACAAGCATGATGGCTTACTTATATTGTTTCTACCAGCTTCTATTCTTTTGAAAGGTGACTAGTTACAGTTCTAGCAGACCTCTCCGAACGATCCGAGTTAAATCAAGTTGAGGAGAAACAGGAGAAGCTCTATGGAGCTTTGATACCCCTGTCTCTATAGCAACGTTTCCTTGGGTTACAGGGCGGCTCTATTCAACTTTAATCTAATCTTCATTCTCTTTGAGTTAGGCTAATAAGGTAACCAATACGGTCCTTCCAACCGATTTTCCTATAAGCTCGTTACCCTATCGGTCTCTTTCTAGTCAAGATTTTAGGCTTAGGTTCGCGTAGGTTTCGTTTTCCTAAAGCGGGCAAGAAGGAGACGGTGATGAAATCCGAAACCTTATCTTGTATGGCCAGGCCTTGCCCTTTACTATGCAAAAATTAAAATCCGTATTCAGTCCTCAGCATATATGCACACGAAGGAGTCCAGAAAACCCACTGACAGATGATTCGTGGATTGACGAAGTGTACCTACCTCGGGTGACGAACCGTTGAAGTCGACTTGGGCCACTAATAACCTTTTCAATAGTGTTCGAACCCGAGGAGCCGAGACAATATCGTAATTGCCGTCCTTCCCTGCACACAATTTGATATTTAATACTACCCTTCCGTAGGGTTTAAAAATAATAAAATGTCCAAAATTTCCAAACAGTGTCCGAAAATAAAAGAAAAATTATAGAAATAGTAAAAACCCTAATACAATTTTCTAAACGAATTAAAACTAATTAAAATAAACTAAAAATCTAATTAAGAAAAATAAAATCTCCGATCTTCTTTTTCGTTCTTTAAGCTTTTCCCTTTAACTCCAAGTCTTTAGCTTTAATTCCAAAACTTTGGCTTACTCCTTTTCGATCCAAAATTCAACCTGTAGCAAAAAGAGAAATACCAAAAGAAACGTAAAATAGAACAAAGTAAAATAATAAAACTAAAAATAAAACAAAAAATAAATCTAAAACCCTAAACCTAAAAACAAGTCCACGTCGGCTGCGCCAAAAATTGATGTGTTTTAGAATAGTGGTAAAAAGTGTTCGTTTCTCGAACTTGTGAAGGTAATGATTTTAGAAAATAATTGACTTAATCTAATTAAATAAAATCCAGGAAAATAAACTAGAGATGATTTTTAGAAAATATGGAGAAAACCAGGAATCAGGAATCAGTTATTTCCAACAATTTATGTATTTCATCATGCAACTATTTTGAATAAATTAAGCTCAAATATTACCAAAATAGGTTTTTATGCAATCAAGCAGAGGTAAATCACAAGCATGGGACATCAGAGGTTGTCAACCCAGCATGACCCATCAAACAAAAACACCACTACTGAACGAAAACTGTTTTTCTATTTCGAAACTATGCAATTTTAACAAGTAAAGAATTATAAATAATTAATTAAAAATAGACTTACCACATAAAATTGAGAGAAAAACCTCCTCCATCATGCCAGTAAATAAAATTAGCTCATGGTGAAGAAAACTTGCTCAAAAGATCTTTTCATTGCTCAAAAAGTCGATTACAAGGTTGAATAATGGTGCAACAGTCAAACAGCAACGCTTAAAAACGTCACAAGACAGGGTTCAACTATTGCCGCGAGATTCAAACAGGAAAAGAGAGAGAAGCAACAGTGACGGTGACAGTTCAAATTAGCAACAGATATAAATGTAACAGAGTCTTCTTCTTCGGTGATGGCTGGGATGAAGAACAGTGACCGGCCGGTGCAGCAGCAGTGACCGGCGGTGATCGGAATTCTTCTAGTATGATCTCTAGGGCTGCGTGAGTGCTTCTAAGCCCATCTCTTCATATATATAGGCTTTGGGAACCTTGGGAGTGTCCCAAACCTAGTAGAACTCGGCAAAATCCTTATAAATCCGATTTCTAATCAAAACAGGAACAAGTATCAAATCCCGGCAAAATTCAACTTTTCTGAGCTAATTTCACGGCATTTTTTGCTGTTTCTCAATGGTACTGGACTCCAATTGTGATTGGGTTACTTCTAATTGCTTCAAAACCCACCAATTTCGTGATTCTCTTGTGTCCAGAACTTTCTGAGGTGCCCCTTATCCATTCTTGGGGTTCCAATAACACTTGTCCCAGGTGCCTTTAACACTTTTTGAGCCGATTTTTTCACAAATCTTTATTCTTCTAATGTACCTACAAAAGCATAAAAATACGTAATAAACGCAAAATCGAATACTAACTCACTAGAAATTAAGGTGCAAATTAGACACTAAAATGTGTCTATCATACTCCCTTTACTAAGTAGCTACTATTTGTCATTAGATAAAACGCTAAAAAAACCGTCAAAAAAAAACTAAAAAAGGCAATCAACACGAGGACTTCCCAAGAGGTCAGCCATCTTAGTACTACTCTCGCCCAAACACACTTAACTGCAGAATTATGATGGGTTCTGGTGCATTAGTGATGGTATGATCGATTGCTCAAAGTATTTGACCAATTTTATTACTTAACATGTATCTAATGCATTGGCTCGATCGCTTTAACGGGTATTAACTCTTCGTGGCAAGTATGATTCGGACAAATTATGGCCCGTTGGAAATCCTAGGATGAGGAGAATGTTTTGGCGCAATTATTTCTAACATGTAACCTCCTTTTAATAGTTTTTTAATGCAAAATCGTTAAAATAATCCATTAAATGCTTATTTTTTTGATTTTTAACCGACCTAGGGACCCCTCAATATATCATTCAATAAAAACCCATTCTTCTCTCAAATAATATCATTACTAAGTAGCCATTGGTTGTCATTAGAAAAAACGCTAAAAAAATCGTCAAAAGAACCCAAAAAAGACAATCAACACGAGGACTTCCCAAGAGGTCACCAATCTTAGTACTACTCTCGCCCAAGCACACTTAACTGCAGAATTCTAATAGATTCTGGTGCATTAGTGTTGGTATGATCGACTGTTGAAACTATTTTACAAATTTTATTACTTAACATGTATTAATGCATTGGCTCGATCGCCAATAGGTTTTACCTCTTCCTGGCAAGTTCGATTCAGGAAAATTATGGCTCGTTGGAAAGCCTACTACGAGGACAATTTTTTGGCGCAATTATTTCCAACTAGTAATCTCGTTTTAATAGTTTTTTAATAAAAAATCGCTAAAATAATCCATTAAAATGCCTGTTTTTTTTTATTTTTTTGACCGACCTAGAGGTCCCCCAATATATCATTCTATAAATTCCCATTCTTCTCTCAAGTACTCCCTTTACTAAGTAGCCACTGGTTGTCATTAGAAAAAACCCAAACGTCAAATAAAAACCCTGAATATCGTAATTTAGCTCAAGACGGATCTATTTTGTTAGGAAACGGGCTAAAGATCAAGACATGTGATCTTTAGATCCACATTGCATCCTGAATTAAGCCAAAATCTATCGTTGAAGGCTTCAAAAGCCTGTTTTTGCTATTTTAGGAATGTTTTTGTTTTATTAATAACTTCATCGTTTGAAGTCTTTTATGGTCGCCGTTTGTGGCATATGGTTTTATTTCAATAGTAGTTTCATTATTTTAGATAAAATCGAATTTGCCAAAAATAGTAAATTAGGGTTTGAGCCGGTTTTGAGATGTTTTCATCCTTTGTTGTTGCACAAGTTAAAAGTTTTTTCCGAAATTTATTTAAGAATCTTCAAGTTATTAAATTTTTTTTAATTTTAAATTGATTATTTTTAGTCGGTAAATCAAAGTCTAAATAATTATCCCTGTTCATAATCGATATTCCTAAAAATAATTTAAAAATCTAAACAAAAGGAAAAGGAAGGGTTATCCCTGATCCATTGTTACATTTTCGACTAATACCAGTGTTATCTTTTAATTTATGTCAACGATGATAGAACGGTTCAAACTTATTCAAAAGACTCAACACGAACAGTCCTCGATGACTCAATGGTTACTAATCCAATATCTCACACCAGGTCACCATCTTGCTAACACAATTAAAATATTCCACACTGAAGCATTCATATTTACTGGATAATAACGATTGAGTCATTGAGATTACTACAATATCTCTGATCTCCTTTCAGGTATGGATGACTCAATAGAGGAATTTTTATCAACTCAAACACAATCTATTACCTCTCATAACTGCACTGCCTCAATCAAAATCCAACAAGAATTTCTCCATGTTAAATTCTATGTAGGATCTGACAACAAAGAGGAAAGAATAACAATGGAGTTAATAAAAGACTACATTGATAATAATCTGGTGTGTGTTACAAAGATGATAACCGGTGCCTTTTATAGGCCTCACAAACTTTAAAACGATTTCCTAAAACTCTACAGATTCTATAAGAATACTACTTTGAAACTTAAACCTAAACTAGGAAACTCTTCATATAATACCCAAACTAGGAAACTCATCATATAATACCAAACTTCCAACACTCCCCCTCAAGCTGAGTAGTGGGATCTCCACTGCTCAACTTGGACAATACTGATTCAAATATCTTGCCTGTAACTGACTTTATCTTCAACATACACTCCGGCATGTTCACTGACTTTTCGAACCCCTGGTTTCTTCAGTAGAATACTTTTGTACTCCCTAGACAGCGTGCCACCTTGCACATCCCTCCGTCTTCCTCGGACAGATGATGGGAAACCACTTTTTTTTTTTCCTTTTGCACCTACTTGATTTGTATGATTTTTCTTTGCACCTACTTCATTTGTAGGATTTTTCTTCTCACCTACTTCATTTGTAGGATTTTTCTTTGCACCTACTTCATTTGTAGGATTTTTCTTTGCACCTACTTCATTTGTAGGATTTTTATACAAACTTACTTCGCTCATAATTTGTATTCACCGAGCATCTTGCTCATCTTCTACTTTATCTTGTGAACATCTTTGCTCCATTCAACGTTTCCTGCTACTTCAACCCACTTTCCTAATTCAATACAACTTCTGAATCGAGTCATAATCCAACTCTAAGTCTTCAATAGATCAAGCCCTAATGAATTCTTATCTATCCAAGATCAGAACTATTATGAAGCCCATAGCTCAAAGGCCCAAACAAATTCTAAAGCAATTAAGCATGTCAATCTTGTGGAACTGACAGGCAAGTTTAATCACTCTTCACCTCACGACTGTCTCACTGAAGCAACTTCACAAACACTTTATGTGCGGTTTCTGGCAGTGATGCCAACATGTGAATTTGGTGATTTCAATCACCAATTCTCTCCTTCCCTGCAAACAATTCAAACAAACCATTCAACAAACATTCATTAATTCATTCATCAAGATTCATTCAATCATCACAAAAATGACCAATTTCTCTTGTTCCTTGTTTTCTTGTTCATACTCTTTCTTCCATTCTTCTTGTTCTTGCTGGTAGTAAAACTGAACTCATTTCTTTGCAATCTTCTAATTCTTAATTCCATCTCTGCCAAGAAGTGAACTCGCCTGAATCCTTCCTTCTCTCGACTCACAGTACAGACCCATGTCTTCTTGTTGTACCCATCTCTTGATTCTCTATATTTCTGGCCAAAACATGACAGTGCCTTCCTCTTCAGAATCTTCTCTGACTTCTGCTTGATTTCTTCACAGAAAACCCATCTCTTAACCACTTTCCCTTTCTTCTTCTCGCTTCAAATCGATCACTTTTCTCTGCCTGTTCTCAAATCAAATCCATGTTGGATGCAATAATCAAAAATAAGGAAAAAATAAAGAAAAGTTTTGTTACTTATCTTATTTTTAATCGAAGTGATCGATTTGAAGAAACGAATGAGCTCCCCAGATCTCCGCGGCAACAACATGGAAAACCTTTGAAAAACATAGTGATCCACGTTTTCAACACGCTTTCCTTAAGACATTAGCGCCCAGTTACACTCAAGAGTGATGCTATAGCCTCCACAGGGCGGATGCTTCCAGGATAAAACACCCTAATACACCTACTTCTAGCACTCGTAGTAGATGCTCAACTTGAGCTTGGCAACTCCGAAAAAAACTTCAAGGAAAATTGCAAAAGCTTAAGAAAAACAATAGAAAGAAAAATTTCTTTTGGTCTCTCTAAAAATATAGAGAAACCCCTTTTCCTTGGATTGAATTTTTTTAGGTTGAGAAAAGAGCTTGTTTATATAATAACCTAGTACTACTTAAGAAGTAAAATCTCCCCGATGTGGGACTAATAATTTTATATAGTCTCTTAAAACAACTTAAGATTTGAAATTCTCCAATGTGGGACTAATGAGTTTTTTCATTCACAAAAGAAAACAAGAGTCTATTTATTTTTTTAAAACCTTAATACCAAACTAGGAAACTCATCATATCATACCAAACTTCCAACACTCCAGATTACCCAAAAAGAAAAAAAAAAAAAAAAAAAAAAAAAAAACAATACAGAACTCCTCCATAAAGTCATTTCCCACTTTTCCAATGTACAGTTGAATCAGTTTCGCTATTAGGTAAAACTGTGGTCCTGCGATTGTGTTTGGTTTAGTTTTTTTGTTAGTATTCTATAAATAAATACCGTATTATAAAACAGCAGCAATATTTGTTGGTTCAGTTTTAAACATATTAGCAATCACTTCTCAGTTCTCACCAAAGAGCTTGAATTGTTCAATTCATTTATGACCATATGGACATATTTAAAAGTTGATTTAAATTTTGTCACATTAATTAAGTTTACATCTGCCCTTTTTTGATTCTGAACTGCTCTGCAATTGTATGACTTCTTGGTGAGTGATATAAAATACTCCTTCTGTTCTAATAATAAATGATATAGTTCAAGATTACACAATTATTAACACAATAAGAATTGAAGAGTATTTTTAAATATTTTTTTCTTCCAATTATATTTTTATGGATAATAATTAATAAAATTTAGAAATAACATATTTCTCAAACTATACTACAAATATTCGTTAATTTTATACCATTAAAAAATATTTTAAAACACATACGTAACGAATATAAACATGATTATCAAATTATACATATTTCTTATACTAATAATAATCAATTTAAAGAGTAGATTTAGAAATATACCCTTGTTTAATGATATAAAACACCTATTAGAAAAACAAATTTAAAGATGAATAGATGATCATCTATTAGTTGGACGGAGGAAGTATGACATAATAATACAAATTCGAAAATAATTCCCAAAAATAAAATATAAAATATATTTTTCATACGAGGTATCTATTAATACAATCCAGATACAACCAGTGTGTAATCTCAAAGATAGGAATTACAAAATATTATATTAACAAAATATAATAAATATAATATTTTAAGATCTTTCAAAGTTAGAATATCTCCGAATACTAACTTTCCAAATATACAATCTTTGACTAAGTCAAAGTTGTAGGCAAGAACTTCTCTTGAGCATTGAAGAGAACTTCTTTTAAGCTTTGAAGAAAAGAAATCAAGAGCAAGAAAGTGCAAGAGTTTTCTTCTTTGTTAGGCGGTGGTTTTGTAATAGTAGTAAATAAAAGATTTTAAACTCTCAAATTTGTAAGGATTGATTTTAGATTTAATAAATTAATTTTAAATTAAAAATATACGTAAAATATGAAAACAATATTCACAAATAGTGAGGTTATGGATTTCACGATTAACCACTTTTAGTTGGTTCCAAAAATAATAATTCTACACAATTCTAACTCAAATAAGTAACTCTAATTTTTGCCAAAGGTAGATTTTTCAAATATCAATTGTAAATCACAAGCATGGCTTATCAAAATCTCTAGGTCCCCGCATAAACCATAAAATAAAATCACAATCGATTAAGAAAAATTGTAATTTCAATTAAAAATAAATGCAAAAGTCATAAAAGAATTATTAAAAGTTCTCAATTAATCATAGAAAAATGGCTTCCTCCTTGCCTCAGTGATGGGGTTTAGGTCCATACTTGTGATATTATCTGTGATAAAAGTGATTCTACGGTCGATTCTCGTAACACATTGGGTTGGGAGATTATTGAGTTTGAATTTTGATTCATCTTTTTCAACTAGTAATGGATTTTTCAAGAGTGGAAAATAAATGTGATGAAAATTGATAGTCATTGAAAAGAATTCACCATATTCTTAAGAAAGAATCAAGAATGATATTCATCACAAGATTGAAAATTAGTCGTTCTTTTGTTAATTTTTTTTTTGATAAAAGTAACTTTTCTATTTACAAGCAAAAAAAAATTATATTCTTCACACTTCGTATATTGATTGGAAATATTGGTGTATTGATTTGAGACATTTGTTATTAAACCCTAATGGTTCTTTATTGAGATAAGATCATCTATTATTATATGTACATATATATTTTTAATCATATATATATATTCATTTTTTATTAATTGAAATAGTTATTTAAAAAAAAATTATTTAAGTATCAACATAAATTATGTTTTATAATATGAATAAAATATTATACTTTTTTCATTCTAATTTAGTTGCTATATTAGTGTTTTATACAAATATTAAGAAATACATAAATAATATTTTTATTTTCATAAATATCCTATGCTTTTTTAGGTTTTAAATTCCTAATTTAGCTCCTAGTTAATGTTTAGAAATGTTTAGAAAGAGTGCTTAAGAGTGTTATTTAGGAAGTTGAACCTATAAATTTCTCTATATTAAGAACTGATTCCAAGTTAGGGATAAATTAGGAAATAAAGTAAGAAAATTATGAATTATAGCAAGTAAATAAGGACAAAAATAAAACTATAATATAACAACTAAATTAGGACGAAGGGAGTACATTTTTTGATAAAAAACAGAGAAAGACCATGATTAAGGGTGCACAAACCGTTGGCCGAACCGGCCAGACCTCGGTTTATATTTTGTAAACTATAACCGGTTGTTTCGATTTTTAGACCGAACGACACCATCCAGTTTAATTCGGTATTTTTTTTTTCGATTTATTGAAAAATCAGTTCTTCAATTACCCAAAACGTTAAGCAGGTCAATTAACTTAAGTTTCCATGAATTCGTCAATATGTAGATTAGACAAACTACTCCCAGCAATTAAAAGGATGAAATAATTTATAACCTAAATCACTTTAAACCCATAACCCTCTATTCAATCATATCTTAAACATTTAAACGTATAAGAAAAAAACATAAATCAAATCTTTTTAAATTCTCTATCTGAAAATAAAATCACAATCACATATTTACATATTTGCATAACTAAATTAAGCTTCAAAGAACTAATATTTAATTTTATTCACCTTGATTGCTCAAATCCATGAATTGAACTCGTTAATAAAACATATTTTTCAACCAAAGAAATTAAAAGAAAAAGAAGATGATGATAAAAGAAAAAAGAAGGCATTGGTTGTTGCTGATTTTATTTCTGGTTGTGGTGGTGGTGGATGAACTGGTGATGGAGCTTGTTGTTTTGGTGGTGGTAAAATGGTGATGGAGGTTGGTTTGAGTGGTGGTGGTGAGATCAGACCGTGAAGATGAACAAAAAAAAACGATGAAACTAGTGATTTAGTTTTCTAGGGTTTACTTAAACTTAGTATTTATATATATAAGAAGATGTTGAGAAGAAGAATAAGAAGAAGAAGATGTTGATGGTGGGTGTTTTTTCTCGATAAATCAGTGATGGAGGTGGTTAACGGTGGCTGTGTAGGGAGTTGAAAAGAGGAGAGGAGAACAAATAAAGAAGATCAAAAGAAGAAGAAGAAATACGAGTTTCTTTTATACTACCCATCTTGATGAGAGTTCTGATAAGCTATCGTAATAGATAACCATCCAACAGATTAACCTCATAATAAAAACTATATAATTAAAATTTTCTAATAATCAGATGTAATACCATTATTATAATCTAAAGATCTTATATGAATTTGAAAATTAATTTCACGGAATCTAACAAAGCAATAATCAATTCTAAAAAAAATCGAATTAAGTAATCTCAAACATAAAATAGTTTAAACTCTAAATACTAAGTGTTAAACTTGATTGAAATCTCATAGACTAAAAATAAGTATTCGCCCATCTGAAATCCCTATTCGTAAGTAATACTTTGTTGCCATCTTCATCTATTTCTACCAACGGTAGCATGTTAAGATCTTTTTCATCCAAATTATTCAAAATCATGTTCATCGTCGCACCGGATCTGATGGGAATTTATGAATCGAAGCCCCGCCCCATAATCCAAATGCATTAGAACATATTCAAACAATTCTTGATTAGTATTATTATTGTTAATGGGTAAGAAATTTTTTATGCCCTTTGATAATCCACTTATGGCATATGCATAGTTTAAAAAGATTTTTATGTCGCGAAAATATGAATGAAATTCGGAGTTAACTACCAAAGAATTTGGAAATGCTTAAACCACAATATAATACCAACTCTAGATGCATGTTATATCTGTACAACCCTGACAATGACAACTAAAATCATTAAAACTTTGATACCATTTGATATTCCAAATCTTTATATATTGCTATATTCAAAATTTTATCTGAGTTGTGGTCGAACTGGAAATGATTTTCATATATTGCTAAATGATCAATCACCTTCCTGTTCATCAAGGCATCACTCATATCAAACTACTAAGATATGAAAATTACAAAACACATAATTTATTATATATTCATAAGATTCAAAACTACTTTCTAAAATATCCTAATAATCAATTAACCATTAACTTGAGTTTAGTGGTTTGTGATTACTTAAACATTCACTTCCACATGATTCAGGACTCTGTTATACCAGCTCTAGCCAACTAAACTTCATTATACAATCATTGGATCATTGCTACAATAGCAGCAAATCCAACCATCTCTTCCTGTCTGTCTGAAGAACTTGATGATATAGTGTGGAGATAGTGCAAACACAATCTTAGGATTCCAATATATAGTATTGTTTAGGCCTACCGCAAATATTGATATCAAACAAATGACAACAATTGGTGCAAACAGAAAAGCCACCCTGTGGGTGCCACAATGTTGCAGAGCAAAGAGTCCCGCTAATATAATGCACGCAAGCAAATGACATCCTCTGCAGAAAAGTATAAATTCAACCATTAGATACACTCAAGAAAAGAAGAAGAAACTGCAGAATATCTAGATGGGAATTCTTGCTGTATCACCAGGAAGATTTTGCAAATCTGAAAGGGTTATAACTTCTATATAGTTACCATTTGGGATTTGCTGTAAATCGTGATGAACAGGGTTACGAAAGATTTGACACAAAATATTAAAAAAACCGTGTTTTGAAGTAATTAGATTCTAAATATCTATCTAAATATTTTTTTTTTAAACAAAGATAGTACTTTATATACTTAAAACAAACTAAAGGGACTTTTCTTAATTTTAATAGGAAAATAAGATTCCACAAATTTAGGTAAGTTGTATTTTTTATATTTTGATAAATATAATATTTTCTGAAAATTTATATATATATTTCAAAAAAAGTTAAACATGCTATTTTCAAAATCTACTTATGGAATTGATGCTCCGAATTTACCCAAAAATTTAACGAAGTGAGATCTTAAAAAGTTATGTAAACGCAGTATAAACATAAGAAATAAATTTGAAGCCGTCCAAACCCAAGTATCGACCATCTAACAGTAAGACATAACAAATAATAACGGCCGTCTGTCGAGTGTGTATTAATCACCCACCCAATCCGCACCATAAATTCCCCTATCAACGCACAATACAATAGCAAATTCCATCTGACAGACACGAATATCTTCGTTCTAAACCAATGAGAATGCGCGGTTACGCTAACCAACCAATGGGGAGGAGGGTAAGCTCCACCAATGCTACTTTTATTCTGGAGGGAAGGATGATATTGAGTATTTAAGTTGTTGATATAGTTAACATTTGGGATTATCTTTTATGTAACCTATAATCCGGAAACAAACTATAGAACTGTGATAGACATGTTTTTGTGTCTAAATTGTACTATATTATCTATTTTGATAGTGTTCGATTTTATACTTATTATATGTTTTTATGTCTTTGTAGGTATTTTTGAGAAATAAATATTTATGAAAAAATCGGCTCAAAAAGTGATAAAGGTACCCAGGAAAATTACTAAAGGCACCCAAAAAAATTGATAAAGCACCCACCAGAGCACCTTCTTTAAATTCAAAATTCAAAAATGGCGGGAATAATTCCCTTACGTGTGAAGAGATTTTCTAGATTGAATTTGAGCGAGATTTTCTTGGAGTTACACATGGTTTCGGATTGGTATCATCTTGTTAAGATAAAACAGGGATGGTAGTTGGTTAGTTCACGTAAAATAAGGGATATTACCGGCCAGAGAAGAGAACAGGGGAAGAGAAATTCTCGGAGGAATTTGTGGAAGCTACGTACGTAAGGTTTGGAAGGTGATAACGAGTTATCTGAATGAAGAAACAACTTAAACACGTCAAATACAGAGTCCAAAGCCGTGAAAAATGGTTGGAAGTTAAGAAGGTTTCTAGGGTTAGCTGTTTTAGTTGGTTACTAATTGTCGAATACTAATCAGAATAGGATACTTGACAAGACACCAAATAGAGTTTTAGTAGAATACGTAAACCATATTCTAATCTGTTACTGATTTTTTCCCTCCCTATATAAAAAGGATGCACTCTATGATAAAATACAATATCAACAACAAAAATAAAGATCTATCGTGAAGTGGCGATTTATTATTTCAGAGCAAAGCTTTAATTTGAAGTATCATGTCAACCTTAACTAAGACAGAAGGGAAAACAGTTCTTCATGATCTCTATGACAAACAAGGACAGAGTCCTTGGTATGATAATCTTTGCCGCCCCGTTACAGATTTGTTACCATTGATTTCAAGTGGAGTTAGAGGTGTCACAAGTAACCCCACGGTAATTTTAAGTCCTTTTGTTTAGTTCACCGATTTTTATCTGTACTAGAAAGTCGTTGAACAGGATCTCAATTGCCTGTTTGTTTTGTTAATAATTGCAGATATTCCAGAAATCAATATCAACATCAAGCGCGTACGATGATCAGTTCAGGTAACGAAGTGGTTCCTTGTATAATTGACCAATTATACATGTCTACGCCGCTGGTAGTTAACCATACATGTCCATGTTAAGACTTTGATCCTTTTGAATCATGCAGGGAGCTTGTTCTTGCGGGAAAGAACATTGAAGATGCTTACTGGGAACTCGTGATTAAGGATATCCAAGATGCGTGCGAACTCTTTGAACCCATCTATGATGAAACGGATGGATCTGATGGATATGTATCTGTACAAATTTCTCCACAACTTGCTGATGATACACTCGGGACAGTAGAGGCTGCTAAGTGGCTTCATAAAGTGGTTAACCGTAAAAATGCTTACATAAAGATCCCTGCAACTGCAGAGTGCATTCCTTCTATCAGGGATGTTATTTCACTTGGCATAAGCGTCAATGTAACTGTAAGTTCTTTATACTCGGATAGTAGCACTGTAATTTGGGATCCCAAGTAATTCAATTAGACATGGTATTTTAAGGTCATACCGTAAAGTTGTTTTAGCAATTACTTGCCGTGTCAGACTGTCACGGCTCACCTTACCTGCAGCACTTCGCATATGCTGACAAGGTCCAAAGTAGTTAATTGTATAATGCTACTGATAAGGCTTGTTATTTATTAAGAAATTGGTTAATGCGGGGGCTTTATTTATATTGTTTCCCAGTAAAAAATTCAGGAAAGAAAAATTCCTATTTACAACCAGTCATCATGTTGCACCTACATGAATAGCTTCCTGTTGGTGGTACCCCCAGTGATAGTATATGCTATAGATTACTACAAAGAACAAAACCACTTCTTAGATATTTCAGTTCATGGATATGTTTTTTTGTTGTGGATCTCACTCATCCTTGTTCTTTGTCTTTTGTCTCTTATCATGTGTAGCTCATTTCCTCTCTTTCGCGATATGAAGCAGTCATTGATGCTTACTTGGATAGCCTTGAGGCTTCTGGGTTTAGTGACCTCTCAAGGGTTACAAGTGTAGCATTCTTCTATATCAGTCGTGTTGATACCCTTGTTGACAAGATGCTTGAGAAGATCGGGACCCCAGAAGCTCTGAACCTTAGAGGAAAGGTAAGTCAATATAGTCTTCGACCCTTCCACTTGTTTGGTTTAATACTTGGGATATGGATGAGAAAAGTTATTTGTACTTTGAATTGTTATAGGCTGCAGTTGCCCAATCAGCACTAGCATATAAGCTTTACCAAAAGAAGTTCTCCGGTCCAAGATGGGAGGCTCTGGTGAAGAAAGGTGCAAAGAAGCAGAGGTTGTCGTGGGCCTCAACCAATGTTAAGAACCCTGCATACTCAGACACCATGTACGTGGCTTCTCTAATTGGACCAGATACGGTAAGCGCCTTTTCCTTTTTAAGGACCGGTTTTCGGATATGCATCCTAATTACACTAGGTATGTTTGTTGAACTGACACCTGGCGATATTTTCTCTCTTGGTGCTCTGTGTAGGTGTCAACAATGCCAGAGCAAGCTCTCAAAGCATTCATTGATCATGGAGTTGTTTCCAGAACAATCGACGCAAACTTATGTGAAGCTGAAGGTATCTACAGCGCACTTGAGAAAATCGGAATTGATTGGAATGAAGTTGGAACTCAATTAGAAGTTGAAAGCGTGGACTCCTTCAAGAAGAGTTTTGACAGTATTTTAGTCACCCTTGAAGAGAAAGCCAACTCCCTAAATTTGCTCAAAAAGTAGTATTACTAGATGCAGTACAAGGGATGTTGTCTAGGAGTTGTAATAAAAAGTAGTAAATCCTTTTCTGTATTTCAGAATTTAGGTTTCTTTTACTTTATAGAATAAACATTGTTTTTCTGTCTCCTTGATTTCAGAACAACATATGAATGAGGTTTCGAGTTAAGCAGCTCTATCTTCTTGGCCTCAAACAATATTGCTATTAGTTAGATGATTGGTTTTCTGATTACTAATCTGTCTCCATTGCCCTACCACTGCATAAGTTATTGACTAACAGCCGAGCTCCGAGTTCTACCTGGATGACCACGAATGGAGACACCTTCTCATCACATTTGGAGAGCTCAAAAGTGTCAGGAATTGATTGAGCTATATAACCACTTGTGGAGATAGCTCGAAGTATGGACCTTCTAAGGAGAAAGCTCGTACTGATAAACAAACACCTTAAGTTTATAAGGCAACGATCTTGATATAAGAAGATAGTCGAGGGTGTAAGTTGTATGAAATAAAAGATAAAATATTTATAAGAGATGCATGCAACTAAAACACTTAAAATCCTTTTTCATAAATTTTAATTGTTTCAATCGGTTTATATAGGCTTACAAAAATAAATCCTAAAAGTCTAAAAATAAATCTAAAACTAATATTATTTTTATTTAACAAATATTCCTAATTTCTAGAATTATTCTAATAATTCAAACTGTGAAAATAGACTTTTAAAACTAGGATTACCCTTGGACTAAATTCAAAAATATTTAAAAAACACTAAAACCATCAATTTAAAATTAAAATTATTCTAGTTTAACGGGTTTGAATTATTTCCGACACCCTCCCATAATTCAAACTCCTTTTATTTACCATCATCACATGGTAACAAACATCTCCACCGTACATCATCATCATCTTTATCAACATCAGCATCAACATTATCACCATCATCATCGTAATTTTTTTCATTAAAATAAGATTACCTCTTCTTTATCATCAGATGTTCCTACACAGAAATTTGCACTCTCCTCTTTGGGTTTGTTACGACAATATTTTTCGATATGACCAACTTCTTGCAGTGGTGTTTTGTCTTTGAAGTAATAAACATCAGCAGTATGATTTGTTCTTTTTTTGCATATTGAACATTGTGAATACTGATTTTTACCATTTTTCCTAGCATAGGAGCTTTCTCTTCATATGCTTCCTGTTTCAGTAACCTGTTTAACCTTTGCTTATGCGCTTAAAGAGACCCAATTAGTTCATTCAAAGAATCAGTTAAAAAATCTTTTATTCTTCAGTAACAACTACTACATGCTCAAATTTAGAGGGAAAAAAACGTAATACTTATTTCCACAATCTTATGATCAGAGAGTACTTCACCATAATTGCATTCATGTTTTCCGTAACTTTTTCAAAAAACTTTTGCACTGATTCATTGCTTCCCATGAAAAAGGTATCAAACTCACGACGAAGAGTTTGTAGTTTCACATTAATTATCTTTTTAGTACCTTCAAACTGTCCTTGCAACACAGTCTATGCTTCTTTTGTTGTTATGCAATTAGAAATATTTGGAAAAATTGAGTCGTCCAAGCCTTTTTGTATGCATGACAAAGATTTAGCATCTTTCTTTACTTTTTCTCTATATTAATTTCTTTGAGCTTTTGTGAATCTTTTATCTGGATTCATTTTATCATAACATTTTCTACTAATTCCCACAAATCATGAGAAATGGAAATAGTTCTTAATTTGATAGACCATAATTTGAAGTTGTCACTTTTGAAAATAGGAATATGTAGTTGCAGAAGTATGGTATTGGTTGTCATCTCCACATGATCTTCTGTCCCTGATACCAAATGTAGGAAATAAAAGATTGAAATTAAAAAAATTAAATATTTATAAGAGACCCATGGAAATAAAATACTTAAAATCCTTCTTCATAATTTTTACTTGTTTCTACCGACCTTTATATAGGCTTACAAAGATAAACCCTAAAATCTTAAAATAAATCTAAAACTAATTATATCTTCACTTAACAAATATTTTTAATTTCTAGAAATTATTCTAATAATTCAAACGTGAAAGACTAGGATTACACTTGGACTAAATTCAAAAATATTCAAAAATATGTTAAAACCCTAAATTATTTAAATTTCAAATTATCCTAATCTAACGGGTTTGAATTATTTCCAACATAAGTGTACATGTAGGTATCTCTAGAAGGTCGTAACCTTCTCGCAAAAAGCCATTGCCTCGCGTTTAGAAACTTGTCTTCCTCTTCTCACTGAATAATAATAATATTGGGAATGGGCAGGATGTGTGTTTTGATGTCACAAGTGTTTCCCATTTTACTGGTGGCGGGCTTCGTACTTTTACACCAGGTCGTGCTATCTCTAATGCCATCACTCGTTAACACAACAAATATTTAGACAAGTGTTTGGCTCAGGGATTGATAGACACATTTTAGTGTCTAAATTGCACCTTAATTTCCAGTGAGTTAGTATTCGATTTTGTGTCTATTACGTGTTTTTATGCTTTTGTAGGTACATTTGAAGAATAAAGATTTGTGGAACAATTGGCTCAAAAAGTGATAAAGGCACACAAGGACAAGTGTTATTTGGCACCCTAGAAGTGGATAAGGGGTACCCTCGAGTCAAATCGGTCAAATCGGGTCAAACCCGAGTCAAGTCGGTCAATCCGAGTTGACCGAGTCAACTCAGCACGGGAGTATCGGGACGGAACTGCTGCACACTTTGATTCACGTTTAAACTTTGATATTTTCGGCTCAAATTGATACACAAGATAGATGGGACCAATACAAGACTTAACACGTGAAGAATTAGAGGTTTACGCCGGAAAAATAGCCCCAAATCCGAGTTTCGCCGGAAAAAGGGTATTATACTTTGATTCGGATTTGGATGAATTTGGGAGTGTTTTAAGGAGTTCTATTAGGTTTAGAAGACTCACAAGGATACCTAGAGCCTATATATACCAAGAGAAGCCAAGAAGAACGAGGGGAGATAGCTTAGAATTGAAGTTTCGGAGTCGCCGGAATTATGGCCGGAATTACCCACGATCCGGCCACTGCTGCTGTCACCGACGACCGGCTGTTCTTCATCAACTCCATCGGAGAAGAAGATACAGCAACACCTTATAAGTGTTGCTGCTTCGTTGCCTTAGCTTCCAA
>JAJJMC010015754.1:0-22687 GCA_023531435.1 Papaver californicum | reverse complement strand
TAGACTTGTGTCCTGCCTTGTATAGTAAACCTGACCCCCAAATATCCATTGGACCTCCAATATGTGCTATAGCTACCTCCCCAAAAGGCTTGCCACGAAAAAGGCCTGAGTTCCTTTTATAGAACTTGAGTTAGCCACTTTCACAATCCTAGTGGAATTAGGAAATGTGCTAAGTTTCCGTATTCCATCTCAACAAGATATAGCAACTCCAAATTCTTTCCTAATCCCATATGACTTCCCCAAGCTAGCTACTACTCCACCAAGGCTAGCCACTAGTCCACCAAACCACTCTAGCACCTCCAACTCAAGTTCAATCCAATGATAGCTATGGTCTTTGTGAGTTGAGGTTAATCTAAGTAACCCGGAGCAAAGTGAAACTCGGATTCAACCTAGGTCAAGCTTCTACACATACTTGCATGGCAATTTTAAGTATCGTTAACAAATATGCTATACTACTTGTAACCAGGGTCCTTCGACAATTCCGGATCGAAATATCTAATTTAGTTGTAGATATCAATGCATGCTCATCTAATTTGCAACTTAAACAAACAAGCAATCAATCATACATATCATTATAATCAGTAAAACATGAACGATATCAAAAACAACATGAACATGTGAGCATGCGCCATTCAATTAATAAACATGTTTTCCAACTTCAGATTACATCCCTAACCAATAAAGAGGGTTTAGCTCATCATGGGTTTCTTAACACCCATGGAAAATAATTAAGATACAGATACTCAAACCCGGAAAGATTGCGAAGAACAATTGCGGCTTCGAAGCACAGCTGCGGAAGTAGCCAGCAGCACCAAGTTACGCCTGTTGCCTTTTCTTCTTTTTGTTTTCTTCTCCTGTACTGTGTATTATTTTTCACCGTGTAACTCCCCTATTTCTCCTGTATACTTTGTTATTTATATGTGAGTTCAATCCCGAAATTTAGTGCGTCCAGCCCTTGTTTGTCTCAAACTCTTTTTCTCTTCCGAAAATTGTTGCGTGAGCTAACTTGTGGCCAGCCATCCCTTACGTGAGCCTGTACCAACGAATTCCATTGTCAATGTCCTATTATAGACATCAATTTTTATTCGCGCCGTTCGCATGAATGGACGTCCCAGTAGCAATGGTATAGATGAATCAGTTGATCCATCCGCCATCTCTAGTACACAGAAACCTGCTGGAAAAACTAACTGATTAACTCGTACAAGCACATTTTCAACAATACCTCGAGGGTATACATTAGAACGGTCAGCTAGTTGTAAAACAATTCCAGTTTCTTTTAAAGGTCCTAACTTGAGAGATTCATATATAGATGCAGACATAACATTCACTGATGCTCCTAAATCTAGTATGGCCTTATTAAACGTTGTGTTACCAATAACAATAGGAATATCGAAACTACCGGGATCTTTACACTTGAGTGGGAGTTTCTTCTGCAAGATAGCCGAAGCGTTTCCCCCCACTCTCATTACCTCATTACCGGTTAATCTTGGTTTATTGGTGCACAAGTCCTTCAAAATTCTCGCATATTTGGGGACTTGTTTAATTGCGTCAATCAGTGGGATGTTCACGTGAATTTTCTTGAAAATTTCTAAGATATCCTTATCTTGTTCCGCCTTTTTCGAATTAGCAAACCTGCGAGGAAAAGGTAGAGGAGGAACGTAAGTAGATAAAGGAGTTTTAGAATTTTTGTTAGGTACCTCAGCACTTTTAGAGGCGTCAGGACTCTCTTCAGAGTTACAGTTACTCTCTTTTTCCGGGACCGGCCCTTTCGGGTCTCTGTTTTTCTCGGCTTCTTCTGGTTGTACAGTTCGTGTACCACTTGTCAATGTCACGGCACTGACATTTTCTCTAGGATTGATGGGTTGAGAAGGGAGTTTCCCACTATTCTGTGTCTCCAGAAGGTTCAATCTACCGGCCATAGCGGTCATCTGAGTTTGTAACTCTTTTATCGCGTTTTCCGTGTTCTGCTGATTTTTGGTCGTATCCTGCTGATTTTTCTGCATTTGTGCCGTCATATTTTCCATCATGGAAATCTTCTCTGACGACTCTGAATTTTGAGCTTGTTGTGGTGGTTGCGCTTGTTGTTGCATCCCATTCTGGTGGTTGAAGGCCGGCCTTGAAACCGCAACTTGCTGATTCGCATAGCTGAAATTCGGGTGATCTCTCCAACCTGGATTATACGTATCGGAATAGGGATCATACCTTTGCCTCTGCTGATTCGGAAATATTGCACTCACCTGTTCGGCTTCTCCCTCATAAGATGTAATGATCACTGCAGCCATCTGTTGCATCATTTTCTCCATTTGGCTGATTTTATGCTCTAGATGCGGTGCAGAGCTAACTTCGGCCACCCTTTTGACCGGTGACTCACGGCTCAAAAATTGTTGAGAGTTTGCTGCCATATTCTCAATTAAATCTCTAGCCTGAGTTACAGTTTTGTTTACCAGTGCACCACCACCTGCGGCGTCAAGAAGATTTCTGTCGCTTGGTTGAAGTCCGTCATAGAAGTACTGGATGATCAAAACATCACTAAATTGATGATGTGGGCAGCTAGCGACTAATTTTTTATACCGTTCCCAGCATTCATACAGTGTTTCGCCTACCATCTGCTTAATGCCGCAAATTTCTTTACGGATTTGAATTGCCTTTGATGCAGGGAAATATCTCTCTAAAAAGAGTTTTTTCAAACCGTTCCAAGTTGTAACACTACCGGAAGGTAAATAGTATAACCATTCCTTATCCGTATCCATCAGAGAGAATGGAAAAGCTCGTAGCATGGCTCCATCAACATCAGGTTCAGCCCCAACCATGGCCATAATTATGTTATGGAAATCCACCAGTTGCTTATTCGGGTCCTCATTAGTCATCCCGTGAAACTTAGGAAGCTCACGGATCAGTCCCGGCTTAATATCGAAAGTAGAAGCCGTCTGTATGCACCATTGTTGCATATATAGCTTATGAGACGCTAGATCTTTCAATGCGCGATTTGCGTCCCCTATTGTTTCCTGTTCTTCTTCCGCGTCTGACTCTGCGAAGTCACTTGCTGTACTCGGAGGAAGTGGCGTGTTGGCTGCCCGGACTAGTTCGTTCAGTAAAGTGCCTGATCGAAGTCGTATGCGCATTCAAGTACTTAAAATTAAAAATCAGAACCGTGTTAAAAACAAAAGATAAAAATAAAACGAAACTAAAAATAAATAACAACCCGCTATGCCTCCCCGGCAGCAGCGCCAAAATTTGGTCGTGTCGTAATCAACCAAAATAATCGAGTTCTTAATCTTCCAAAATAGATTAAAGTATAGCAAAATAAGAACAAGTTCGTTCCCACAGAGAGGCTAGTGATTGTTAATTACTTTCAATTACGTAAGTAAACAGAGGGGGTTTTTGTTGTGATTTTAACTAAATTATACTAACGTAAATTAAAGCAAATTAATAAAACGTAAATCAGGGATGAGAAGTATTGGTTAGAGAATTCATCGTCCGTTTTCCAACATGTTATTAATCAAAGCAAACTCAACGTTCATGCATTAGTAATACCAAAAACTCTAAAGTAGCCAGTTATCTCGTCTACTTCGGCAAAACTCCTAATATCATCAAAGAATGAGTACCTCCACCCTTTGAATTCTTAGCACCGGATAACCTGAGTGAGTACCTCCACTCGAGTTCAATCCAATGATAGCTATGGTCTTTGTGAGTTGAGGTTAATCTAAGTAACCCGGCGCAATTCGCCACTCGGATTCAACCTAGGTCAAGCTTCTACTCATACTTGCATGGCAATTTTAAGTATCGTTAACAAATATGTTATACTACCTATAACCGGAGTCCCTCGACAGATTCGACTCTTAGAACTCCAGTTTAGTTGTAGATATCAATGCCTATTTACCTGATTCCGGACTCAAACAAATCAGCAATCAATCATATGTAATATTATAATCAGTGGAACATGAACGATATTAAAAATAACATGAAATTATGAGCATGCGCCATTCAATCAATAAACATGTTTTCTAACTTCATATTACATCCCTAACCAATATAGAGGGTTTAGCTCATCATGGGTTTCTCAAAACCCATGAAAATCAATAAAGAAAATACAATCAAACCCGGAAAGATAGCGAAGAATTGTTTCTGCAGAATCGCCTGTATGAAAAAGTGGCCAGCCTTCAAGTTGCGCTGTCCCCTTTTCCTTTGCTGTGTTCTTGCGCCTCCTTTATTCTCCTCAAACCTAATCTCCTGTATGATAACATGAACTAGATGATGTTCTATTTCCAGCCAACTTCTCCCTCTTATACGTGAGGGAAATTCCATCCCAACCGAGAATCCTTGCGTTTTTAGCTTTCCTTACGTGAGTAGACTTGTGTCCTTCCTTGTATAGTAAACCTGACCCCCAAATATCCCTTGGACCTCCAATATGTGCTATAGCTACCTCCCCAAAAGGCTTGCCACGAGAAAGGCCTGAGTTCCTTTTATAGAACTTGAGTTAGCCACTTTCACAATCCTAGTGGAATTAGGAAATGTGCTAAGTTTCCTTATTCCATCCCAACAAGATATAGCAATTCCAAATTCTTTCCTAATCCCATATGACTTCCCCAAGCTAGCTACTACTCCACCAAGGCTAGCCACTAGCCCACCAAACCACTCTAGCACCTCCAACTAGCCACTTAGCACCTTAGCACTTGCGGTTCAGCCAACTTAGCGCCTGGGCGCTAGCAGCACAAACTAGTTTGCCACCATGTGGCTTTGCCCATAACTTCCTCATACGAGATCAGAATGACCTCAATCTTTCGCCGTTGGCTTCGTAATTCAATTTCCTACACTGTGGACGGTGAAAGGCCTAGTGATAGACACATTTTAGTGTCTAATTTGCACCTTAATTTCTAGTGAGTTAGTATTCGATTTTGTGTCTATTACGTGTTTTATTGCTTTTGTAGGTACATTAGAAGAATAAAGATTTGTGAAAAAATTGGCTCAAAAAGTGTTCAAAGCACCCGGGAAAATGGATCAAGGCACCCACACTTTGGATTGGGGCACCCCTGGATCGGGTCAACCCAGCGGGTCAGCCCAGCGAGCTGGATCGGGCCGAGTCACGGGTCGACTCATCGGACTCGTCTGTTTCACTGGCAGCACAAATCCAACGTAAAATTTGGTTTCTTTTGCTTCCAGATTGTTCCAAATGATAGTAGATAACCCACACAAGTTAGAACAATCGAGAAACAGCAAAAAGATCCCGTGAAATCAGTTGAAAAATCATGAACATGGCCGGAATTTGATTTCGATTAGGAATGGGATTTGTGGGCTGTTCTAGAGAGTTCTATTAGGTTTAGAACTCTCTCTAGGGTTTCTACTATCTATAAATACCAAGAGAAGCCAAGAGAATCGAACACAAAAGCTTAGAGAAGAGTTTAGAGATTTCCGGTCAATATTCCGTCACCGCCGACGAGCTGCTGCTGCACCGGCCGGCGTGTTCTTCATCCATCACTGCCGGAGAAGAAGACTCAGTAACATTTATATGTGTTGCTGATTTGAATTTTCCTGTCGTCTATTGCTTCAAACCATTTGTTGCTTAAACTTTTCTGTAACAGCTGAACCCTCTTCTGTAACGCTTATAAGCGTATCAAATCAGCTGTTACAGCGTTATTCAACCTTGTAATCAATATTTTGAGCAATGAAATCAACTTTTGAGCAAGTTTTCTTCACCATGAGCTAAGTCTATTTACCGGGATGATGGATAAGGTAATTTTCTCAATTTTATGTGATTTAATTATTTTCTAATAATTATTTATAATTCTTTTATCATTAAAATTGCATAGTTTCGAATAGTAAAAACGGTTTTCTTTCAACAGTTGTGCTTTTGCTTGATGGATTATGCTTAGTTAATTAATTTTGATAATCCATGCTTGTGATTTACCTCTGTTTGTTAGCATAACAAAACCAATTTTGGCAATTATTTGGGCTTCAATTAAATTAAAAAGAATTATCTGATTAATCACATAGGTTGTTAGTATTACCTGATTCCTGATTCCTGGTACGTTTAAAATTATTTAAAAATCATAGTTAGGTTATTTAGTCTTTTTCTTACTCCTGGAATTTTCTAGAGTTAGTTTAAATCATTATTTTCTAAAATCATCACCTTCACAAGTTCGAGAATCGAATCTTTATTTACCACTTTCTAAACCACATCACCTAGATTAAGCAGAGTTTTACTGGCTCCTCGGTAATTCTTCTCATACAGTTCCATTCTGCAGGTTTCTGAACTGTAACCTGAAAAGACAACTAAACTTCGAAAGTAATAATAAAACATAGTAATTCATTCAAATATAGCAAATAAGGGTCAGGAAAAACTACTTAAAATGTATGATTTATGCACCTATCACTAATAGTTTGTGCCCGATTTGTAACAGAATTATGGACATATTTAGGGACCACGCGCTACACTATGCAAGTGACGTTGGGCTCAAGTTCCGTCACGACTAAGTTCCGAGATATTTTCGCCGACATTTGTTACAAAGTTGGGGTCTAGGCACGAAAAGAAGCTTCACTAGGTTTCTTATCCAACGATGACAACTCCTTAAGACCTGCTGAAATACTTGTTTACAACTGGGAAAATTGCCAAGATGTTTGTTTTGATGTGACAAGTGTTTTTCCTTTCACCCATAGCGCCACCTGCAAGTTCACCCAAGATCATGCCATTTCTAGTGCCATTACCCGCAAACACAAGAAGTATCTCAACACTCATGGATATGGTTTTCGTATCCTAGCTTTCACTACTTTGGGAGAGCTTAGCGAAGACATCATAGTCTTTCTAAAAATACTTAGAAATTGTTTAGCTAGCCATGATGTGAACGAAAAAGTAGGCAGTTTCATTTTTCATAGATTAGGACTAGCTATTCATAAGGGAGCTGGTGCCCAGCTTGTTGCTAGGCTTTCAACTAGTTTCTTGTAATATAACTTTTTCCTCTATTAATAAAATCCTTTCTATAATTATTATAATAATAATAACAAATATGCTACCTCTAATGGTGTATATGTCGTCGTCGCTCTTTGGATATTTTACTAGTAGTTGTAGCAATAATATCAGGAGTACTTATCCGACGTCAACCACAGTAACGTTATCTAATTCCTTGGGCGAAGGTTCTACTCCTCCGGTGATTAGTCCTTGATTTCCTATGGTTTTTAGAAACAGGTTTGTAGATTTATGGTTTGACGGACTTTACTTCCTGATTGCAAAAACCATAGAAAGTAATTGAATGGAACATTTCGAAACGATCTCTTGTCAGAAAGTGACAAAGAGGTTGCCATTCAGTGATTTCTATGTTGAATGGTGAAAAAAAACCATAAAAAGAAATTAACTCGAGGACTTCTCAAGAGGTCATCCATCTTATTACTACTCTCGTCCAAGCACGCTTAACTGCAGAGTTTTGATAGGCAATTATGCATTAGTTCTGGTATGATCGATTGCTGAAACTATTTTACCAATTTTGTTATTAATATGTATCTAATGCATTGGCTCGATCGCTTTAACGACTATTAATTCTTCGTGGGAAGTCCGATTCCGGCAAATTATGGATTGTTGGAAAGCCTACGACGAGGCGAATGTTTTGGCACAATTATTTCCAACTAGTAATCTCGTTTTAGTAGATTTTTAATGAAAAATTGTTAAAATAATCCATTAATTGCCTGTTTTTTGGATTAACCGACGTAGAGAATATGCCTCCCATATATCATTCCATAAGAACCCTATTCTTCTCTCAACTACGCCCTTTAATAAGTATCCATTGTTTTCATTAGAAAAAAACGCTAAAAAAACGTAAAAAAGACCCAAAAAAGGAAATCAACTTGCGGACTTCCCAAGAGGGCACCCATCTTAGTACTACTCTCGCCCAAACACGTTTGATTGCAGAAATCTGATGGGTTCTGGTGCATTAATGCTGGTATGATCGATTGCTGAAACTATTTTACCAATTTTATTACTTAACATGTATTTAATGCATTGACTCGATCGCCTTAATGCCCGTTAATTCTTCGTGGCAAGTCTGATTCGGGTAAATTATGGCTCGTTGAAAAGTGTACGACGAGGAGAATGTTTTGGCGCAATTATTTCCAACTAGTAATCTAGTTTTAATAGGATTTTTAATAAAAAAATTGCTAAAATAATCCATTAAATGCCTGTTTTTTTTTTATTTTTAACCGACCTAGGGCATATGTTCCCCAATATATCATTCCATAAAAACCCATTCTTCTCTCAAGTAATCTCATTACTAAGTAGCCATTGGTTGCCATTAGAAAAAATGCTAAAAAATTGTCAAAAAAAATCAAAAAAGACAATCAACACGAGGACTTCCCAAGAGGTCACCCATCTTAGTACAACTCTTGCCCAAACACACATAACTACATGTATCTAATGCATTGGCTCGATCGACTTAACGGGTATTAACTCTTCCTGGCAAGTTCGATTCAAGAAAATTATGGCTCGCTGGAAAGCCTACGACGAAGAGAAATTTTTTTGCGCGATTATTTCCAACTAATAATCTCGTTCTAATTGTTTTCAAATGAAAATTCGCTAAAATAATCCATTAAATGCCTGCTTTTATTTTTATTTTTAACCGACCTAGGGATCCCTCAATATAACATTCCATAAAAACTCATTTTTCGCTCAAGTAATCCCATTACTAAGTAACCACTGGTTGTCATTAGAAAAAACACTAAAAAAACGTATCAAAAAACAAAAAATAAAAAAGGCAATCAACACGAGGACTTCTCAATTGGTCACCCGTCTTAGTACTACTCTTTCCCAAGCACGCTTAACTACAATTTCTGGTGGGTTTTGGTGCATTAGTGTTGATATGATCGATTGCTAAAACTATTTTACCAATTTAATTACATAACATGCATCTAATGCATTGGCTCGATCGCCTTAACCGGTATTAATTCTTTGTGGTAAATCCTATTCGGGAAAATTATGGCTCATTGAAAAGCCTACGACGAGGATAATGTATTGTCGCAATTATTTCCAACTGGTAATCTAGTTTTAATAGGCTTTTTAATAAAAAATTACTAAATAATCCATTAAATGTTTGTTTTTTTATTTTTAACCAACCTAGGGCATATGTTCCCCAATATATCTTTCCATAAAAACCCATTCTTCTCTCAAGTATTCCCTTTACTAAGTAGCTACTATTTGTCATTGGAAAAAACGCAAAAATAAACGTCAAAATAAAACCATAAAAGGCAATCAATACGACGACTTCACAATAGGTCACCCATCTTAGTACTTCCATCCAAGCACGCTTCACTTAAGAGTTTTGTTGGGTTCTGGTGCATTAGTGTTGCTATGATGGATTGCTAAAACTATTTCACCAATTTTATTGACTCGATAGCCTTAACGGGTATTAACTTTTCGTGGCAAGTCTGATTCGGGCAAATTATGGCTCGTTGGAAATCCTACGACGAGGAGAATGTTTTGGCGCAATTATTTCCAACTAGTAATCTCGTTTTAATAGTTTTTTAATCGCCAAAACAAACAATTAAATGCCTGTTTTTTTAATTTTTAACCGACCTAGGGACTCCCCAATATATCATTCCATAAAAACCCATTCTTCTCTCAAGTAATCCCATTACTAAGTAGTCACTGGTTGTCATTATTAAAAGCCTAAAAAAAACGTAAAAAAACAATCAATACGAGGACTTCCCAAGAGGTCACCCATCTTAGTACTACTCTCGCCTAAACACACATAACTACAGAGTTCTGATGGGTTCTGGTGCATTAGTGCTTGTATGGTCGATTGCAGAAACTATTTTATAAATTTTATTACTTAACATGTATCTAATGCATTGGCTCGATAGCCTTAGCGACTATTCATTCTTCGTTGCAAGTCTGATTCGGTAAAATTATGGCTCGTTGGAAAGCCTACAACGAGGAGAATGTTTTGGCGCAAATATTTCCAACTAGTAATCTCGTTTTAATAGGTTTTTAATAAAAATCGCTAAAATAATCCATTAAATGCCTTTTTTTTTTGTTTTTTTGACAGACCTAGAGGTCCCCCAATATATCATTCCATAAATTCCAATTCTTCTCTCAAGTACTCCCTTTACTAAGTAGCCACTGGTTGTCATTAGAAAAAACAAAAAAAACGTCAAAAAAAAACCCCGAGTATCGTAATTTTGTTCAAGATGAATCTATTTTCATAGGATATGGGATAAAGATCAAGACATGTTATCTTTAGATCCACATGGTGGCCTGAATTAAGCAAAAATCTATTGTTGAAGGCTTCAAAAGCCTGTTTTTGCTATATTAGGAATGTTTTAATTTTATTAATAATTTCTTCGTTTGGGTTCCTTTTGGGTTGTCATTTGTGGTATATAATTTTCTTTCAATAGTAGTTTCATTATTTTAGATAAACTCGAATTTTTTAAAAATAGTAAATTAGGGTCTGAGTCGGTTTTGAGACGTTTTCATCCTTTGATGTTGCACAAGTTAGAGTTTTTTCCCAAATTATTTAAGAGTCTTCAAGTTATTGTTCTACACAGTTGAATTTAATTGATTTAATTTATTTTATTAAACTTTGTTTAAGTTTAAATTTATTATTTTTAGCTAAAAAATTAATGTCTAAATAATTATCCCTGTTCATAATCGATATTCCTAAAAATAATTTAAAAATCTAAACAAAAGGTAGAGAAAGGGTTATCATAGCATACACTGAAGAGTGGCTAATGATCCATTGTTACAGTTTCGGCTAATACCAGTGTTAACTTTTAATTTATGTCAGTGATGATAGAACGGTTCAAACTTATTCAAAAGACTCAAAACGAACAGTTCTCGATAACTCAATAGTTATTAATCCAATATCTTACTCCAGGTCACCAGCTTGCTAACACAATTGAAACATTCCACACTGAAACAATTAGATTTACTGGATAATAACGATTGAGACATTGAGATTACTACAATATCTCTGATCTCCTTTCTGGTATGGATAACTCAATAGAGGAGTTTTTATCAACTCAAACACAGTCTATTACCTCTCGTAACTGCAATGCCTCAATCAAATTCCAACAAGAATTTCTCCAGATTACCCAAAAAAAAAAGAAAACAAAACAACAACACAGAACTCCTCCATATTAAGTCATTTCCCACTTTTCCGATGTATAGGTTAATCATTTTGGCTATTAGGTAAAATTTAGTTCCTGCGGTTGTGTTTGGTTTAGTTTTTTGGTTAGTATTCTATAATGAATACTGTATTATAAAACAACAGCAGTGTTTGTTGGTTTAGTTTTAAACATATTAGCAATCACTTCTCAGTGTTGGAGAAAATGAACTTAAAAAATGTTTTTAGTCTTGGTGGGAATGGATCTTGGGACCAAGTGGTCACTAAGGGACACTAGCTCATTTTTCATTATTGTGAATGAAGAACCTTAGTCCCACATTTGAGAGACTAGAGATGATTTCTCCCTTTATTACCATAAAAAAAAATAATTAAGGGAGGGCCCTTAGGGTTTGAAAGCTTTTATGGTTGGGGGAGGACTAAGGCAATGGGCTAGTTGGTGCATACATAATTTTCACACATGTGTGGTGCACACACGCTTGACTTGGGCACTTATTAGAGTGTTAAGGTACTTAAAGTACACTTTAAAATTTTGTTTAAGTTATGAGAGATACCCTACGGTCCTTGAAGGATTTTGTGACGCAAACTGGATATCGGAATCAGAGGAGTCTAAGTCTACGAGTGGATATGTTTTCACTCTAGCTTGCGGGTCTGTATCTTGGAAGATTTCCAAACAGACATGTATAACTTGATCCACTATGGAATCAGATTTTATTGCGTTAGATAAAGCAGGAGAGGAAGCCGCTTGGCTAAGATGCTTTTTAGAAGACATTCCTCTTTGTCATAGGCATGTGCCAGCTATATCGATACATTGTGATAGTCAAGCTGCAATAGCTAATGCTAAAACCAACAACTATAATGAGAAGTCTATACACATTCGTAGAAGACACAATTACCTAAAACAATTAATCTCAACTAGCGTTGTTTCTGTTGACTTTCAGAGGTCTAAAGAGAATATCGTGGACCCTTTGACGAAAGGTTTTTCCAAAGAGATAGTTAGTAATGCATTGAGGGGGATGGGGCTTAAGCTTATCAATTAAACTTGCCATGAAGGATACTCAACCTTGCTGACTGGAGATCCAAGATCAATATTATGAATGAGAAAACTAATTTGTGTTGGGTTAAAGAAAACACTATCAGAAATTTCATTCTCTGTCCCTTCCCTATGGTGTAGACGTGATAGTGTGACTGCATGTGAAGATGACTTTTTATTAAGTCTTAATGAGTTTTATAGTTTCAATTTAAGATTCAAGTGGGGTGTAGCAGTAAACAATCTTGATAGAATTCACCTATCTGAATGAGGAAGTGGGCCGCTTCCTATGAGAATTGAGCTGATTCTCTAGAGCATTCTGAAAAACGGGATACGTCCAGGGACAAAATGGACACAACGGCACGAACTTAACATCACCTAGAGAAATATCACGCGTGGAAGTTATTGATGAACTACACAAACGATGGCAGTTCAAGACATCGCATTCACTGTCGATAAAATAGTTCCGGTAATTTCTCACTAAGCAAAGGTTCAAGACCTTATGGACACCTCTTACCTAAGAGGTATTTCTCGCTTTTAGTCACGTGGGAGTTTTCATTCATGTGGGGGATTGTTGGAGAAAATGAACTTAAAATATTTTTTTAGTCTTGGTGGGAATGGACCTTAGAACCAAGTGGTCACTAAGGGACACTAGGTCATTTTTCACTATTGTGAATGAAGAACCTTTAGTCCCACATTGGAGAGACTAGAGATGAGTTCTCCCTTTATTACCATAAAAAATGCAACTAAGGGAGGGCCCTTAGGGTTTAGAAGCTTTTGTGGTTGAGGGAGGACTAATGCAATGGGCTAGTTGGTGCACACATACTTTTCACACATGTGCGGTGCTTCGCACCGAAGCACGCACGCTTGCAGCTTGCGAGCTTACGAGATTGAGTTCTTGTGTGCTTGTGAACTTGCGGCTGCGGCTATGGATGTGGCTGTGGCTGTGGTTGTGGTTGTGGTTGTGGGTGCGGGAGTAACCGTGGCTACTGCTGCGGGAATGAGTAGGCTTGCGGGTGCAGGCGTAGCTAAGGCTGCGGCCAACTGGTCGTGTCGTAATCAACCAAAATAATCAAGTTCTTACTCTTCCAAAATAGATTAAAGTATAGCAAATAAGAACAAGTTTGTTCCCACAGAGAGGCAGTTAATTGTTATTTATCTCTAATTTACGTGAGTAACAGGGGGGTTTATGTGTGTTTTAAGCTAAATTAAACTAAAGCAAAATAAAGCAAAGCAATAAAAACATGTATCAGGGAAAGAAAACATTGGTTAGAGAATTCATCGTCCGTTTTCCAACATGTTATCAATCAAAGCATACTCAACATTCATGCATTAGTAACGCCAATAACCCTAAAGCATCCTATCGCAGGGCTACTCCGGCAAAACTCCTAATATCATCAGAGAGGGTATCGCGCCACTCTCTGAATCCTTAACACCGGATAACTTGGCGTAAACACCAAGTTCAAACCAATGAAAGCAATGGTCTTTGTGAGTTGAGGTTATTCTAAGTAACCCGGCGCAAAGTGCAACTCGGATTCAATCTAGGTCAAGCTTCTACACATATTCGCATGGCAATTTTAAGTATCGTTAACAAATATGCTATACTACTCTTAACTAGAGTCCTTCGACAATTCCGGATCGAAAACTCTAATTTAGTTGTAGATATCAATGCATGCTCATTCAATTTGCAACTTAAACAAACAAACAATCAATCATACATGGCGTTATAATCAGTAGAACATGAACGATACTAAAAACAACATGAACATATAAGCATGCGCCATTCAATTGATAAACATGTTTTCCAACTTCAGATTACATCCCTAACCAATAAAGGGTTTAGCTCATCATGGGTTTCTTAAAACCCATGGAAAATAATTAAGATACAGATTTTCAAACCCGGAAAGATTGCGAAGAACAATTGCGGCTTCGAAACGCAGCTGCGGAAGTAGCCAGCAGCACCAAGTTAGCGCCTGTAGCCTTCTCTTCTTTCTGATTTCTTCTCATGTATCTTTTGTTCTTTTTTCACCGTGTATTCCCCTCAATTCTCCTGTATACTTTGGTATTTATATGTCCTCAAACCCGAAAATCAGTGCGTGAGACTTTTGGTTTGTGAATTCAGCCAATTCCTAAAATTGTTGCGCCAGTTTTCTTAGCCTATTTTCTAGCTCTTTTACATGAGTAGCCACGTCCTTGTGTACGTCAATTGCTCTTATTCCTTGAGAGAATATCTCCTCCACGTGGCCTCCAATATTGTGTCCCAACTTCACCCAAAGACTTGCCATGAGAAGAGTTTAGTTCTCCTTATAGAACTAGAGTTAGCCACTTTAGAATCCTAGTTGAATTAGGAAATGTGCTAAGTTCCCTTATTCCAGCCCCACATATATGGCAACTCCAAATTATTTCCTAATCCCATATGACTTCCCCAAGCTAGCTACTAATCCACCAAGGCTAGCCACTAGTCCACCAAACCACTCTAGCACCTCTAACTAGCCACTTAGCACCTTAGCACTTGCGGTTCAGCCAACTTAGCGCCTGGGCTAGCAGCACAAGCTAGTTTGCCACCATGTGGCTTTGCCCATAACTTCCTCATACGAGATCAGAATGACCTCGTTCTTTCGCCGTTGGCTTCGTAATTCAATTTCCTACACTGTGGAAGGTGAAAGGCCTAAATTCAGCAGATTTTTAATGGATCCTCGGTAATTCTTCTCTTTAAACTCCATTCTGCAGGTTTCTGAACTGTAACCTGAAAAGACAACTAAACTTCGAAAGTAATAATAAAACATAGTAATTCACTCAAATATAGAAAATAAGGGTCAGGAAAAACTACTTAAAATGTATGATTTATGCACCTATCCTCATACCAAGACTTACGTTTTTGAAATTATTTCATTAAATTCTGTTTTAAATGTGGGGGCGTCTGACCCGGCTAGAATTAAGTTGTTTTAATGAGAAAATATTTTATGACTGTTTTATATACGTTTTAAACATTATGACCGTGATTAAATCACGGAATTGATTTTAATCAATACACAATAATTCTCTTCTCAAGTTTTGGCTATAAGAAAAAATGCATTTCTCCATTTCAACTTACTCCAGAACAGGCTACTATCCCTAGTTCTTCTCCCCTTTTCTTGCCTTGTTTTGCGCAACTGTGTGTTTATTTCCCTTCCAATTCTATCTTGTTGTTAAGTTCTTGAGGGTGATTAGTATTGTGCGTATACTAACCATAACAGGCATTTTTATCCTGGACACATCTTCTCTTTTGGGGTATAGCATCTCTCATTATTAAGGAGTACCCAAGAACTATTGTGTTAAGGACAATTTGCTGAGCAGGTGGCTCTGTCCTTGTGTGTGTGCATCAACATCAAAGTGTTTATCAATTCAGAAATTTCTCTAACGTTAACAATTTTTCTGTTTAGTGTTATTTCCATTGTTACAGATTCAACAATCTTAACAACAGCTTTACTTCTATTTCAATGACTAAAAGTGATGTAGACAGACCAAAAAAATTCAATGGCAAAGATTTCAAAAGATTGCAATCCAAGTTGTTGTTCTTTCTGAGTTTTCACATGCTTGATGAGTTAATTCTGAAATGCTTTGATGAGAGTTTAAATTATGCGGGAAATGAAAGAGAGTTAGAAAGTTGGAGTAGACAGAACTATATGGCCAAAAACCATATTCTGAACTGTTTAGAAGATGCTCTTTATGATTTCCATAAAGAAAAAGAAAACTTTTCTGCGTTTGACTTATGGGCTCCATGAGAAGCAGAATATTAAGCGGAAACTGCTGGTAGTAAGAAATTTTTGGTTTCCCGGTTCCTGGAATACACAATGACAAATGATAAATCAGTGGTTGACCAGTTTCTTGAACTTCAATGCATTATTAATGAAATTATCGCTGAAGGTATGGTGATTGATAAAAAATTTCAAGTGTCTTAGGTGATTGAGAAATTACCATCTTCTTAGTCTGAATACAAACGAAGATTGAGACATTAAACTGTTGAAGTCAGTATGGTTGAATTGGGTAAGAAGATTCAAGTGGAGCAATTGATGTGTTCAAAAGATAAAAATGTATCTTCCGCAAGGGAACATAGATCATGTCAGTGAACACAAGTCTTCCGCAAGCCTGGACCGCAGCAACCGCAAGCCTGGTCCGCACAAAAAAGGTACTTTCCCGAAACCCAAATCTAGCATTGGTAAAATTAAAGGTGCATGTTATGTTTGTAGAATTCCTGGCCATATGGAAATACATTATATAAAACGCAAGGACTTTAATAATAATAAGAGACTCAATGCTAATTTGGTTGAAACCAACAAGAACGAGTTTTCTGGCACGATGTCTGAAGTCAATTTGGTAACCAATGTGAGAGACTGGTGGGTAGACTCTGGTGCTACCAAACATGTCTACGGAAACAAAGATATGTTCACCTACTATCAGAAGGTAGGGGAAGGGGAGAAACTCTACATGGGTAACTCGTCTGCAGCACAGGTTGCGGGAAAATGCAAAGTTAGGATAAAGGTCACTTCTGGCAAAACTCTCACATTAAATGAAGTTCTTAATGTTGCAGACATCTGCAAAAATCTTGTATCTTGTGGTGTGTTAGATGATAAGGGATTTAAACTTGTATTTGAATCTGAGAAAGTTATTGTCACTAAGGGTAAGGACTATGTAAGAAAGGGTTATAAGACTGAGGGTCTATATAAATTGAATGTAACCTCTGTTGAAATGAATAAAATTGATTCTTCTTATGTTTGTGTGTCATTGAATGTTTGGCATGGTAGACTTGGTCATGTAAACTATAAGTCAATGAATAAACTGGCTAGCATAGGCTGCATACCCAAATTTATTTTGGATAATGAACATAAATTTGAAATATTCGTAGAATCAAAATATGCTAAAAAGTCATATAGGAAAAATATTCAGAGAAATTCTAAACCCTTAGAATTAATTCATTCAGACCTAGTTGATATGAAATCATTTCAAACTAGAGGTGGTAAAAAATGGTTTGTCACGTTTATAGATGATTGTACGAGGTACTGTCACATTTATTTACTTAAAGGAAAAGATGATGCCTTAGAAGCCTTTAAGATATATAAACTAGAAGTTGAAAACCAAATGAGTACTACCATTAAAACTGTTAGGTCTTACCTTGGTGGTGTGTATGTAATCCCAATAGGAGATTTTTGCATAGAACATGACATTATACATGAAGTAATCCTTCCTTATTCACCACAATTTAATGGTGTGGCTGAACGGAAAACACGAACCCTTAAGGAGATGATGAATGTCATGTTATATAGTTCAGGACTACCTGCAAACTTGTGGGGGGAGGCCTTCCTCTCAGCTTGCTATGTCTTGAACAAAGTACCCTTTAAAGGATCAGACAAAACTCCATATGAGTTATGGAAAGGTAGACAACCTTTTTATGCATACTTTAAAGTGGGGGGGTGTTTGGCTAAGGTGTCCATTCCTCCACCTAAGAGAACCAAGATAGGACCCAAAACTGTTGACTGTATCTTCATAGGGAATCCTGAACATACTACTGCATATAGATTTATGGTTGTGAGTTCTGAAATATCTGAAATTTGTGTGAATACTATTATGGAATCTAGGGATGTTGTGTTCTTTGTAAAAAAAATTTTTGTGAAATCTGAATCTCGGATGATATGTGTTGATCCCCTAGATGTCCCTTCTACTAGTCAGACTTTACCTGTAGAGGACGATGAACTTGAGCCTAGAAGAGGTAAAAGACTTAGAACTGAAGAATTTTTTGGGATAAACTTCATAACATGCTTAACTTAGACTGATCCACAGACTTGTAGAGAAGTCCTGATTTCTTCTGAAGCTCCATGGTGGAAAGAATCTACCATTAGTGAAATGGATTCCGTTATACAAAATGATACTTGGGAGATTGTAGATTTACCTCTAGGGTGTAAACCCATAGGTTGTAAATGGATCTTCAAAAGAAAACGTAAAGTAGATGGAACCGTGGAAAAATATAAACCTATATTAGTAGCTAAAGGCTATAAAAAAAATAGAAGGTGTAGATTTCTTTGATACTTATTCACTTGTTACAAGAATTACTTCAATTGGGGTGTTAATTTCTATTGATGCCATTCATAACTTAGAGATACATCAAATGGATGTAAAAAAATCTTTTTTAAATGGTGAATTAGATGAAGAAATTTATATGGACCAACCTGAGGGCTTTGTAGTGAAAGGATGTGAAAAAAAAGTTTGTAAACTGAGAAAATCTTTGTATGGTTTGAAACAAGCACCTAAACAATGACATGAAAATTTTGATCATGTAATGATTTCTAGTGGTTTTAAAATCAATGAATCTGACAAGTGTGTTTATACTAAACTTGTGAATGATGCATGTGTGATTGTATGCTTGTATGTTGATGATATACTTATACTTGGTGCAAACATGGATGTAATTAATTCCACTAAGAACATGCTAAATAAGAACTTTGACATGAAAGACTTAGTCCCCGCTGATGTAATCTTAGGGATAAAGATTAGAAGAGATTTTAATGGATATAGTCTTAGTCAATCTCATTATGGTTAATCTGTGCTTAAAAAATATAACCAGATTAATAGTAAACCTGCTTGTACACCGTATGATCCTTGTTGTAGACTCAATAAGAACAAGGGTAATGGAGTTTCGCAACTTGAATATTCACGTGTCATAAGAAGTCTGATGTATTTAATGAACTGTACGAGACCAGATATTGCTTATGCTGTGAGTAGTTTAAGTAGGTATACATATAATCCGGGACAAGAGCATTGTGATGCATTTATTAGAGTGTTAAGGTACTTAAAATACACTTTAAACTTTTGTTTAAGTTATGAAAGATACCCTGCGGTCCTTGAAGGATTTTGTGACACAAACTGGATATCAGACTCAGGGGAGTCTAAGTCTACGAGTGGATATGTTTTCACTCTAGCTTGCGGGTCTGTATCTTGGAAGAGTTACAAACAAACATGTATAGCTCGGTCCACTATGGAATAAGAGTTTATTGCGTTAGATACAGCAGGAGAGGAAGCCTCTTAGCTAAGATGCTTTTTAGAAGACATTCTTCTTTGGCATCGACCTGTGCCATCTATATCTATACATTGTGATAGTCAAGCTGCAATAGCTAATGCTAAAAACAACAACTATAATGGAAAGTCTATACACATTCGTAGAAGACACAATTCCCTAAACCACTAATCTCAACTGGCGTTATTTCTGTTGACTTTGTGAGGTTTAAAGAGAATATCGCGAAACCTTTGACGAAAGGTTTGTCCAAGGAGATAGTTAGTAATGCATCGAGGGGGATGGGGCTGAAGGTCATCAATTAAACTTGTCATGAAGGATACTCAACCTTGCTGACTAGAGATCCCAAGATCAAGGTTTTGAATGAGACAACTAATTTGTGGTGGGTTAAAGGAAACACTATCAGAGAATTTTGTTATATGTCCCTTCCCTATGGTGTAGACGTGATAGTGTGACTGCATGTGAGGATGAATTTTTATTAAGTCTTAATGAGTTCTATAGTTTCAATTTAACATTGAAGTGGGGTATAGCAGTAAACACTCTTGATATAACTCACCTATCTTAATGAGGAAGTGGGCCGCTTCCTATGAGAATTGAGATGATTCTCTAGAGCATTCTAAGAAACGGGATACGTCCAGGGCCAAAATTGACACAATGACACAAACTTAACAACATCTAGAGAGATATCACGGGTGGAAGTTATTGATGAACTACACGAAACGATGGGAGTTCAAGACATCACGTTCATTGTCCATCAAGTAGTTCCGGTAATTTCTCACTAAGCAAAGGTTCAACACCTTATGGACACCTATTTCCTAAGAGTTATTTTTCGCTTTCTGATTTTATCGGCTTTTTTTTCATGTGGGGGATTGTTGGAGAAAATGAACTTAGAAAATGTTTTTAGTCTTGGTGGGAATGGACATTAGGACCGAGTGGTCACTAAGGGACACTAGCTCATTTTTCACTACTGTGAATGAAGAACCTTTAGTCTCACAATGGAGTAATGAGTTCTCCCTTTATTACCACAAAATATGCAACTAAGGGAGGGCCCTTAGGGTTTAGAAACTTTTGTGGTTGGGGAAGGACTAAGGCAATGGGCTAGTTGGTGCACACATACTTTTCACACATGTGCGGTGCTTCGCACCGAAGCACGCACGCTTGCGCCTCGCGAGCTTGAGTGCTTGTGAGCTTCGCATTATGGCCTGCAGGCATAGCTAAGGCTGCAGGCCAACCAAGCTTACGTTTTTGAAATTATTTCATTAAATTCTGTTTTAAATGTGGGGGCGTCTGACCCGGATAGAATTAATTTTTTTAATGAGAAAATATTTTATGACTGTTTGATATACGTTTTAAACATTATGACCGTGAATAATTCACGGAATTGATTTTAATCAATACACAATAATTCTCTTCTCAAGTTTTGGCTATTAAAAAAATGCATTTCTCCATTTCAACTTATTCCAGAACAGGCTACTATCCCTAGTTCTTTTCTCCTCTTCTTGCCTTGTTTTGCGCAACTGTGTGTTTATTTCCCTTTCAATTTTATCTTGTTGTTAAGTTCTTGAGGGTGATTAGTATTGTGCTTATACTAATCATAACGGACATTTTTATCCTTGACACATCTTCTCTGTTGGGGTATAGCATCTCTCATTATTGAGGAGTATCCAAGAACTATTGTGGTAAGGACAATTTACTGAGCAGGTGGTTCTGTCCTTGTGTGTGTGCATCAACATCAGAATATTTATCAATTCAAAAAAAATTCAAACGCTAATAATTTTTCTTTCTAGTGTTATTTCTATTGTTTCAGATCCAACACTCAGTTCTCACCAAAGAGCTTTAACTATTCAATTCATTTGTGAGCATATGGACATATTTAGTTACAAATTAAAAGTTGATTTAAGTTTTGTCACATTAACTAAATCAACGTGTATGATCCGATCCTCAATGACCAGAACTCAATTGACTTTGCGACAACGTCATAATCTAACATTCAAAACTTTCAAAGAATCATAGACATAGTTAAAAACTCTGAATTATTTTTATTGATAGGACGGAGACTTAGATAAAATATACTAACAGGTAATCCTACTCTTAATAAAAAAGTTGTAGCCTAACGTAAGTTCTAATTTATTATTGATAATCAAGTAGTATTGATTTGTCAAAATTTATATATTTGAAGTTGGGGTGTGCAAGTGTTACATATTTTGAGGGCTAGCTTACAGCAAATCAATCAACAAAATGTGTATAGCTGTGTTTATGTATCAAGCTCATCCAATCTATCCACTACTTCTCTTGTTTAATAGAATATCACAACAGGTATTGAATTTCATACTTCCACAAGAGGGAAAAATAAGCATCTTCAATGAGTTAAATGAGAAAAACTAAAAAACTAAGAAGTAGAGGGAGATAGAGAAATTAGGCTGGAAGGGTGATTTTAGCCACAATCAGCTTGGAAGGGGCCAAAGGAAACCTGTAAAAAAGAAATAACTTTTTTTTCTTTCTGTTGTGGTGCTGTTATTTTATCCTTTGTTGTTGTTTGAGCTTAGCCTTTAGCATTGGCTCCTTTTTGCACTGTTAAGTGCTTTTACTTTTTGTTTTATCAATACATTAAACTTTCTTCTTAAAAAAAGAAAGTCCATGTTCTAAATATCTAGACATGGTACTTGAACCAATCTGACTTGCATCACCTAATCACAGTTTAAGAAACACATAAATCAAGAAATTAAAAATGCGAATTGAGAAAATATAAATTCTAAAATTGGTTTAGGAATCGATCCTAGGATCCTTTTATCGGTTCTGGGATCCATTGTAGGGATACCGGGATCCATTTTGAATTCTATATTTTAGTACGTGAATAAAGTTTAAACTCAAACATACTTTGCTTCATTATTAAAAAATACTACTTCCGTTTTAATAAAAGTGTTACTATCATTTTTTTATTTTAGTTTATTTTTAGGTTAAAATGAAAAAGTGATAGTAAAACTTTTGCTGAAACGGAAGGAGTATCTTTTTAATATAATTATAAGTTTGGATTTATCCTTCAACACTAACGTATGATATCAATCATATTAGATTAATACCTTAATTTGAGATGCCTCTCCAAAGTGAAATATGTGGCAAAGGAGATACCTCCTTACCTTTGCTAATGCAATTTATGAGAAGGCATAAATATGAAATCGACAAGAGTGTTATGATCGGCTCCACTCTTTGATGACGACTCTAAAAATCAGAAACACCGATAAATTCTTTCATGTCCAAGGGACTTGCTGATAGGTGCATAATTCACACATATAAAGTAGTTTTTCCTGAATCTTATTTGCTATATTTGAGTGAATTACTAGGTATTTTGATTACTTTTGTAGTTTTGTTAGTTTTTCAGGTTACAGTTCAGAAACCCGCAGAATGGAGCTTAAGAGCTAGAATCACCGAGGAGCCAGTGAAACTCTGCTTAAAATAGGCCTTTCACATACCAAAGTGTAGGGAATTGAATTACAAAGCCAATGGTGAAAGAAT
>JAJJMC010015753.1:1396-17173 GCA_023531435.1 Papaver californicum | reverse complement strand
GTACATATAAGCGATATTGGCTTAATCGGGGTGTTGCTAGCACAAATGTCGTGGATGTAGCCTAAGTGATGGCGCTAGCAACGAAGGATAATGCTGACACAATCGAACAAAAGGGAAAGGGCGCGGTAGAAGCAACAAAATGTAAAGGGCAGGGCTAGGGCTGTTGCTAGCGCTTCTGCTAGTACTTGTTTGGTGCGTAGGTATGTTGGTTTTGTTGGCTTGTGGGTTAGTTAGCATGGTGCTTTGATGTTGGGAGCATGGCTAAGGCTTGCTAGGGATGGCATTTGCTAGTGCCAAGGCCATTGCCTATGTGCCGTTAGCATTGGCATTTGCTAATGTCGTGGCCATAACTTTGGCCTATTAGCATTTCTCAGTCGCATGAGATTTAATTTTTATCATTTATTCTTAACTTTTGTGCAGTGCATACAGAACATATTCAAGAGATTCAGTTGTGGAGGTTTGCAACTTGAGATAGTGTTCGACGTGACTCTGCATATAGATGATATGCATCTAATTAGCGTTTTCGTTCAGGAATGGTATAGCCTTCATTCTGAATATTCGTAACTTTGTATAATCGGTGTATTCTGATTAATACAAATAGTTTGCATCGATGCACATTAAATTACGAGGGTTTTGCCAGGTAAGACAATAGCTCATGTTTATAATTCTGATCTCGGGACAGAACATTTATATTTATTTTGTGTCTCTGCACCTGAGCAAAGATAATATTATAATTTTCTTCTTTGTCAAAAATCACCATCAACAGGAATGTATAATTGGGTTAGTGGATATAAATTGGGGAAGACAAGTGTCATAATTTCACTAGATTGCCACATTGGGCACACGAACCCTTGGGGACAGAATATATGAGCCGGCATTACCAGAAGGATTTTTTTTTATGATTTTACCTATTTGCCACTCATATTTTTCCTATTTACCACCTCCCCCAGAATTTCTAAAGTAATACTACTTTTCGATTCTGCGTTTTTTCATATTTATCGCACACAAAATTTAGCTTAAACTTGGTCATAATTATTGCTCTTCTTATTATCTTCTTCGTTAATTTGTGTTTTTATTAAGAAACCATTAAACAACCATTATTATAGAAGACTCCACTATTGAAAATATTAATATGTTAATAAATAATACTTAGTGAGAATGAATTATGGATGTATTCAATTTATGGATGAAATAAATTTCAGGTTACACAATAAACATTTTGAAGTGAACAATCATAGTCGTCCAGTATACGACTCCTAGAAACTGTCGTAGTCGTTCAGAATACGACTTCTAGAAACTGTCGTAGTCGTTCAAAATACGAATTCTGAAACTGTCATGACGACCTTAAGATTCAATTGAGTAGTCGGTACATGAACGACTAAGAAAATTTATATTTGTTAAGGATATACTGTCCCAAACAGTTTAATCTTACAAGATTTTATGACTACATATTTTTTACTTCCTCGTTAGTTTCTGAATTTCAGTTGTCATTATAAGAATGCTGAGAATAGTCGTCAATAATAAGAGTGCTTATGCAGCCGTAGTCGTCCAGAATTTGACTATTACGAATGTCAAGTTCCGAAGATTACCACACAAGAAAAAAAAAGTTGGAGGGGTCGGTTACGGAAGAAGAACATGATAACGATGGTAGTGCATGGGTTGGAGAAACAGTAGTGTTTAGATATATGAGGATTTTAGATTCTAGGTTTTAATCATGGGGTGGATAAAAAAAATTGTGGATGTAAAAAACAAAATTAGAATATACGAAAATAGTATTCAGAATGTCTTAAAATATAGTTGTGTAGTAAATAAGATAACTAAAGGTGGTAATTAATATAGATGATAAAAAAAATATATAAATGTGGTAATTAATATGGATGGTAAATAAAAAAAAGCGTGAGTGGCAAATAAATGAAATCTTTACAAGAAAAGAACCCAATAGTTTATAGCCGTCCCAAATCAAATCCCTTGACAAGAAGGAAACCGAAACCGAAACCTATACCTGATCTAATGTATTGTGCTATTTAATGGTGTCGCCTCTCTGGAAGGGAAAAAAAAAAACCATCTCCAGAAACTATATTGCCCAAGTGTTCTAACACCCAACGACATATATAATTAGGTGTTCTTAGTTGATATCAATGGAGAAAACTAACCTACCTAGCCTCAAAAGAAAACGGATGGGGATATATGATTCTTTTCCAGAAGAGATCAAACTAGACATTCTTTCTCGCTTACCCTTTGATACTGTCTTGGAAGCTAAGCGTGTATGCAAATCATGTCAATCTCTCCTCCTTGAAGATGCTTTCACTCGTATGCACTTAAAGAGTCGCCAATTGTCGCTTCAACTGCTTGATGGTGATCACGAAAGCCGACACATAGTTTCATCTAAGGTGAGTATGCTTCTCCTAGTAGAGTTTATTCCTAATTCGGTAACAGAACTTTTTTATGCAGAATATGACGAAAACAATTAGAGGAATTTTCACAAGACAGTCACTAAGATAATTCATCCTAGTTTTAGTTCCAAATCTTCATTTGTTGGTTCATGTAATGGTTTGATTATGCTTGAACCAAGTATGAACTTACTTACGGCATCATCAACATTGTCGACCCATCAGTCTGACACAATCACATACCTAATCCCATGACTAGAGAATACGTAAAACTTCCGATATTCAATAACCGAGATGTCATAATGCAGTTAGGATGCGACGTTTCAACTGATGTGTACAAGGTTATTAGAATCTAGTACCCCTCTGAGCATGAACGTCGTGTTGGGGAGGCTTACGTATACACCCTCGGCCAGCGTGGTGCTGGATGGAGAAAGACAACTGATTTCGCATTTTCACTGAAACCATTAGCGGGTGTCTACACAAATAGAGCTCTTCATTGGCTGGATTATAACCAAGACATTTGGGTATTTCATTTAACGGATGAGAAGTTTCGGTTGGTCTCATCACCACCGCCTCCTCGTCTACCTTTTCTTGACTATGCACTCTTTGTGTTGGGTGGAATTCTGTGTGTTCAAGTGGGATGAGACACTTGGGTACTGAAAAAAAATCATATCGGTAGTGAAGTCATAGGAGGAGATGATGATCAAGAAGAATATTACTGATCTTGGAATTGGAGTAAAGAGTTTAGTGTACCAAATCTAAAAGATGGCAGTCAATTTATTACCCCATTGGCCATTACGAAGAGTGGTGAGCTTCTACTGTCACACAAATACAAACGGATCACATGCGATTGGATAAATCCTTATTCTGGGTTAATTCATCCATACCCCAAGACTGAAACTACTCTATGTCGTTCTAATTCAAAACCTGGAATTTCAAATTTCTTCTCATGCCAATCATGGAAATTTTGGAGAGGTTGTTAACAGAGTAAGGCTTAAGTTTCTCATTGATACTGTGTATACACCATTTGTTACAACTGATCCCTGGATACAAGGGATAATCAATTATCTATGTATCAAGGTATACAACAGACGTATCTAGACTCCGTCAACTGAACTTTGTCAACTGATGACCCTGTCATCTATCACACACCCTCCCCCTCTCAAGCCGAGCGTTGGAGAGTCCGTGAGAGAGAGCTTGGTGGATAAATCTTTATGTTTTGCTGCAACTTGACCCTTTGTGAACATGTCAGCTAGTTGATGTCGAGTAGAGATATAGATGATCTTCAAACCACCACGACCAACACGTTCTCGTACAAAATAATAGTCGATGTCAATATGTTTTGTTCAAGAGTGCAGAACAGGATTCAATGCCATGTAAGTAGCACTTACATTGTCACAATATAGGATCGGTGGTTGTTTGACAAATACAGCAAGATCTTTGAGGATAATTGTATCCATAGAATGTCAGCGAAAGTGAGTGCTAGTGCGCGATATTCGGCGTCGGTGCTATTACGAGCAACTGTGGGTTGCTTTTTAGAAGACCACGATATGAGACGATTTCCAAGGAATACACAACTGCTAGTAGTTGAACGACGTGTATCGGGATTGCCCGCCAATCTGCATCACTAAAAGCGTGAATCTGATATGAAGAGTTAGTATTAAGAATAAACCACGGCCTAAAGTTCCCTTGAGGCATCTCAATATCCGCTTCACTGCAAGAAAATGAATGTCAGTAGGAGAATGCATGAACTGACTGACTTGGTTTACATAATAAGTTATATCGGGCCCGGTCATTGTTAGATATTGTAAAGCCCCAACCAAACTACGATACAAAGTAACATTATCATACAAAGCACCATCAAACATGGATAATTTCTTCCGTAAGAACAAGGTGTAGAAACAGGTTTGGCATTAATAAGATCAATATTGTTAGGGCTGTCAACGGATGCTATCGAAACGGAAACTGGCTCAGCCGGTTCCGTTTCCGATAAGCCTTATCGGATATCCGATATCCGATAAGTTCCGACGGAATCTTAAACTTCAAATCCGATTCCGTTTCGATAAGCTTATCGGATATCGGATATTATCCGATAAATATCCGATAGCTGATAGAAATCTTATAAACCTGTTTTTTTACTTCAAATGTTTCAGTTCATTTAAGCATTTCCACTTCATAATTCAGTTCAAACACATAAAAAACACATACAAATGATCACAGTTTATAAATTACATGTTTTATTGTTCTTGCAACAAAAGAAAACACAAAGAAACTGAAATTTGTACTAGCATTGTCATTGACTCATTGAGATACAGCCTGCAATGCAGCTTTCAAAGTACATCTGCATTTCAAAGAAACTAAAATTTGTTAGTTGGCAGTGCAAGAAATATGAAAGTAAAGGAAAAGAAAGGAAAGTTACTAACCTGTACTATTAGTACTAGCATTGTGATTGAGATCTCCAATCACCTAGGCAAAGCAATGCTTGAACAACTTCTGGAGCCAAAGAGCTTCTGTGTGTTGTAAGAACCCTGCCACTAGCACTGAACATGGATTCTGATGCTACACTTGTCACTGGAACATCCAACACATCTCTTGCAATCATTGCAAGAGTTGGGTACTTAGGAGCATGATTTTTCCACAAAGCCAATATATCAAACAGACCTTCTTCTTTGGGTGTGCCTTTAGTAAGAAGTGGTTCTTTTAAGTATTTCTCCAACTCTGACTTCTGAACCTCAATCTCACTGTTTTCCATCATAAACTCATCATACTCATAGTCACTTCTAGTTGTTCTAGAATTATCAATTTCAGCTGAACATGTTCCACCACTAGATGTAGGCCCAAAATAATCTGTGGTTGTATAGTTACTATCACATTCATATGAAGAGAAAAGAGCATTGAGTGCTGATAGAAATTTGTTATACTGAGTTGCATAGCCATCCACTCCATATAACTTCTTATAAACAAACTCTATCCATCTAGCCTTGTATCTTGGATCTAAAACTACTCCAATGCTCATCAACAAGTTACATTATTTCCAATAACTATCAAACTTCTCCCTCATATTCAATCCCATATCTCTGATATACATGTGAGGACTAGATTCCCATTGCCTAGTTGGATAGTTAATCCCATCAAATTTGCTTGAAATAACATCAAACACTTCCAAACACTTCCAAACACTCACAAATATGTATTCTTTGTTGCCACTCCTCTGAACTTGGTAGTATATTGAAATCAGAATCCAAATCAGCTAACCTGGCAAATCCTTGTCTCAAATCAATTGCTTCTTAAAGCATCTTAAAGGTGGAATTCCATCTAGTGTCCACATCTAAACTTACAGAACTTGCAGGAAGTCTAAGTTGTACTAAAGCATTTGCAAACCTCTCTTTTCTAGCCTGTGAAGACTTGACATATTTGACACACTCTCGAATGCTTTCTATAAATCTAGAAGCTACTTTCATCCCACATAATACAACTAAATGCAATATATGATTCTACACCTCATTTGGAACAGATCACCCTCAAGAACTAAGCAATTCTTGCTAGAAATCCATCTCTTCAAATTTCTCATCATAACATCATTGGCTTTAGCATTTTCAGCAGCTAAAGCAAACAACTTAGTATCTATAATCCAATTTAAAGCTACTGCTTTCACAAAATCTGCAAGAACTTCTCCAGTATGTGGTGATGGCACTAAAATGTATGCTAGTGTTTTCTTGTTCAGTTTCCATTCATCATCTATGAAATGACATGTTACACAACAATATCCATTTCTTGTATGTTTACAATTCCACATATCAGTTGTTAAACTACATTTAGATGTGATTGAATCAAGTTGTTCTTGTAATTGAACTTTGAACTCAACATACAGTTTCATAATGTCTTCCCTAGTTGTATTCCTACTATAACACTTGGAAGAAGGATTCAAAGATATAACAAACTCTCTAAAATATCCATGCTCAACCATATTTAGTGGATATCATGTTTAGCAATCATCTTAGCAACAAGTAAACTAGTAGCATCAGGATCATATTTCCAATTAGCTAACTTAGTTTGTGTGTTACCTGTTTTGATAGAAGTAATTTTTCTTTGTCCAGGCTGATTCCCCGGCTTCCTGTTGCAGGAATTAAGATGGGATCTCAAGCGGTTGGTTCCTTTTGCACTTGCTGCTTCAAATCTCTTCTTACAATGACTGCATATACCTATAACTTCAATCTCCTTCTTCCCATCTGCTCCAATTTTTGTAGTAATAATCCTTTCAAATTCATTCCATAAATCAGACCTTGTTGTACATAATTTTTTTTTTGCTTCAGCTATAAGTGGATCTTCCTCTTCTTCTCCTTCTTCTCTGTGACGAATCACAGAGATAGAGTTCATTTCTGAACCTTCCTGCAAGGTCTGTATATTTTCTTCTTGTAAATGTGAATGTGATGCAACTGATGAAGTTGAGGTACCCAATTGATTTGATTCTCTTTGACTTTGTGACATCACCCTGAATTGAACAGAATCACACATGATAGCTATTACAGGCTCATACAAGTGTAAAAAGTAGGCTAATACAGGCTTACATTGCCAATACAGACAACATATCACAGACAGACAGCATATCACAGACGGACATAGTATCACAGACAGACAGCATATCACAGACATCATATCACACAATTATCTTTGCATTTGGGAACTATTGAGGACACTATATGGTTGAGACTTGAGAGGTAGATTTAAACTCCTAGGTTTGAATGGTAAAATTATATTCTTTGTATGACACCATGTACTTGTAGAATGAACATGATCATGTGCTCTTGCTTCTACCCTACGATACTTCATTCTAATGATCAAACTAATAAGCAATAGTCTCATCTTAAAGTAATATGCATAAAAACTAATAAGTCAGTGGAGTGGAAACATTAAACAACCCCACCCTGGCATTACAAGTCAAAACTCATCTAAAATAGTGACAGGATATGTGGCTTATAAAGTGAACTATTTTAGAGACCAAGCATAAACTCTTATGCAAGCAACATTACATTAATCATGGGATGACTTTAATATGCACAGACTGGCAAGTCTGGTTCTTTCCAGAACTGTTTATAGAGCTGTTGAATCTTTATAATACAATAATTCTCTCAACATATTTTTTACAAGACAAACGTAAATGTTACAAAATGAGCAAGGTGCCAGTGATTCTACTGAAACATCAATCAGGGACCCCGAGAAGCACCAACATAGATCGAGAAACAACCTTTCGTTTGACTATAACAATGATTCTTCTCCGGATACCAGATAAAAAATAAGGAGCCTTAAAATAGGTAACAATACAATCATATAATTCACTAATGCATATAGATGTAACATTAACACATTATAGGCAAAAGCTACTAAAAAAGCCGCTTATGAAGTGCTTTCAATGTAGTATGCGAATGTCTAGTAGAAAAAGGTGCACCATTATTGTGACTTCTAAAAATATCAAAAATTGATCAAGATTCAGGTTTAAACTTTTTAAGAAGGATATATAAAGGTGACGATTAACCCTAATTTCCAAAAAATTGATCCATTGTGAATCAAAAGTTAAAAGAGGCCGGTTGTTTTGGAACCGCGAAGAGAACAGCAGCAGAGTTACAACATAATTTGTATATGATCATCAATAAAATGCAAAAGAGGGTATGTCAGATAAAGGACTATAATTCAAATTTAGTTCTATTTAACACCCACTGATTCAACAGACAATAGGAATTCATTAAAATTGCTAATTACCTTCTTGGTAGCCTCTGGAGCAGCTTCTACAGTCTTGGTCATAGAATCTAACATCAAATAAAACATGGATCAAAATTTTAGGATTACAAATTTAGGTAACCAAAAAAGGTACAGGACAAACTAAGAACCCTAATTACAAAAAAAAACAAATATTTTTGATTAACCCTAATTTCCAAAAAAAAAACTCAAATATTTTTGATTTCATAAAACCCTAGTTTCAATTTTGTATCATTCTAACACATAACATCATAAACAAAGAAAAATAAAGAGAGAATATCATACAACATACCTATTCAGGGGTTTCTTTTACTGGTGTGATGATAATGGTTCAAGGATTCAACTGTTCTGTACTTCTGTTGTAGTGGTGAACTGGTGAGGTGATGGTTTAAAAAGATAGAGAAGAAGAAGAAGGTGGTGGTGATGGAGTGGTGGAGTTGAGAGAGATGGTGGTGAAGAGAAAGCCGAGAGAGATGATGGTGGTGAATCTCAGAATCTGTTCACTGAAGAAGAGGGGGAATTAGGAAGAGAACTACTGAACTAGAGAAGTGACGAAGAAGAGGGGGTAGGTTTAGTCTTACTTACGACTCTTATCGGTATCAGATGTTATCAGACGGATACTGGCTCATCTGGTTCCGTTACGATAACACAAAAATATCTGATATAATATCCGTTTCCGACATCCGATATCTGCTATATCGGATAATATCCTATAGGATCCCGGATTTTCGGAAACGGCTATCCGATTTCGTCTTGGGATTGACAGCCCTAAATTTTGTTGAGGATATCAAGAGTGCACAGATTTTAAATAAGATGAAGGCCATATTTTGTTTTTATGAATTATATTCCTAAGAAGTAGTGCAAATCACCAAGATTAGTCATGGAAAATTGCTTTCCAAGGTCATCAATGAAAGTGGGCAAGCTAGTCTCTGAACCTGTTAACAAAATATCATCAACATATAGAAGTAAGACCAATATGCCTTTAGAGGACTGACGAGCAAATAGAGATGTATCTGATTTTGATGCCACAAATCCAAGCTCAAGCAAGAAGGAAGTTAATCTATTGAACAAACCATGGAGTGCTTGTTTGAGACCGTATATAGTTCTATGAAGTTTTCAAATATGAGTAGGATGTTGCAATATCAGTAAAACCAGGTGGTTGAATCATATATACATCTCGATCAATGAGACCATGGAGAAAAACATTTTTGACATTCAATTTTCGAATTGGCCAAGATTGAGCCACTACAAAAAAAATGGGTTTAAACGGCTACTCGTTTTAAGTCGCTTAAAGCCCCTTTTAAGTCGCTATAACCGTTATAGCGACTAAAAGTGGCACTCGCTCCGTTGTTTGCCCAAAGCCATGTATGTCAAAGCCTTGAGCGACCATGCAATCGCTCTAGTAATAAACCAACTAACCTAATGCGAGTACTTTTCTCATTGCTTAACATTTAGACCAACTAACATGGAGCAAGTAAAACTGTGATCGCTTAACATCTAGACCAACCAATATAGCAAGTAAAATATCAACCGCTTCAGATATACCAATCATTCTAAAGCAAGTAAACTACTTAGTTGATAGATACATGGAGCAACTCGACCTAATTTTGCTTGGTTAAGGTTTTAAGCAATCAAATTGTTTTGCTCGCTAAAAGCGATTTCTGATTTTGATTGGTCTGAAGTTGGTTGCTCAAGCTTTTGAGGTAGCAAAGTTTTTACTCAAGTTGATTGATTAAAGGTTTAAGCAACAAAATTATTTAAAATTCTGATTTTAATTGGTCTGAAGTATTGCTTAAGCTTTTAAGCTATCGAAGATTTTACTCAAGTTGGTTGATTAAAGGTTTAAGCGACCAAATTATTTAAAATTCTGATTTTGAACGACCTAAAGTTAATTGCTTAAATTTTTAAACTACCAAATTTTTTGCTCGGTAAAAACAAATTTTGATTAGATAATCCCCAGTTATAATTATAATTAACAATTAATATTAGACATTATCACTAATTAAGATTATATAATTAAAAGTAAATAATAAAATTAAATTAAAATTAATGCTGAAAACAATTATGAACCAAATTGAAATCATAATTGATTTAACTTTTTTAATAATGAATTCAAATTACAGAGCATCATTTGGTTAAAAAAATTAGACCAGTCAGTTTCGGCTAACAAACAAAAGCCAGTGCCTAAATTTCATTTACATTCAACAGAAGGACAAAATACTACACTAATATCCTAACGACTCTTATCCAACTTCAAGGCTTTAGAACTGAACCTGAACCTCCAATTAACCGCACTAATAGAAACAAATATCAAGGAAAACTTTGCAATACATGCCTGAGGATTATGGAAATCCTTCCTCAAAACCTTTCACCAAACCGTAAGAAAATGGCTCCTGTACCAGAATTGTGATCCACAGCGTATTCAGCTCGTACAAGACCTAGCTTCACACCAATACCATATGATGAGCCATTACCTGCACGCCTGTAAAATTCTGTTGGGTTTCACTTTAAGTCCTTTGAGCTACCCAAATCATTTTAATGCTCAACAAATGCATATATATGAGTATTTCTCACAGGTACCCGCATCTCAGCCGCCACCTGAATGAATTGTATGAGTAAGGTTTGAGAAGCTGTTTTCATGAAAATATAATGCTACTATCAAGCAAGCTATTAGTGACCGTGAGAGAATATTAGTTTTTGCAGCATGACTTACCTCAAGAATGTTCCTGCAAGCTCCAAGTTCACCCATGTTGTAACCCCTAACAGAGTAAGGCCCGCCAAGTGTAAAGGCATCATAACTTGGGAGGTCTCCGAGACAGCCACCATAGTGACCATGGAGGACTAGCACAGGTGGTGGTGGTTTATCAGCACCTTCTTCAACCGGCTTCAACTGGACGAATCTGGTGTATGTCAACTGATGTCGGTTAAAGAATGGGAATTTGCTTCCAACAAAGAGCCCTTGGTCTACCTGCAAGATTTTACAAGTACACAAATAAGGAAGGAATAATGGATTGAACTTCAGGGAAACACAACTTCGTTTTCCAAATAGTTGGAGTTTGTCATCAAAACAAAAACTATTGTGAAATACTTAGAAGCAATTACTTAACTAACATTTGAGCATCTCCATTTAGAGAGGTAGACTGGCGAAAGATTAAATTCAAACTCTACATATTCAACAATAAGCTTGGTCACCTATCACATTGTGTTACTATTTATACAACAAATTCAGAAATTTAGAACTCTACATAACTCATTTCAATGATTTAGTTGTTGACATTTCACATAAACCTGAAAACCACAGAAATTGGAGTATACTCGAAAGGATCCAAAACAACAACGAGTGCGACATCTCAAATTCACCAGTTTCCGACAATATATCATCTGTTGTATCCTCAACCATCTCTCCATCTGCAACCAAAAGGAATTTATCATACAACTTTACCTGTCAAAATCCCCAAAAACAAAAAATGTAACCTGCAAGTTGTAATTGGTATTATACCTGGTTCCCCCGTTCACATAGGTACCCAATTTCATTGTGCATGCAAAGTATGCAGGATCCAGAGGTTCAGAGTATTTCTACCTGATCCATTTTGAGATATGTGGAGGACACTGAACCAGTCAATATAGTTTAAACTGGCATATAATTTCAACAACACCTATGATGGTGACCATATTTAAGGGTACTGAAATAAAAAGGACAAAAGGATGTGTGAAGAAATACTTTGTCAATGCAACGATGTTTTTGTGCATCAACTTTTGATCGTATAATCTCCTGATAAGAGGTACTGAAATAACAAGGAAAAACAAGTCATCGATCCGTTAGGCACAACCTTTTGATATAATGCATGTACCTATGGATCTACACTACAGTTCAGTGACGTCTAAGGAATACATGTCATAAGGACTTGATATCGATCGCTATCAAAAGGTACTTACCTGATGATCCAATATCACTCTGTATCAAGTTAGAACAAGTGAAAGTTTGTAATAAAAAAACCTCGTCTTATATAGCGCATGAAGTAGAATGAGATGCATTTAGTTATGATTCTTTTGTTACTAGTCCAACACTTTTCCTTTATGGAGGTATCCAGGGGATTTTCCTCGTCGCCTAATCTGGTGCCTTCTGAGGTTTCTACGACCTCATGTTTTTGTCCATCAGTATCCACTTCAATTACTGCAGGGCACCAACAGTTGAATTTACGCTGATAATTACCACATTTAGCTGAGAACGAGAAAGTAAATTAACAAAGTTGAAGTAAAGATTCATGGACTACTAACAAGAGTAGATGCAGCGTTCCCACCACTTCATTTTTTATCCACTCAAAAATAAAAACGGCCTCTCCACAATGAACAGTAATAGGCACGGTACATCAGCGGTGTATCTATCCATTAATTCCATAACAATTCCTGGAAACCGTTTGCATACAGATAATGCCACACCTACAATTCAGATACACAGCCAAAGGATATAGTGACAGATTAATGTTATAATCGTGGGTGTGTCCGACTTAATTAGAGGTAACCGATCAACATCTCAAACTTATTATTTTTTGTTTTACCATGCATATTGAAAAACATTAGATAGTGCAGTAGCTTAAAACCAGCTTCACCAGAGAATGGACTTGGGTCTTCCTCTCTAGTTACAGAGCAAAGATACTCCACCACCTCCTTTTGTCCATCTGAAATTTGCATTGTAGCGTTGAGGAGTGGTACACATGGCAGTCCTCTTCTGGTCACCCTTATTTGCGTCAATCTGGAGTTCTTTTCCACCAGCGCCTTAGCAAATCTAATGTCTCCAAGGGAAGCAGCTGCGTGCAGTAATACGCAGCTTCTGAAGTTGAGAGCGAATCTAAACAAGGAGAAATTGTAGAAATTACAGAAGGTGGTTTTTGCGAGAGAGAAACTTTTTGAAGAGAGGGTTAGGATTTTATAGGTTAGGGTTTTATCTCTTTCTTCTACTTCATTTTCCTTAAAAATAACCTGGTAGCTTGGTTGCAGAAAGAAAAAGAGATCCAGTGAGTGAGGCAGAGAGATTAGGAAGGAGGCGTTGGAAATGAGAAGTGATGAAATAACTTAGGGTTTGGGTGTTTATATATATGGGTACTAAACGTAAATAACAGGAACTTTGTGGTGAATAAGTAAAACAAATAGGGTTAGATTCATATGACGGTTCAAGATTAAAAATTTACGCTGATCGGATGGTCCTAGGTTTTTCATCTTCTACTCATACGGATCGTCAATCTGACGGTTCAAAATTCACATCCTATGCTCATACGGATCACGAATCTGACGGACCAAATTTAACTTTTTTTTTATATACGAGCCACAACCAGAACGCCTAATAAAGCATATGTCTCTCAATATATACAGGTCCAACGACCAAAAGAACATGAACGGTTATTAACTTCATAAAAATAAGCTTATCCTCTTTAGCAAACAACACAATATAATTTCATATATTCTACAAATTTTAATTTTTTATTTAATCGTTTTTGTTTTTGTTTTTATTTTAGTTAAATTTACTTCTTTCCTCTTCAGCGTAGTTAAGCTAAGAGTTATTTATAACATAAGATACATTCGAGTGTAACTGCAGGCTTTTCTGCATTTAGAATTAGTTATGTCGTTTGACCAAGAGGGACTCTCTTGAATAACCATCATATAGGAGCGAACATAGACTTAGGTCAATCTCACATATAAGTTATTAAGTAATATATACTTAGATGACACGAGGAATTACCCAAAATCATACAGTGAGCCCCTCAAAGCAATAAAAATGATTTACCCAAAATCTAAACATGTTAAGACACATATGATAAAACTAAATGAGATCGAAACAATTTAAGTGAAATTCAAGAATATTGAAAAATAAAGAGAAAAATTGAAGGAGAATGACTAATTTAAAGTGAAATTGAGTGAGAAGAGTACATTAGATTACATTAGTTCATACAAGAATAAACTCATGTGAATTTCCAAGGATGTCGAATTAGGTCGAATTTATGGATGACATTAGATTACTCCATTTATCCCAAATTCAATCGATTTCTCCAGTTTATTGGGAAAATGAGAAATATAAGTAGGGTTAGGGTACCGGTGAAGATTCCGACTTAGGGTAAGAGGTTATTATCTAAAGATAATGTGACAAACATCAGGTAAGAGGTTTATCTAGTTATCCATCATTTTAAAAGATTATATATCGATCCTAGTCAATTTTATCGGTTACCTATCAATCTTATCAAATACCGCTCGACCTCACTATATTTATCATAATTTCATGTGTTTATATGGTTACATATCAATTCATCAATCTTGTCTAATATCGATATTGACCTCGATCAATTTCTTTCAGATTCAATTTATTTTTGATTTATTATCTAAAATTTCAATTTAATGAAATCCAAATTTGTTTAATTTCATCAAAATTACTAGATCATACGCAATATCATTAGATTGTAGTTAGTACGAATAATTATTGATGGTTTGCACAACAAATTCAATCTCAATCAAACTTATTCATTTTTTTATCTATCTAACAAATCTACGATACGAAACTATGATTTCATCAATCTCACTAAAATTCACTCAATTTTTTATCGAACCGACTTGAATACACTCAATTTTGATCGATCTTACTCAAATTATGTCAATTTTTCATCAATTTCACTCGATTTCACTTAAATTTATTGAATTTTATTCAATGTCAATCAAACTTATTCATTTTTTTATCGATCTAACAAATCTAACAATACGAAACTATGATTTCATCAATCTCACTAAAATTCACTCAATTTTTTGTCGAACCGACTTGAATACACTCAATTTTGATCGATCTTACTCAAATTATATCAATTTTTCATCAATTTCACTCGATTTCACTTAAATTTATTGAATTTTATTCAATCTCAATCAAACTTATTCATTTTGTTATCGATCTAACAAATCTAACAATACGAAACTATGATTTCATCAATCTCACTAAAATACACTCAATTTTTTACCGACTTGAATACACTCAATTTTGATCGATCTTACTCAAATTATATCAATTTTTCAACAATTTCACTCGATTTCACTTAGATTTATTGAATTTTATTCAATCTCAATCAAACTTATTCATTTTGTTATCGATCTAACAAATCTAACAACACGAAACTATGATTTCGTCAATCTCACTAAAAATCACTCAATTTTTTATCGAACCGACTAGAATACACTCAATTTTGATCGATCTTACTCAAATTATATCAATTTTTCATCAATTTCACTCGATTTTACTTAGATTTATTGAATTTTATTCAATCTCAATCAAACTTATTCATTTTGTTATCGATCTAAAAAATCTAACGATACGAAACTATGATTTCATCAATCTCACTAAAAATCACTCAATTTTTAACGAACCGACTTGAATACACTCAAATTTGATCGATCTTACTCAAATTATATCAATTTTTCATCAATTTCAATCGATTTTACTTAGATTTATTGAATTTTATTCAATCTCAATCAAACTTATTCATTTTGTTATCGATCTAAAAAGTCTAACGATACGAAACTATGATTCCATCAATCTCACTAAAATTCACTCATTTTTTTATTGAACCGACTTGAATACACTCAATTTTGATCGATCTTA
>JAJJMC010015751.1:40000-73486 GCA_023531435.1 Papaver californicum | reverse complement strand
GAACCTTAGGTGGTTCTCGAAAAAAGATAGCGAAAAAAATAATCCCTAGAGTCGAGACTAAGAGGAATGTATAAACCAATGCTTCCATAGATTCGATCGTGGTTTACAATTATAGCTTCCACACCTGTTCATTTGGGATCAGCTCCCAGATAAGATAAAGAAAGGACAAGAATCAAAGAAAAAAAGGTGATTCAAATCAAGATTTCTCCAGTACCTTATGTTATGTTAAATCACAAAAAGAAAATAGAGTCGAAAGAAACCGGAGCAATGTTGTCTCAGACTACCTGTCTCCTTGTAGTTGGATCTCCAAGTTTTTGGAATGCTCCAAATTCCACTTGAGAATCCAAATCTGGGTCAATACCAGCAAAAACATCTCTGAACAAAGTTCTAGCACCATGCCAGATGTGTCCGAAAAAGAAGAGCAAAGCAAATGAGGCATGCCCAAAAGTGAACCAACCCCTTGGACTGCTACGAAAAACACCATCGGATTTCAAAGTAGCACGATCTAATTCAAAAATCTCGCCCAATTGAGCACGTCTAGCATATTTTTTCACGGTAGCAGGATCGCTATAACTGACTCCATTCAGTTCACCGCCATAGAACTCAACAGTTACACCTACCTGTTCGACACTATACTTGGATTCTGCCCTTCGAAAAGGAACATCGGCTCTCACAATTCCGTCTCCGTCTACCAAAACTACTGGAAATGTTTCAAAAAAAGTAGGCATGCGACGTACAAAAAGCTCATGGCCTTCCTTATCTCTAAAGATAGGATGTCCTAACCACCCAACGGCTATTCCATCCCCGCTGTCCATTGAACCCGCTCGGAATAATCCCCCTTTGGCTGGATTATTACCAATGTAATCATAAAAAGCCAATTTTTCGGGAATTTTAGACCAAGCTTCTGATACACTCTGATTTTCGGCTAGCCCAGCGCTAACCCTGCGATATATTTCTTGCTGGAAATATCCTTGGTCCCATTGATAACGAGTAGGACCAAATAATTCGATCGGGGTTGTTGCTGAACCATACCACATAGTTCCAGCAACAACGAAAGCTGCAAAAAAGACAGCAGCGATACTACTGGAAAGGACAGTTTCAATATTACCCATACGTAATCCTTTGTATAGACGTTGAGGCGGGCGGACACTAAGATGGAAGAGGCCCGCTAATATGCCTAAGGTACCTGCTGCAATATGATGAGAGGCTATTCCTCCCGGAACAAAAGGATCAAAACCTTCTACACCCCACGCAGGATTTACAGATTGTACTTTTCCAGTCAGTCCATAAGGATCGGACACCCATATTCCAGGACCATACAAGCCTGTTACATGAAATGCGCCAAACCCAAAGCAAGCGACCCCTGATAGAAATAAATGAATTCCAAAGATCTTGGGCAAATCCAAAGAAGGTTTTCCTGTACGTTCATCACAGAAAATTTCTAGATCCCAATATACCCAATGCCAGATAGCTGCCAAGAAGCACAAGCCAGAAAACAAAATATGTGCCCCGGCCACACCTTCGTAACTCCAAATACCCGGATTCGTTATAGTCCCTCCTGTGATACTCCAACCACCCCAGGAATTCGTTATTCCTAAACGAGTCATGAAAGGTATAACGAACATACCTTGTCTCCACATTGGATCAAGAACTGGGTCAGAGGGATCAAAAACAGCTAATTCGTATAGAGCCATCGAACCGGCCCAACCAGAAACTAGAGCTGTATGCATTATATGGACAGAAAGTAACCGGCCGGGATCATTCAATACAACGGTATGAACACGATACCAAGGCAAACCCATGGAAATACCCCTTTATCAAAGAAAAATAGATACTATGTTACTTTATCGCATTGGAAAAGACTCTGCTTATGCTATGGACTTCTCCTTTTCAATGGATTATCTCGGAGCAAGGGTGCATTTATATTGCATTCCGTTGGTAATAACAGAAAAATTCTGTTCGTAGGAACAAAGAGAAGCAAATCTATTCTATACCCGATAAGTACCAATACGCAATGGGGGGATGGGTCCCATTTTAGATGAGTGAATTAGAGATGCTTGTTCATCATTTGAACATCGCAGCTCATTCATAATAATTTTTTTTATTCATTCCATCTTCTTCGATGAACTTTACAATCTATGGATAAAACCCGAAAACATAAATATTATGAAAAAAAGAAAACCCGTTGTTACGTTTCCACATCAAAGTGAAATTTTAGTACTTAAAAACCTTTTTCTTTCATTTAATGCCTATTGGTGTTCCAAAAGTACCTTTTCGGATTCCTGGAGAGGAAGATTCGGTTTGGGTTGACGTATAGTGCGACTTGTCAGACATATTGGGTCATATGGGATTTCCCCGTTTTCTCCCCCGATCGAGATATCCTCTGTTTCACCCAAGAAAGATTGATTGAACCATCAATAATTTGAAGCGTGAAGTGCAATTAGAGCAATTTATTTGGGGGATCAATATGCATTTTTCAATTAGAAGAATTTATGGTTGGCTTGGTTGGACCAAAAAAATGAAGTATCCAGGCTCCGTTCAAAAAAACCCAATCGGTAAAATATGTATGATTACCTTTTGTATCATAAAGAATTCCTATATTATACCAGCGACCTCAAACCGCCAATCAATCGACGGAGTGAGTCATCATACTTTTCCAGTGATTGGCGGAAGCGGAAGACATAAAATGAATAAAAAAAGTATTAGCAAACAAAAGAAGCGGTATTGGGATCATTTGTCCTATATGTGCAAATAGAGGTCGGGTAAATCTTTCCCCGGAGTAGAGCATAAACCTAAACGAATTGAAGAGGCCCATTCCGGAACAAGAAAATGACATCGTAATCGGAATTGGATTTCGATGAAACAATATATCAATGAGGGTAAATTTAGTGAGCTCTTTTTAGGGGTAAGTGAGTCAAAACCCTGCTCTGCTTTCTTGAAAAATAGAAGACTAAAGGCCCTTCATTCATTAGGAGTTAGAAAAATCCTCCTATGAAAAAAGGGGAAAATAAAGAGGGCTGGAATCGACACATTGATTCTTTTTTTTTGAACCGTATGCATCTAAAGGTGCGTGTACGGTCCCTAAGGGATACAATTTTGTCCTAATCAACCGACTTCATCGAGAAAGAATACTTTTTTTAGGCCAACAAGTCGATAGCGAGATCGCAAATCAACTTATGGGTCTCATGATATATCTCACTATAGAGGATGATACAAAAGATGTTTATTTGTTTATAAACTCCCCCGGTGGGTGGGTAACACCCGGAATAGCTATGTATGATACTATGCAATTTGTGCAACCAGATGTACATACAATATGCATGGGATTAGCCGCTTCAATGGGGTCTTTCGTCCTGGTCGGAGGAGAAATTACCAAACGTCTAGCATTCCCTCACGCTTGGCGCCAATGAGTTTTTTATTTGAGAGAAAAAAGAAGACTATGCCTTCGCCAGATAAAATATGAAAAATAAAGTAATAATAGCATGGCACTTCGAGTTCGATATGAGCAAACCATCATTGTTCTTTTATAACATGAGATTCCGTATCGAGAGAGTAGTATGAGACAAAAGGAATTTCTGATTTGATTTTATCTATCGGGGTTCGATTTCAGCGTCACAAACTTTTTTGTTTTCACATCACACATCAGAGGGCTCTTTCCTATATTTCTGTTACGAAATAGTATTAAAATGAAAAAACATACACAAGATTATCCTTTCCCTATTTGATCGGATCAAAAAGAAACTTTGGGATTGCTGAATTACAGACGAGATAAATATATAAAGCAACGGAACCATCATAGTATTTTTTAACTCTCCCGAAAGAAAGGGTGGTAAATGGATTATTTACCGATCTGGGTTTGATAGATCCTCCACTTTAGGTAAAAGTAGATTCCATTCTAGAGCCGTATGCAATGCGCAAAAAATGCCTGTACGGTTCTTCAATTCGATTTTTTCTTGTCTCTTTCTATCATTGAGACAGAGGAAGCATTCATTATGTTATATCATCAGGGTAATGATCCACCAACCTGCTAGCTCTTTTTACGAGGCACAAACAGGAGAATTTGTCCTGGAAGCGGAAGAACTGCTGAAACTTCGCGAAACCCTCACAAGGGTTTATGTACAAAGAACGGGCAATCCATTATGGGTTGTATCCGAAGACATGGAAAGGGACGTTTTTATGTCAGCAACAGAAGCCCAAGCTCATGGAATTGTTGATCTTGTAGCGGTCGAAAATACCGGGGACTTCACGTAAATCTGTGATTCCATTCCGTTTCGAACCATAATTGACTGAGCTATGTTATTTCCTATTTTATTTTCTTACCGAGGTTAAAAGTGGTAGTGGGAAAATATTCAATGAAACGAGAGGAATTCATAATCATCCGGTTAGGATCGATCTAAACCAGCCCATTCTGTATACGATCCAGCATGCCAACTATTAAACAACTTATTAGAAATACAAGACAGCCAATCAGAAATGTCACAAAATCCCCCGCCCTTCGGGGATGTCCTCAGCGTCGAGGAACATGTACTAGGGTGTATGTGCGACTCGTTCAGATCATGAACTGGAACAAAAGAAAGGAGATTTTTTTGACAGTATCAATGATCGGTACCAATGAATAGGAATGGAAAAACCCCATATCACTATCGAAAAAAGGACCTCTATTGTGTATGAAATTTATGGTTTCCTTTGGTATAAATCCAATCATCTCAACTGGAGATGAGAAGCAACTCCCCATTGGTAGCAAATGGTTATCCATTAAGCGGGGGAATGGAATGGTATTTTAGAAGCAGAAAGATTATGCTCCCATTCTTGCAAAAACGGACTAACAGGGTCAGCTACCTAACCAACCTTCATAATGAAATGCCGTTACTGTATGGGTAGATCTAGTTGTGAAAAGACCTATTACTGGATAATTCATGGGTAGAGCCAAAGAGTGTGAACTGTACAAGTTACTAAATAGGTAAGAGGCTCCGGTGTATAGAAAGGACCTCACCGTTTAAACCGTAACCATAGAAACGATGGAACCCACAATTTTTCGTTTTTTATTTACTTTTTTTTTGATACCAAGTATCAATACAATTTCTTATTTCGAGGTGAAATGAAATGCCTCAAAAAAATCGTGGTTGGGAAGGTCATAGTAGCAAAAGCCATTGGAATTTTTTTTTTATACATCGGAAGAATCAGTTTTGTTATTAATAGACTAGGGGGGGAAAGAATGACTGAAAGAAAAGAAATCAATTAGTTATTCATCAAAGTTTCATTTGATTCAATGACCAGAATTAAACGAGGATATATAGCTCGGAGACGTAGAACAAAAATGCGTTTATTTGCATCAACCTTTCGAGGGGCGCATTCAAGACTTACTCGAACTATGACTCAACAGAAAATGAGAGCTTTAGTTTCGGCTCATCGGGATAGGGGCAGGCAAAAGAGAGATTTTCGTCGTTTGTGGATCACTCGTATAAATGCAGTAATTCGTGAGAATAGGATATCTTATAGTTATAGTCGATTAATACATGATCTGCGCAAGGGGCAGTTACTTCTTAATCGTAAAATACTTGCACAAATAGCTATATCAAATAGGAATTGTCTTTACATGATTTCCAACGAGATCATTAAATAAGGGGATTGTAAGGAATCCACCAGAATGATCTAAACGGAGTTCCCCGGAGAATGAACTCCGGGAGGGTAGGGTATAAATTACTATAATAAAGTAGTAAAAAGAAATTAACACGTTTCCATAATAATAATTAAGGACTTTCTCTTTTTCTTCCCCAATTCTTTTTTTCTTATGACATGACAATACAATCTAGATTCTCGAATTTTTGAACAAAACACCAACCAGAGTTGGGGTTCGGGTTGGAATTTTTATTCAATTGAGGCATGGGCGGCCTATTTATTTCTGGTTCTAGGACCAGTAGTTCTAGGGGTCGACTCGGTTCTCTCAAATTGTTTCTCATTATTAAGAAAAGGTAACGAAGATAAAATACGGGCTTGTTTTATAGCAATAGTAATTAATCGTTGTTGTTTCAAGGTTAATCTATTCACTCGTCTAGATAATATTTTTCCTTGTTCACTAATAAATCGACTAATTAAACTCATGTTTCTATAATCAATTCGATCCCCCGATCCAATTGGGGGCAAACGCCTACGAAAAGATCGCTTGGATTTAAGAAAAGGTCGCTTGGGTTTTTCCATTGTTTATTCCTTATCCCGAAAATCCTATTTCTGAATTCGAATTCTTTTTTGATCCGACTGAAATAGGATTTGATTTGTTTCTATATATTATATGTAATTTATTCTTGTTACTTCGAAGGGTAGCACACACACCCTCTACCTCTGGTTCGGTCTATTTCTTTATCTCCCCATGAATTGTATGTTTGCAACAATAGGGACAGAATTTTCTCAATTCCAATCGACTAGGCGTATTGTGTCGATTCTTTTGAGTAATATATCTGGAAACGCCCGATGATTCCTTATTAACACGGTTTCGTATACAACTGGTACATTCCAAAATAACTCTGACTCTAACATCTTTACCCTTGCCCATGAACCTCCCTTGAATTTTGGATTTACCCAACTCTTTGATTTTCGACCCGAAATCAAATTTCAAAAGATTTTGTTGCAATCAATAGAGTAATATAAAGAATAAGTAATACAACAATTTATAACTATCAATTATTTTGAATCCTAGTACATACAGTATTTCATTTAAATATCTTGTATGATTTCTTTAGTTTCCCTAGATCCCATTTATTTCTATTTTCTTAGGCCCTTTGAGTCTAACCCAAGTTTCACTGAGATTGAATCCACTTTTGTTTTTTCCTTTTCTGTCCTTCTATATTTTGAAAATAGGAAAAAAGAATAAAACAAAGAGAGGAAGAAGGATTAGTCACAGATAATTTATTATCTCACTAATCTTCTTCATCCCTTCCCATGTCAATAACTAGAATGAAAAAAACGGGAATGTCAACGCATCTGGGAATAAATGATTAATCTCTATCAATAGCCCTGCTAAAGACCCAAACCATAGAGTACTTAGCACAGGTGCCACAGAGAGATATGTTTTTATATCTCGCATTGCAAACTCTCCTTCTTTATTGTAATACATATATGATCAGATGCATATGTGGTTAAGGATCACTTGTATTAGTAAGTGAAATCCCTAACAAAAATAGATATATACAACGACCCGGTAGATAAGATTTCCCTTTCCTTAAAACAGAAAAAGACGCCCCCCTCTTCCTGAGTATTACCGACAAATATTCATTTCTCTATCCGACGGATTTCATATGTAAATAATTCTTTTATTATATGTTATATGAGACCAAAAAGAACAAATTGCAAGCGAAATTTTTTATTATAGGGGGGAAATAATGATGTGGAAAACAAGACAGGGATTCTCTACAATGACACTGTATACCAATTGAAAGGGATGTAGCGCAGCTTGGTAGCGCGTTTGTTTTGGGTACAAAATGTCACGGGTTCAAATCCTGTCATCCCTACCTATTACTTTTCCCGTGGACAGTAATTGAGATCGATCCTAATTGTACATACATTATGATACTATAGACATACAAAGTATATTAGGCCTACAAAGATAATACTTTTTTATGGTCTTATCTATTGTGATAAGAAGGCGCTCTTAGTTCAGTTCGGTAGAACGTGGGTCTCCAAAACCCGATGTCGTAGGTTCAAATCCTACAGAGCGTGATTCTGTTCTCGAATTACAATGAAATAACTCCACCAACTTAAACAGCAACCTTAATTTGGCCTCCTTGAATTAAAAAAGGAGGAGGTCAATCAAAAACGAGATGTTACTTAATCAAAGGTCCAACTGATCACCGCGTCTGTATTGTAAATATGCAGTTACGAATAATCCAGCCAAAGTAATAGGAATTAGACCTAACACGATTCCAAATAGTAAAACTTCAATCATTTCGGTTTGTTTGAAAGAGGAAAAAGAGAGGTAATATCTATTCTTAAATATAAATCCGAAGCAATAATGAATCTCAATGATCAAGAATTGACAATTGACGCGGGAAGTCACTATAGAATACCTAGAATCTCACAGAAAAAGGTTTTTTTATTAATTGTTCATTCAATTCATTTCAAATAAGTCGTATCTTGCTCAGACCAATAAAAAGAGCGGGAGTTATAGTTGAAGCCGCCAGTAGAAAACCGAAATAACTAGTTAGAGTAGGCATAAAGGAGCTAAATAAGATACGGTCTTTTTATACATATGGTGATAAAACATTTACCTAAGTTTACATAAAAAAAAAAACTGACAAAATCTGCTCCAATGAAAAGTTTTTGATTCATCAATCATTATAGACGGCACTAACAAAGATAGGGTGACAGAAGTAGAAAAAAGATTGATCTAGTGATCCATCATCTCTAACATCTACCGATTCCGTTATTTTGAATCAACAGATTCGTTGAGCAACTATTGAGTCAAGTAAAAAGAAAAAACTTTGTAGTGGAATTTCATTCATTTCATAAAGTAAACTCTTTTTTAATCACTATGGAATCAAATAGAAAATCTTTTCTATTTTGATCATTTCTTTTTCAATTGTATATAATCAAGTTTCCTTTTTGGAGCAAAGGACCTTATCACAACACCTTTAACCTCATAAAAAAAGTCGTAGGCTCTTTAATTGTACATAATATCTCACAAATGCTAAGAAAAAAGTATCGCACGATCGCTGGACGAAATAAAAGCTTTATTTCGGGACAACTCAATTCTAAAACTAGTCATTCTATTATCTTTTCCTTTTAGGTTCTACATGCCGCCTTTCCATATTAGGGAATCCCTCTCTTGTATCTAGGTCAAGAAGGAAAAGAACCTTTGGCTGTAATACGACAATGGTTGCATCACGAATATTGATTGATTCTTCCTTTTTTTCTTTGGTCAAATACTATCTACTCCTATTATTGTACTACTAATCCATTCCTTGAACTCAAAGGATCCGAAGAAAAACCCGTTATATACAACCAAGAAAAGAGGTTTCTAGATTTCGTATCTAATAGAATTGTGTGAATATGATAACATCTTTCATTAATTATTAGAACCCAACCCGGCGAACTCAAGCTTTACCAGATCTTCAGTTTCTAGCCCAAAGCGAGTAATGAAAAGAACCCTATACTACTACAGTACAGAAATTTTGGGTTGAATAGCACATCATCCTTATATATAAGGAACAAAAAAGGAAGAAAGAGTTTATGTAACACTTCTTTTGGATACTGATTTAAATTGCGTTGCTGTGTCAGAAGAAGGGTAGCTATACTGATTCGGTATACTCTAAAGACGCCTTCGGTACACTATTGACGATCTAACAAAGATTAAGGATCCGTGGGTTTCCACTTACTGATCCCATCTTTCACGGAATCGATCCCCTTTGACTGTACAAGAATATGTGGAGCTCAGCATGTCTGGAAGCACGGGAGAACGCGCTTTTGGTGATATTATTACCAGTATTCGATACTGGGTCATTCATAGCATTACTATACCTTCCCTATTCATTGCGGGTTGGTTATTCGTCAGCACGGGTTTAGCTTACGATGTGTTTGGAAGCCCTCGGCCAAACGAGTATTTTACAGAGAGTCGACAAGGAATTCCATTAATAACTGGCCGTTTTGATCCTTTGGCACAACTCGATGAATTTAGTAGATCCTTTTAGGAGGCCCCAATGACTATAGATCGAACCTATCCAATTTTTACAGTGCGATGGTTAGCTATTCACGGACTAGCTGTACCTACCGTTTCTTTTTTGGGGTCAATATCAGCAATGCAGTTCATCCAACGATAAACCTAACCCGAATTGAATTATAGAGCTATGACACAATCAAACCCGAACGAACAAAATGTTGAATTGAATCGTACCAGTCTTTACTGGGGGTTATTACTCATTTTTGTACTTGCTGTTTTATTTTCCAATTATTTCTTCAATTAAGAAAAAGGGAGAGAATAGTGCGAATTCTCTATATCCCACTCGGAAGGATCTCATCTCAAAATTATCCATGGCTGTTTATGTCTCTAGCATGACCACTTGATGAAATGTGGAGGGAAGTGGGGTAAATGGCCGATACTACTGGAAGGATTCCTCTTTGGTTGATAGGTACTGTAGCCGGTATTCCTGTGATCGGTTCAATAGGTGTTTTCTTTTACGGTTCATATTCCGGGTTGGGCTCATCCCTGTAATAATAATATGAACTGAGTTGTAGACAGGAAAAAGTAAGAGCTCAACGGGACCTTACCCCTTTTGTTTAATTCGAGGGGTAAGGTCCCGTTGAGCTCTTACTTTTTCAACGAAATTTTTTTTCATTCCATAAAAAAAGTTTGCAGATAATCCAGTTAATACAAGCACACTATTCTATTCGTAAAAAAAAAGTGGGCCTTTTGCTCCGATGTTTCAAATAGCTCTTTTTTAAGATGATGCTTGCTTTTGGAGAATTAACTCTATTGATTGGATTCATAATACCTGTTCCTACATAGTAGGTATTCGTCCGAAATCGAAAAAAAGGGCGGGAATTAATCTATTTTCTGAATGACATACATAATGTGGATTCCTGTATATGAGACATCATCCAAAGAATTTCTATACTAATAGAAGCTTACTCCATTTATTTTATTATCTCATCAAAGTTTTCCTTTTTTTTTTTAGTTCATCGAAGAAGTTCGAGTTACTCAACGAGCGAATCCACCCCCCTTTTTTATTGTCCACTACTTTTTATAAATCCAAAGAGGCGAGGTTCCGATAAACCTAAAAAAAGGGAATAGTACTTTTTAGGCGTAAGGGGATTAAGAATCATTATTCTTTTGACACAAGAAAAGAAAATTTCACCCTTTTCTTGTGTCGAAGATTAGAAAGAGAAAAAATCCCTCCTATAATAGGTTGTTCCTTTCATTTATTCCTTGCTTTATATTCTCCTACCACTTATGTCGATTATCTACTCCTATTCGAATTTGATTCCCTTTTTCTATATAGAATAGGATACTTTTGATTTCATGTATTTCGTGGCATTTCAAATTTGACAATAGTGAGATAGTAACGCCACTCCTTTTTGGATTGAAAAAGGGAGTTGGATTCACGTCAAATAACGCGTTCTTCACAATATAATACTAGTCTATTACTAGCAGTAAAAGTCAAAGCTAAGTACTTTCCAATATCTTGTATAAAAACAAACAGTAGCAACAAAGCAAGTAAACTAAATCCTATTTTTAACCATACATAATTACATCGATCAAGAAGAATTTGGTTTTTATGAACTTTATGTTAATAAATCCGTGGACCTAAAAATTCATTTCAGACAATTGAACCTTCTCGAATTGTTTCTTTTTCAAAACCAAAAATATTTGTGCCAGAATAACAGATGCCAAGAAGAACAAAAGGCCTTGGACACGTGATGGATCTTGAAGTACTATTTCTGCGTCTCCCTGACCAAATCCACCCACGTTGGGATTACTTGTTAGTGGTTGATCAAGCTTGATAGATTCGCCTTCTGACACAAGAAGTTCCGGTCCTCGAGGTATAATATCGACCACTTGGTGACCGTCTGACGTATCTGCTATGCTTATTTCATATCCCCCTTTTTCTTTACGTACAATTTTACTTACTATACCTGCTGATGTAGCATTATAGACTGTATTGTTACTCTTACTCCCATCGGGATAAATCTGACCCCTACCTCTGTTCCCACCTACATATATAGGATATTTTAAGAAGTGAACGTCTTTGTTAATAGCGGGGTCTGGGGAAAGAATTGGAAAGGTGATTTCACTATATTTCTGACCTGGAACAGGACCTATCACAAGAATATTTTTTTTTGTGGGACGATAACTCTGAAAAGAAAGATTGCCCATCTTTTCTTTCATTTCGGGAGAAATACGATCGGGGGGGGCTAATTCGAATCCCTCAGGCAAAATAAGAACAGCCCCTACATTCAAAGCCCCCTTTTTCCCATTAGCAAGAACCTGTTTCAGTTGCATATCATAAGGGATTCTTACAACTGCTTCAAATACAGTATCAGGAAGTATCGCTTGTGGAACCTCAATATCCACAGGCTTATTAGCTAAATGGCAATTGGCACAGACAATACGCCCAGTCGCCTCTCGTGGATTTTCATAACCTTGCTGCGCAAAAATGGGATATGCATATGAAGTAGATGGCCAAGTTATTACATATAGCATGATCGATACAGAAATGGATCGAGCCATCTGCTCCTTTATCCGAGAAAAGATATTTCTTTTTTGCATGGTCCAATCGTTGATCCCGAGAATTTCTACAATAAATTAGGTAGGTTACTAGTATAGTTCCCTATCCACGATTCTGCTATTGTAATGGAATAATTTTACTGGAATGGAATACAGGAAGAATCTCTGGGATGGGTATAAATAGAAAAGGTAAGTAAGATTTGGAATGCTTTGTTTATGTATGTACAAACAAAGTAACAAACATTATGATTTGATTAATATCGGTGAATCAGCCTTTAGTCATTCATTGAATGATAAATCACTACAAGTGACGGAGATACGCGATTTAAATAACGGAAAATCCAATATTTTAAAAGTGTATCTAGAATTACTGGGAAAGTGGAAACAAGACCAGATATAATTTGATCATTATGATAAAATCCAAAATCCTTGGAGATAGAGCCAATCATTAGTTCCCAACCATGAGGCGAATGGAATCCGATACATAAATCAGTTAATAAAAGAATAGAAAAAGCTTTTATTGTGTCACTTAAGTTATAGAGGAATTCTTTCACCCAAGAATTAAGAACGAGAAGTTCTTCATTACCTAGAATAGAATAACCACTTAGAATAGCGAAACAGATTATATTTGTCGAGAAGTGCAAAATGCTATGAATATGACCCTCATTGTGCATCTTGACCAATTGTAGCGTTTCCTTGTGGATTTCTATACGTAGTTTTTGTATATGTGTCTCCGGGTACTCCTTTATCATTTCGTCCAAAAAGAAAAGTTCTTCTAATTCTATGAATTTTTCTAGAAGATTCTTTTCTTTAATATCAGTCAAAAACATTTCGGATTGCCTAGTATTCCACCAATTTGTAACCCAGGATTCCATATTTTTATTAAATGAGAGAGAAACCCACCAGGGTAAAAATATAATAGATGCAAGATATGTGAGGGTAGTGAATGTTTTCTTTTGTGGCATTTTTAATCTGTAAATTACTAATGAAACTACCTCTTTCGTCGACTCTATCCGATCGAATATTTCTATGAAGCATGAGTTCGATAACAAGGTATCGAACCTATGGATCTACGCCTCCTTTTTTTTTTAGTTAGTCCTTGGATCAAGAAAGAACATAGAAATAAGAGTAAGGGTTTGCTTCGCTTCGAATGAAGAAAAAAGTTTCCGGGTCTTTCAATTAGTCAAATTAGAAACATTAGTCAAATTAGAAACAATTGCATCTTTTCGATTAATGTCCGAAAGAGCCGCCTTTGTTAGATCAATTATTGCGAAGGGCTACCTACAGCCCAGGAATAATGGAGGGAAATTTTGAAAAATATTGAGATAATGGTGAAATCAAAAATGAGTGGCAAAACCTGAGAAAGTTTGGATATTTATAGTTATTAAGGGATCTAATCATTGATGATCAAGCAGGAAAAAGGCGTAGAAAAAGAAAAATCGCTTGACAAAAAAAAAGAGGAGTTATTTACAATATAGAATCCATCTGTATCTAACGTAACAATTCAAAATAGTAGACCCCCAAAAAAGAAAAATTATAGTCTGAAAGAATTGCGTTTTTTTTGTTTCCACAAAAAAAGTTTCGTTTTCTGTTTATTCCATATACATCCACTTTTGCTCGAATGAACGTTCTGAAAAAACTTAAGTTAAGTTCTATAAAATGAAGATTCATTAGTTCTGTTTCTTTCCCCATGCTAACAAAACATTAATTCTTCGCAGTTCATTTCAAAATACTTCAATTGGTACGCGCAAGAAATAGGCCAATTCCGCCGCTTTTTGTTCAATTTCTCGTGGAGTCAGGTTCTCATCAGTACGAGTCAAGGGAATGGCCCCTGACCTCTGATTTCCATATAAAGGACACGACGCGGAAAAAGACCCTCTTTAATTTCGATTCTAATCGACTGGACATCTCTCATAAGGAATCGAAGGAAGATACGACGATTTATTCCAGGAAATCCCCAACGAAAAATACACACTATTCCTTCTTTTCGATCGAATCGGTCATAACCACTACCTACATTCCACGAAATTGTGCACCACAAATAGGAGCTAATGAACAGACCCGCGATCCCATAGAAAGACATAACGATGCCTTGTGGAAAAAAGAGGATTTCCTGAGACGGGAATAAGGATATTAGATTCCTACCAAGATAACTAGAAGTTCCAACCAATAAGAACCCTAGTGAACCTAAAAGAAGGATACAGGCCCAGCAGAAATTACTTGTTTTTCGAGACCCCGTTATAAGTTCTATCCATATACGTTCTGAGCGCCAGTTCATACTAGATCAAGTTGCATTTTTTTGGAATTGAGAGAATAACCCAAATGAATTTTACTTTACTTTTTTTGTTCCCGAAGTAACTCTCATCAACTAGCACTATTACGATGTGAACCATTAGAAATAATTCATCAAATTGGTTAGATATAAAAGCGTCTGCTTCATAGGGATCTAGACAATCTTATTTTTTTGAACATGAAGAAATAAAGAAGCCATTGCAATTGCCGGGAAAACTAGGCCCACTAAAGGCACAAAAATAGAGGGTAAATCAAAAGTTGTCATAGAATGGATACCTCGATTTAAAATTTGTACCTGTTATAAAGATATCTTATGATAAGTATATCTATTTATTATAAGTATAGAATAATAAGTGCAAGGAATGTAGAACTAAATATGAGTTCTCACGGGAGATATTGAAATAGGCACGATTTCAATTCTATTATTTTATATATTTGAATTTTTCTATATCTATAATACGTAAGAGGATAAGATGAAATTCTTTTTCTTCATAAAATTTTGCCAAAACAAAAGAAGAATGCATTCTTTTATCCTGTTGATCGAAACTTCCTGATTACTAATCATGAATATAGCACCAATTATAGGTATAAAATACAGCTCTAGAGGAAAAATTTTAAAGTAAGTATCCGAAACTTTTGATTCTTCTTACAATATAAATGGATCTTATGCCCGTAATGAAAACGAACTCTTCTTTTTTTTCTTTACCGATAACTAAAAAACTTCTTTTCCGCAAATAAAAAAACGGAATTGAATGCTCTACTTGATTGAATTTTGATTTAAGGGAAAGAAACCGTGAAGCTGAAATAACTCATTCAGAACACTTTTTAAAGGATTACGTGGTACGATTGAGTCCAATAAGCCCTTGTGGAATAAATACTCAGCCGCCTGGGAACCATCAGGTACTGTCTTATTCAATGTTTGTTCAATTACTCTTTTACCCGCAAATGCAATGTAGGCATTAGGCTCGGCAATAATGATATCTCCCAACATACCAAAACTTGCAGTCACCCCACCGGTTGTAGGAGATGTAAGGATTGATACATAGAATAACTTTTTATTTGATTGATAATTATATGAAGCGGAAGATATTTTAGCCATTTGCATCAAGCTCAAACTTCCTTCTTGCATGCGCGCTCCTCCCGAAGCACAAACTATAATAAGAGGGAGAGCTTTACGAGTCGCATGCTCGATCAAACGGGTAATTTTCTCGCCTACTACGGATCCCATACTGCCCCCCATGAACTGAAAATCCATAACCCCAATAGCTATGGGAATACCATTTAGTTGACCTATGCCTGTTTGAATAGCCTCGGTTAACCCTGTTTTTCTTTGATAAGAATCGATACGATCTTTATAAGGTTCCTCTTCTGAATGAAATTCAATGGGGTCGATAGAAACCATGTCTTCATTCATAGGATCCCAAGTGCCCGGATCAACCGAAAGCTCGATTCTATCTGAACTGCTCATTTTCAAATGATATCCGCATTGTTCACAAACATTTAGTTTTGACTTAAAAAATTTCTTATAATTTAACCCATAACAACTTTCGCATTGAACCCACAAATGTCTGTATTTTTTATTTATATCGAGATCATTATATCTTCTTCTCATATTGAAATCGCTTCTATTTGTGCTAATTTGTATACTGGAACTCTCGTTGTCACTACTATTTACACTTTCATTACAAATGTAACTATACATGTAACTGTCGCTGTAATTGTAACTACCGGCTGAAATGTAATTATCAATACTGATTTCAGAACGAAGATAACTATCAATGCAATGAAAAATGTGATTATTCCAACTATATTGAGTATCATACATATAACGATCGTAGTTGTGATTGTTACTTTGAGAACCATTATTCAGATAACTAAAAAAGGCACTTTCTAGTTCATTCATAAAAGAGCGATCGTTATCAATCTCGAAAAGAAAATTTTCAATATTTAAATATATCGAATAACTGTTACCATTACGATCCCTAACTAAAAAGAGGTCATCAGAGATCAAACTCCGAATGTCCCTGACATCGAAAAAAGTATCCATATTATTAGAACTGGAATTATCACTATCGTCCCAACTATCAATTTTTTTATCCCTATCATATATAACGGGATCTTCACTTCCACTGGTATTTTCAATAGGACCAAGACTATCCATTGATTTACTTAGCCCAGACCTATGTTTTAATTCCTCGTTAAACAACATCGAATGGAACCACCTTTTTTCCATAGAGCTTGCCTGCCCCCCTATTTGAATGTAAATACAATAGATGAATAGTCATTCGATGAATAATCATTTGAATATATCCTCTCGGAATAAGCATATAGATCCAATAGAATAATTAACTAATCACGGATGAGTCTTGAAAAAAAATCTTTTTTTGTGGGAATCTGGATATCACTTCACTATCAATCTATATGATGGAACCCTTTCTTCAATTAGAATAGAAAGAGAGGGTTATCCCGTGCCATGTACAAATTCGAATCAAAAAAATTTGTTCTCTCCTAGGAAGAATTCATTTTTGGAGAACTTTGGAGAATAATAAGTTTCTATTGCAATGCGGAAGGAAAAGGACAATATACGGGACGGGGATAAAGCGTTGTGACCATTGGCTCGATTCGACCATAGTCCGGAATTTAGGGGTATAGAAAATATTCTACTAATCCCATCTCAAGGATCCATAGGATTAATTATGGATCCAACAACTGAAGGATTTTCATTGTTGAGTCTTAGATCTTGTATTTAAGATTTTGTATACCGAAATCCAGTATGTATATATGCCTGGAAAATGAAATAGGAACCTTATTCATTATTCGGCTCAATCCTTTTTTAGTAAAAGATTGGGCCGAGTTTAATTGCAATTTAATTAAAGGAACGAATGGTAATTACTGGATTACAAAGTATCCATTGCTTCAAATTCGAATTTGATTTCCTTCCATACTTCACAAGCAGCTGCTAGCTCAGGGCTCCATTTGCAAGCTTCACGGATAATGTCATTACCTTGACGAGCAAGATCACGTCCCTCATTACGCGCTTGTACACACGCTTCTAGGGCTACTCGATTTGCTACGGCACCCGGTGCATTACCCCAAGGGTGTCCTAAAGTTCCTCCACCGAACTGTAGTACAGAGTCATCTCCAAAGATCTCGGTCAGAGCAGGCATATGCCAAACGTGAATACCACCTGAAGCCACAGGCAGAACACCCGGTAGAGAAACCCAATCTTGGGTGAAATAAATACCACGACTTCGGTCTTTTTCAATATAATCATCACGTAGTAAATCAACAAAGCCCAAGGTTATTTCCCTTTCCCCTTCCAGTTTACCTACTACGGTACCAGAGTGAATATGATCTCCACCAGACATACGTAATGCTTTCGCTAGTACACGGAAGTGGATACCATGATTCTTCTGTCTATCAATAACTGCATGCATTGCGCGGTGGATGTGAAGAAGTAAGCCATTATCTCGGCAATAATGAGCCAAGCTAGTATTTGCAGTGAATCCCCCCGTTAAATAGTCATGCATTACGATAGGAACTCCCAATTCTCTGGCAAATACAGCCCTTTTCATCATCTCTTCACATGTACCTGCAGTAGCATTCAAGTAATGTCCTTTGATTTCACCTGTTTCGGCCTGTGCTTTATAAATTGCTTCGGCACAAAATAAGAAACGGTCTCTCCAACGCATAAAGGGTTGTGAGTTCACGTTTTCATCATCCTTGGTAAAATCAAGTCCACCGCGGAGACATTCATAAACCGCCCTACCATAGTTCTTAGCAGATAACCCCAATTTTGGTTTAATAGTACATCCCAATAGGGGACGACCATACTTATTCAATTTATCTCTTTCAACTTGGATACCGTGAGGTGGGCCTTGGAAAGTTTTAACATAAGCAACAGGAATTCGCAGATCCTCCAGACGTAGAGCGCGAAGCGCTTTGAACCCAAATACATTACCCACGATGGAAGTAAACATGTTAGTAACAGAACCTTCTTCAAAAAGATCTAAAGGATAAGCTACATAACAAATATATTGATTTTCTTCTCCAGCAACGGGCTCGATGTCGTAGCATCTTCCTTTGTAACGATCAAGGCTGGTAAGTCCATCGGTCCACACAGTTGTCCATGTACCAGTAGAAGATTCGGCAGCTACCGCGGCCCCTGCTTCCTCAGGTGGAACTCCAGGTTGAGGAGTAACTCGGAATGCTGCCAAGATATCAGTATCCTTGGTTTCATAGTCAGGAGTATAATAAGTCAATTTGTAATCTTTAACACCAGCTTTGAATCCAACACCTGCTTTAGTCTCTGTTTGTGGTGACATAAGTCCCTCCCTACAACGCATGAATTAAGAATTCTCACAACGACAAGGTCTACTCGACATGAATTAGCCGTTAATGAAACCTTTCACAGGAATCTTTCACAAAACTCTCAACAAATATTATCAACTAATCAGAATGGTTGGTTGTTAGACTACGGTATTTGATTCGCCAAATACATCAACATCATTATTGTATACTCTTTCATATGTATGGCGCAACCCAATCCCTGTTTTTCAAGTTTCTAATCCCGTACTTTTTTTAATCTAAATTTAGAAAAAAAAGGAAATTCACTCTTGACAGTGCTATATGTTGTATATGTAAATCCTAGATGTAAAACTATCTGGAATTCGTCCCTGAAAAGGTAGAGAAGAGGCGGAAAACTATATGCTGAAATAAGAAACAATGGCCAATGTGAAAAAAAAAAATGAATCATAAATAGAGTTCAGGTTCGAATTCCATAGAAAATATGGGTGGGATTGTCTATAATGCTAGAGAACTGAAACGCTCCCTCATGGTTTTTATCCATCTACCTTTTTTTTAGGTTGTGAAATTGGAAAATTCACTCATTGAACGAGTAAACAATCGAATTGGAGTCGCTTGAATGGTACCAACGAAATCAAGTGCTAACTCCTATTTATTATTGAATTAACCGATCAACCTGCTTGCTATCGGACATTTTTTCTTCGGTTTACAAAATGCAAAGAATTTCTACATATTTCACTTTATTATCATTATGAAAACAAATCCTACCCCTTCGGGTCTCGGGGTTTCCGCACTTGAAGAAAAAAACCTGGGGCGTGTCGCTCAAATCATTGGTCCGGTGCTAGATGTATCCTTTCCCCCGGGTAAGATGCCTAATATTTATAACGCTTTGGTAGTTAAGGGCCGAAATACTGACGGCGAGCTAATTAATGTTACTTGTGAGGTACAGCAATTATTAGGAAATAATCGAGTGAGAGCTGTAGCTATGAGTGCTACAGATGGTCTGAAGAGAGGAATGGAGGTTATTGACACGGGAGCTGCTCTAAGTGTTCCAGTTGGTGGGGCGACTCTCGGACGAATTTTCAACGTTCTTGGAGAGCCTGTTGATAATTTAGGTCCTGTAGATACTCGCACAACATCTCCTATTCATAGATCTGCGCCTGCCTTTATACAATTAGATACAAAATTATCTATTTTTGAAACAGGGATCAAAGTAGTTGATCTTTTAGCTCCTTATCGACGTGGGGGTAAAATAGGACTATTCGGGGGGGCTGGAGTGGGTAAAACAGTCCTTATCATGGAATTGATCAACAACATTGCCAAAGCTCATGGAGGCGTATCCGTATTTGGCGGAGTGGGCGAGCGTACTCGTGAGGGGAATGATCTTTACATGGAAATGAAAGAGTCTGGAGTAATTAATGAACAAAATCTTGCAGAATCAAAAGTAGCTCTAGTCTATGGTCAGATGAATGAACCGCCGGGAGCTCGTATGAGAGTTGGTTTGACTGCCCTAACCATGGCAGAATATTTCCGGGATGTTAATGAACAAGATGTCCTTCTATTTATCGACAATATTTTCCGATTTGTCCAAGCAGGATCCGAAGTATCTGCTTTATTAGGCAGAATGCCTTCTGCTGTGGGTTATCAACCTACCCTTAGTACAGAAATGGGTACTTTGCAAGAAAGAATTACTTCTACCAAAGAGGGGTCTATAACTTCTATTCAAGCAGTTTATGTACCTGCGGACGATTTGACCGACCCTGCCCCTGCCACGACATTTGCACATTTAGATGCTACTACCGTACTATCAAGAGGACTAGCTTCAAAAGGTATCTATCCAGCAGTAGATCCTCTTGATAGTACGTCAACTATGCTCCAACCTCGCATCGTTGGTGAAGAACATTATGAAATTGCGCAAAGAGTTAAGCAAACTTCACAACGTTACAAAGAACTTCAGGATATTATAGCTATCCTTGGGTTGGACGAATTATCTGAAGAGGATCGTTTAACCGTAGCAAGAGCACGAAAAATTGAGCGTTTCTTATCACAACCCTTCTTCGTAGCAGAAGTATTTACGGGCTCTCCAGGGAAATATGTTGGTCTAGCAGAAACCATTAGGGGGTTTCAACTGATCCTTTCCGGAGAATTAGATGGTCTTCCTGAACAGGCCTTTTATTTGGTAGGTAACATCGATGAAGCTACCGCGAAGGCTGTGAACTTAGAAGTGGAGAGCAAATTGAATAAATGACCTTAAATCTTTGTGTACTAACCCCGAATCAAATTGTTTGGGATTCAGAAGTGAAAGAAATAGTTTTATCTACTAATAGTGGCCAAATCGGTGTATTACCAAACCACGCCCCTATTGCCACAGCTGTAGATATAGGTATTTTGAGACTACGCCTTAATGACCAATGGTTAAAAATAGCTCTGATGGGTGGTTTTGCTAGAGTAGGCAATAATGAGATTACCATTTTAGTAAATGATGCGGAGAAGGGTAGTGACATTGATCCACAAGAAGCTCAGCAAGCTCTTGAAATAGCTGAGGCTAACTTAAGTCGGGCTGAGGGCAAGAGACAAACTATTGAAGCGAATTTAGCCGTCAGACGAGCTAGGACGCGAGTAGAGGCTATCAATTCAATTTCATAACTAATTGGTGCGCCCCAATAAAAAAGTGAATTCCGTTTATACACCATATTTTGGTTCTGCGGATTGAGTCGAATCAACTGTAATGGCATTTCTCTAAAATAAAAGGGAGGGTGGGTAGAAAAACTTATTAGATACTAATTACTCCGGTATCTAATAAGTTCTACCTACTATTGGATTTGAACCAATGACTCCCGCCGTATGAAAGCAATACTCTAACCACTGGGTTAAGTAGGTCATTTATCATCACAAAGAGAAAGAAAGGGGCTTGTCATATCGATGAATTATAGATGCAATCTTATTTCGAAGCAATACCAATTCTTGGCAGGAAACAGATCAGAAGCTATCATGTTGGATCATAGAAGATTCATCTTGACAAGAAATTATTTCCATGATAAACTATCTATCACAAGGGCTATAGCTCAGTTGGTAGAGCAACTCGTTTACACGCGCGCCAATGTTTTTCAGGGGAGTCCATCATGCAATCAAAAAAATTGATCTTATTGATAAATCGGTGTCTTACTCTATATATTCGAGGGAACAATAGCCTGACAAATAGTTGGTTCGGTCCGCTTTGGGTGCCAATTTAGGCTCCAAATAGAACCCATCATTGATTCGATAATTGATAAGGTGAATACACAGCCCATTCAATGCTAGGCATAATGAGTATAAGGACCTCAAAAAAATATCTTTTCGTAATATGAACTTTAAGGTGTATGAAGTTTCATATTTGACTCTTTGAGCAGAGCGATAGAGACTCCATTTAACTTAGGTTGATCTAGGCCAGAGGCAGACCTACGTCAAGGTAACTCTTCTTTGAAACACTTTGGTATTGCTCCTGGATCATAATCTAAATAATGAATCAGAGCACGTGGAGCCATCTCGTTATCTTTCTGTTAAGAAAAAGTATGGCGGACTATCTGATATTTATATCAGTTGATGAAAGAGCCCAATGCAAAAAAAAATGCATGTTGGGTCTTTGGAACAGTTCGAATCATTTCGATAATAAAAAGTTTGATCTGTTTTACCGAGAAGGTCTACGGTTCGAGTCCGTATAGCCCTAAAAATTTTTATAGTTTTCATTTCCTCATTCTTGTTTGTTGGTTGTAGTCGGACAGTCGTTTGGCCCATCGAAATAGAATAATTATCACATGCTCCGAGCGATCCCCGCGGGTGAGCATGAAAGGGACAAAATTCATTTCAGTGGGCCCAATCAGTCTTTGTTTGATCTCGGATAAAAAAACTGTCCTTTCTTCTTTGTGGATAAATTACACACAAATTTTTCCTGTTTTCCTATCCAGGATCAAAGGGTTTGGGATATTCCTTTTCTTTTTGTACAAAATCTCTTTTTCTAGATCTCAATATACCCCAATCCAATTGCTCACCAGTCCAATTCTACCTATGCTTACTTTATGCAAGAAGATTGAGGGTCTGTTTGCACTTGGACGAGTTAAGAAGCCCCCAACTCATCGTTTTTTCGGGAGCAGAACCCAATTCGTTGTTTCAGAGATAATGACTGGTTCCTAACTCTATTAGTGTTTGTACCCCTATCGATTTCCATGAGTTGTTTGGGGATTTGGTCTGTCGAATCATTTGAGTTGATAAAGCGCGATTCGATTAGAAGAAGTTTCTTCTGTAAATTATTTAGGATTCGGCTGACTTTCCCGTTGTGATATACTTCGTTGTATAGGGTTCGTTCAACATAATTTTTTTTTTGCATGAAGGCTAACCCAGCGGTTGGTCTTACTTTTGAAAACTCATTTTAATTACATTAATAAGTATTCTCGCCTTTTCGGACCCATTTCAAGTACTAAAGATCGATATTCTAGATTCTTCTTTTAAGACTTCGAGTTCTAATTAAATAACCCACTTCTTTTTGGGGGGGATGGGTTGCAGGTCGAGGTAGTACAGACTCAAAAAATGTAAATTGGGGATAGAACCCTAGGGTTGTTAGATGTAAGGGTTTCTCTCAATTCAATGCATTGAATAAAATCCATTAAGTCTAGAACAAGGATAAAAAATAGAATAGGGCGATGCATTCAGTTTCCGTATCTAATCAATAGAAACAACAATCCTCTAACTGGATTGGATCTTAATGAAAAGAATAAACCAATACCCTTCGGTTTTATTATATGAATATTCAAAAAGGATATAACATACATATAGAATTGTTCATTTTCTTAATAGTATCTTAATTTAATCTTAATCAAAATTCTATATAAATTAGAACTAAAAAAAGATGTAATGTAATTCTTTTTTCTCTTTTTTTTATAGAAAATTTGAGACAAGATAAAAACGATAAGTTTGTAATAAGAGCATAATATGTCTCTAGCATATCGAAATAAGTGAAAATCGGATTCCACTCGATGAATCTTGAAACAAGAATGACCCACAGCAAAAAAACTGGGGAGTTCAATCAAAATTCATTGGTATTTCGACTAAAAAGTTATAGCTTAATTCAAATTCCAGATCGAATCGAAGAATACGGTATATATTTTTCCACATTCATAGGAGTGCATCTATGTTTCTGCTTTACGAATATGACATTTTCTGGGCATTTCTAATAATATCAAGTCTGATTCCTATTTTGGCTTTTTTCATTTCCGGAGTTTTAGCCCCGACTAGGGAAGGACCGGAGAAACTTTCTAGTTATGAATCGGGCATAGAACCAATGGGCGACGCTTGGTTACAATTCCGAATTCGTTATTATATGTTTGCTCTGGTTTTTGTTGTTTTTGATGTTGAAACGGTTTTTCTTTACCCATGGGCGATGAGTTTCGATGTATTGGGTGTATCCGTTTTTATAGAAGCTTTAATTTTCGTGCTTATCCTAATTGTTGGTTTAGTTTATGCATGGCGAAAAGGAGCGTTGGAATGGTCTTAGCTCCTGAATATTCAGACAATAAAAAGAAAAAAGAAGAAAAAAATGACATTGAGACAGTTATGAATTCCATTGAGTTTCCGGTACTTGATCAAACAACCCAAAATTCAGTTATTTCAACTACATCAAATGATCTTTCAAATTGGTCAAGACTCTCCAGTTTATGGCCGCTTCTGTATGGTACCAGTTGTTGCTTTATTGAATTTGCTTCATTAATAGGCTCGCGCTTCGACTTTGATCGTTATGGCTTGGTACCAAGATCGAGTCCTAGGCAAGCGGACTTAATTTTAACAGCCGGCACAGTAACAATGAAAATGGCTCCCTCTTTAGTAAGATTATATGAGCAAATGCCTGAACCAAAATATGTCATTGCTATGGGAGCCTGCACTATTACAGGAGGGATGTTCAGTACTGATTCTTATAGTACTGTTCGAGGAGTTGATAAGCTAATTCCTGTGGATGTTTATTTGCCGGGTTGCCCGCCTAAACCGGAGGCAGTTATCGATGCTATAACAAAACTTCGTAAGAAGGTATCTCGAGAAATCTACGAGGATAGATTTGGGTCTCAACAGAATAATCGATGTTTTACTACCACTCACAAGTTTTATGTTGGACGCAGCACGCATACTGGAAATTATGATCAAGGATTAGTCTATCAATCGCGATCCACTTCAGAGATACCTTATGAAACATTTTTCAAATACAAAAGTTCAGTATCTTCCCACGAATTAGTGAATTAGGGAGGCTGCTTTTCTTTTGTGCAGAAGAATAGCAAATGCCCTTCACTTCAATTTTCAAAAATTTCGTCGTAAACGTGAACTACTTATACAAATGAAAATCCGGGAGAGATTAAAAAAATGCAGGGTCGTTTGTCTGCTTGGCTAGTCAAGCATGGGTTAGTTCATAGATCTTTAGGCTTCGATTACCAAGGAGTCGAAACTTTACAAATAAAGCCCGAGGATTGGCATTCCATTGCTGTCATTTCATATGTATATGGTTACAATTATCTACGCTCTCAGTGTGCCTATGATGTAGCACCGGGCGGACTCTTAGCTAGTGTGTATCATCTTACGAGAATAGAGTATGGTGTGGATCAGCCAGAGGAGGTATGCATTAAAGTATTTGCCCCAAGGATAAATCCCAGAATTCCGTCTGTTTTTTGGATTTGGAAAAGTGCGGATTTCCAAGAACGGGAATCTTATGATATGTTGGGAATCTCTTATGATAATCATCCACGCCTGAAACGTATTTTGATGCCTGAAAGTTGGATAGGATGGCCCTTACGTAAGGATTATATTGCTCCAAAATTCTATGAAATACAAGATGCTCATTGAATGATACGAACCTAATTTTCTTTTTACGCCGCGAGATATTCAAGGAATTTTTTTACAGTCTCTTCTAGAGCAAACAGAGTAATCGAACTCTTTTTCCTATATATGGATATATGGATGCGCAAAAAAATGGGTCCTCATTGAGATTCCCAAATTTGGAAGATATTCTATTTCTTTTTTTATACAGACTTTAAGAAAAAGGGTAGGATTTTCTCTCTCTAGACATTCGGACGATAGCATGTATGTATGCTGATTCGTATCGAATTTGTATGAGTATCTATTATTAACCTGTGGGTTAATAATGGATGCTCAATGTCAGGAACTTAACAGTAGATACTCAATGTCAGGAACCAGATTTGAACTGGTGACACGAGGATTTTCAGTCCTCTGCTCTACCAACTGAGCTATCCCAACCCTTCTTGAGGCACCATCCCCATCCTACTAGAGGGCTTGGGTATATGTCAATTCAAGAGAATCAAAAAGCATTACAAAATCTTACCCAGGCCCTGGAATTTCCGGAATTTTCAAAAAAGAAAACTTTTGAAGTTGAAAATAATGCTGTGAACTGTGAATGATTCAAACGGGGATTCCTTGATCATAGATTTTCTTTTGTACATATATACCACAAGACTTGTGATACGAGAGAGGCTTTTCTGCTCCGATCCTTTTGTGAAATAGTACAGTGAATGATAAATATAGCTAATTTTCGGGCGCTGCCGAAAAGAAAAAAGAGTAGAAGTATAAATAAACAGTTAGGGAGTAAAACGGGCCTTTTTGTGGGGATAGAGGGACTTGAACCCTCACGATTTATAAAGTCGACGGATTTTCCTCTTACTATAAATTTCATTGTTGTCTGTATTGATATTGACATGTAGAACGGGACTCTATCTTTATTCTCGTCCGATTAATCAGTTCGTCAAAAGATATATCAGACTATGGAGTGAGTGGTTTGATCACTGAATATTCGATTCTTCCTTCAACTTGGAATAGATTCACAAAAATGATTCCTTTTTTTTTATGTAAAAAAAATTTTAGGGCGGCATTCATAGAATCTTTGATATTTCAGTACGTATACGTACGTCTCGTATATAGGTTTATCCCCCATTCTTTATGGAGTTTAAATTCAAATTGAATAGAAGGATTCCTCTACCAACGCAGTCAACTCCATTCATTAGAACAGCTTCCATTGAGTCTCTGCACCTATCCTTTTTTTATTCTCGCTTTCAGAAACCCCTTAATTTATTTTCTGAAAACAGGATTTGGCTCAGGATTGCCCATTTTTAATTCCAGGGTTTCTCTGAATTTGAAAGTTATCACTTAGTAGGTTTCCATACCAAGGCTCAATCCAATCAAGTCCGTAGCGTCTACCGATTTCGCCATATCCCCTTTTTAGTTTGAGCCGAAGATCTGGCCGGGATGCCATCCCTTTCTTTTTTTCGTTCATGCTGGAACCGTTAACCGTTGAATTCATTAGATACAGCTTATCTATCTAAAAGGTTTCTCTCTTTACTCCTCTTTGATTTCTTTTTTATCTACCCCTTTTTCTCTATTGAAGGACCTACATTTGGTTTAATCAGAAATGATTCTATCATTGATGTATCCGCAATTCAATATGGATGGATATATATCACATATATATTCCTCTCTTCCTCTCACTTTTCCCGCCCGATTTTAAATACTTGAACGTTCGATTCTTTTTTTAGAATGCCATATTTTTCTTAATTTCTAATAATTTAGAATTAAGATATTGATAATCATATTCATATAAATTATAAATATAAAAGAGAATTATGGAAAAGAAAAAATGTAGAATTTCTTCCCATTGAAAATTTTGATATCATATATCACTCTATTTATCGTTATATTAATTCTTATGTTATATTATATTGTTATAGAATACCATTCTATTCAGTATTCATTTTTTCTCTATTCATATTCATTATCGATTTTGAATAGCTAAGAGCTAAGTAGTTGACTGAATTCCTATGCACAACACAATTTCTGTTATGTGAGCCCGCTTAGCTCAGAGGTTAGAGCATCGCATTTGTAATGCGATGGTCATCGGTTCGATTCCGATAGCCGGCTTTTCTCTCTTTGTTCCATTTTATACTTTATTACATGATTAATAATGTCTGGTTGAACTCAAGGTATATTGAAAATACTTTTTTCCTTTTCTCAAAAATAGTGGATCTATTATGTCGTAAGAACTTCCAACTATGAATAAAAAACGGATTCGAGCGGTTGGTTAGATCTCTACAGAACAAATTAGGACAAAGTCTCCTTACCTTGCTATATATACAAAAGAGTCTGAATATTGATACAATTCATCTCATTCTTCTTTGTAGTACAGTACTTAACTTCAGTATATTTTTTTCGTTTATCGTTTAGTTCAGTCTTAATTTAGGTTTATTCTGTAAATAAAAAAGGAGTTTTTATGTCTCGTTACCGAGGGCCTCGTTTCAAAAAAATACGCCGTCTGGGGGCTTTACCGGGACTAACTAGTAAACGGCCTAAAGCCGGAAATGATCTTAGAAATCAATCGCGTTCTGGGAAAAAGTCTCAATATCGTATTCGTCTAGAAGAAAAACAAAAATTGCGGTTTCATTATGGTCTGACAGAGCGACAATTACTTAAATATGTTCGTATCGCCGGAAAAGCCAAAGGGTCAACTGGTCAGGTTTTACTACAATTACTTGAAATGCGTTTGGATAACATACTTTTTCGATTGGGTATGGCTTCGACCATTCCTGGAGCTCGGCAATTAGTTAACCATAGACATATTTTAGTTAATGGCCATATAGTAGATATACCAAGTTATCGCTGCAAACCCCGAGATATTATTACGACGAGGGATGAACAAAAATCCAAAGCTCTGATTCAAAATTATCTTGATTCATCCTCCCATGAAGAATTGCCAAAACATTTGACTCTTCACTCATCCCAATATAAAGGGTTAGTCAATCAAATAATAGATAGTAAGTGGGTCGGCTTGAAAATAAACGAGTTGCTAGTCGTAGAATATTATTCCCGTCAGACTTGAACCTAACTCAAATAGCAAGGCAAGGATTCGGAGAATTTTTCCCCCTTTTCGCCGAAGTAAATTGACCGAAGCTAAGGGGTTTGATCCGGATATTTTTCCCATTCATGTATCATAAATGGATCCGCGGGGATTTTTTTATGTCTTGGCGACCCTTTAATCAGTATTTTTCGTACCACCCCAATTAGGAATATAGAATTCATTTCAAAGAAAGGTCTACCTCGTGGAATAATCCTATTCCTTGTTATTTGATCCATTGTGGTCAATAACGCTCTTGAATTAGGCAAAGATAAGGAAAGAGAGGGATTCGAACCCTCGGTAAACAAAAGCCTACATAGCAGTTCCAATGCTACGCCTTCAACCACTCGGCCATCTCTCCTACAAAATTTTATGATTATGACCCAGAAATCGGGTGAATAGCGAGCCATTCATATTTATTTTTGCAATATAGGTACGACTAACCGATTATAACAATTCGAAATATGAAAATGGATGGGATTTTGGTCATAGAATTATTATTCTATTCTTTTTCCTTCTTTGAATCATAATCTGTAGGAAATATTAATTGAATGTTTAGAACGAGTCTTTTTTTATGTTATTTCGTCCTGTACAATTCCTTTGTTTGTGGGATTCTTTTCCCATGCGAGGTAATGAGAAGAATTATAGAATGGATTGCGAACTATGCCTAGATCACGGATAAATGGAAATTTTATTGATAAGACCTCTTCAATTGTGGCCAATATCTTATTACGCATAATTCCGACAACTTCCGGAGAAAAAGAGGCATTTACCTATTATAGAGATGGTGTGATTTGATTCTATTTAGTGTTCTCCGTCTTACGAGTAAAGGCACGCAGGGTTGGATTCGGTATAAAACGAAAGGCGTTTATTGAAATAAATCTGCAAAAAATCTACGCTTCTTGAAGGTGAAGTTTGGAAATAGAACAATTCCTTCTATTGTGTATCCCCGATTGATGCAGCCTCAGATACTTCAATTTTCTAATCTAGTATTGAACGAAAGGTTACACCTATAGGTTCTTCTGTATTAGAGGTCCATCCTACTCCATCAGTACCAATAGGCGGCATAGGGGAAGAAGCACTACACCTAGGAATCAACAAAAAAAACTTTGTTATAAATTATCCCTTTCCTTATCGGGATCGGAACTAACAAGAATGGTTGGGACAACAAACATCCATCTCGTTTGTACTTTGGATACCTATATAACCATCAAAGACTGTTGAAGTGACTAATTCCTGGAAATAGGGGGCGTTGAGGACAAAGAAATTGTTGGAGTAACCTTTTCTATCTAGCAACAACACGATTAGTGTTAAGAAAAGACCTCTTGCAGGAAGGCTGGCTAGAGATTTCTTGTAAAAACACTAGTCCCTGTCAGTTCATAATGAGAATATTTCAATATTCTTTTGGTTCCATGGATTATTATCATTCATTATGCACAGAAGGGAGGAGCCGTATGAGATGAAAATCTCACGTACGGTTCTGAAACGGGGATTCTTTGAATAGAATGAACGACCGTAACGGATGTCAGCTCAATCCGAAGGAAATTATGCGGAAGCTTTACAGAATTATTATGAAGCTATGAGACTAGAAATTGATCCCTATGATCGAAGTTATATACTGTATAACATAGGCCTTATCCACACAAGTAACGGAGAACATACAAAAGCTTTGGAATATTATTTCCGGGCACTAGAACGAAATCCATTCTTACCACAAGCTTTTAATAATATGGCCGTGATCTGTCATTACGTGCGACTATCTCCACTATAGAAAGAGGGAAAGAAAGATAAAATACGCTAGTAAATACTAGAGGATAGGCTTTCTACATATGTATCGTACAAAGCAACGATTTTTATTAGCTGTAGCAAAGAAAGATACTTCATAAAAGCCAAAAAATGAAGAAATGAATATGCCTATAATACTATATTCTATGGATAGATAAAAGATCTAATTGATAGGGGAAGCGCCGTAAAGATCAATTAGTGAGATTTTGGGTCGATACAATAAGAAAAAACTGCTTACTTATGTCATGATATGAGATATAAGTTAGGAATCAACTTATGTAATAGGGTTGATCCACTAAGGTATTGAGCAGCGGTGTCGCATCAGATCCCAAAGATAGTAAGTCCTTTCTTTCTTAGAGAGGAAAGTCTTTTTCAAAGATTCTATATGAAAATGAAACGGAGATAGTTACCTTTCAGAAAAAGATAACTATAGTGGGGTTCATTTTTCTGAAGGTAGGAGAAAAGATAAAACTTATTTTGAATCAAAATGAAAGTTTAAAACTTATGTAAATGTAATTAACCCCTTCTGGTTAACCCGAGAAACAAAAATGGGATAGATTTATGAAAAATCTTATTTAGTTAGATAGGGTCGATTAAGATAAGATGGGACACCAAAATAATTTATTGCTGAGCCGTATGAGGTAGGAAACTCTCAAGTACGGTTCTAAGGGAAGGAATCGACCCACCTATTCCGACCGAGGAGAACAGGCCATTCGGCAGGGAGATTCTGAAATTGCGGAAGCTTGGTCCGATCAAGCTGCGGAGTATTGGAAACAAGCTATAGCGCTTACTCCAGGTAATTATATTGAAGCGCATAATTGGTTGAAGATCACGCGGCGGTTTGAATAAGAACACTCTTTTTATCCGTCAGTAAAAAAAATGGATCTTTCCTCTGGGAAGAGCTAATCAAGGAATTTCATTGTATCCCTTCTAAGATTGTTCTGTTCTATTTCGTTTAGTACCTCGTAGGCATAAACGATACCCGACTACAGTACATCATACATCCCTTTTTGCTATTCAAACTAAAAAAGCCTTTGAATGTGGATACTGGGGTCTTGGTCTTATTCATGACTGCCCCAATGAAGTGATTTGGAATCGAGCAATAGTCATACGTTCTATGTAAGATACGAAGCAGCTCCATCTAAGCACCTGTAATTTACATATGAATCCAAAAAAGAGTTTTTGTGTCAAGTCAAAGCCGGGAAAGGATTTTCAAATATTATAAAGGTCCGTTGAGCGCCTCATGGCTATGTCATAATAGATCCGAACACTTGCCCCGGATCGACTTCCAGATCATAATTGCTCTAGTAAATAACTAAACAAAATAAATAGCTGGGAGATAGGAAGGAAAGGAACTAATTATAAATAGATTTCAGAAGTTCACTAATTACTTGACTGTTGGCAGGTCTCTTTGTATGTGTTGTCCGGAAAGAGGAGGACTCAATGATTATTCGTTCGCCGGAACCAGAAGTTAAAATTTTGGTGGATAGGGATCCCGTAAAAACTTCTTTCGAGGAATGGGCCAGACCAGGTCATTTCTCAAGAACAATAGCTAAAGGCCCTGATACTACCACTTGGATCTGGAACCTACATGCCGATGCTCACGATTTCGATAGCCATACCAGTGATTTGGAGGAGATCTCCCGAAAAGTATTTAGTGCCCATTTCGGTCAACTCTCCATCATATTTCTTTGGCTGAGTGGCATGTATTTCCACGGTGCCCGTTTTTCCAATTATGAAGCAGGGCTAAGCGATCCTACTCACATTAGACCCAGCGCTCAGGTGGTTTGGCCAATCGTGGGCCAAGAAATATTGAATGGTGATGTGGGTGGGGGTTTCCGAGGAATACAAATAACCTCTGGGTTTTTTCAGATTTGGAGAGCGTCCGGAATAACTAGTGAATTACAACTCTATTGTACTGCAATTGGTGCATTGGTCTTTGCGGCGTTAATGCTTTTTGCTGGTTGGTTCCATTATCACAAAGCTGCTCCAAAGTTGGCTTGGTTCCAAGATGTAGAATCCATGTTGAATCACCATTTAGCGGGGTTACTAGGACTTGGATCTCTTTCTTGGGCGGGACACCAAATACATGTCTCGTTACCAATTAACCAATTTCTAGACGCTGGAGTAGATCCTAAGGAGATCCCACTTCCCCATGAATTTATCTTGAACCGGGATCTTTTGGCTCAACTTTATCCAAGTTTTGCCGAGGGAGCAACCCCGTTTTTCACCTTGAATTGGTCAAAATATGCCGAATTTCTTACTTTTCGTGGAGGATTAGATCCAGTAACAGGGGGTCTATGGCTGACCGATATTGCACATCATCATTTAGCTATTGCAATTCTTTTCCTGATAGCCGGTCACATGTATAGGACTAACTGGGGGATTGGTCATGGCCTGAAAGATATTTTAGAGGCTCATAAAGGTCCATTTACAGGCCAGGGCCATAAAGGGCTCTATGAAATCCTAACAACGTCATGGCATGCTCAATTATCTCTAAATTTAGCTATGTTAGGCTCTTTAACCATTGTTGTAGCTCACCATATGTATGCCATGCCCCCTTATCCATATCTAGCTACTGACTACGGTACAGTACTTTCGTTGTTCACACATCACATGTGGATCGGTGGATTTCTCATAGTTGGTGCTGCTGCACATGCAGCCATTTTTATGGTAAGAGATTATGATCCAACTACTCGATACAACGATCTATTAGATCGTGTCCTTAGGCACCGCGATGCAATCATATCGCATCTCAACTGGGCATGTATATTTCTAGGCTTTCACAGTTTTGGTTTGTATATTCATAATGATACCATGAGCGCTTTAGGGCGTCCGCAAGATATGTTTTCAGATACCGCTATTCAATTACAACCCGTCTTTGCTCAATGGGTACAAAACACTCACGCTTTAGCACCTGGTGCAACAGCTCCTGGTGCAACAACAAGCACCAGCTTGACTTGGGGGGGTAGTGGTTTAG
>JAJJMC010015751.1:22500-30000 GCA_023531435.1 Papaver californicum | reverse complement strand
AGGGTCCTATTCGGGATTTCAAGAGATACCGCACAGGTTTTCCTTTTTCTATTGGTTCTGATCCATGGAATTCAATATAATACCCACCCGGTTCCCGAGAGCATACCTACAAATTGAATTCCTTCATTGTGTGATACAAAATTAACTTGACCTTAACATAGTTGGCGCGCCAGAATCCTTTTCAGATTCTATTAAAACCACCTCCTTATTTTCTAGCTCCTATTTTTGGGAACCGCAATTCCTAATTGGAAACAATCTATCTATCTCACTTCCATACCGAATTTCGGATATGATATATGTTCCGGTTTCAATCCAACGAAAGAAGCTTTTATTTTAAAAAAAGAGAGATCAAAGAAAGATCTGCCCTACCCCGCTTAATAAAGAAATTAATAATATTTCTTCTCCTGTTTTTTCTTTGATGAAGGGGTCCTATCGAAGCAAGAGTAAACTCCAAAAAAGTACATTTCTAAAAAAACGAGATCTTTTATACCCGAATCCATCTTTATTACACCTCTTTGTCTTCCAAGAAATTTAGATCATAACAAACTAAATGAGTTTCGAACTTCACTTTTTTCCATTTCATTTCTACTGTTTGGGTTTGTGACCAATTGAAATGGAAGACGGGTCAGATGATACCTCATCAGCTGGTTGTATACGGAAGACGGTAGGTTATAGAAAAGAATGAAAAACGAAAAGGGATTCTTTGTTGTATCAAGAATTCCTTTTTTAATTCGTTATGGATAAAAGATCCTCCTATGTTATACTATTCAATTCTCGACAATGAATCGATCTGAAAGCTCAGATATTGTTATTCATGATATTGATCCGATTCAATATCAAATAACATTGGGATGCAATTCATTTCATTGAATTTAGAGGAGAAGATTTATCATCTCTATGGGATTAGATCCCGAGTTATTGTGAAGTAAAAAACGATGGGATTATGGAAGTAAATATTCTCGCATTTATTGCTACTGCGCTGTTCATTCTAGTTCCTACTGCTTTTTTACTTATCATCTACGTAAAAACAGTCAGTCAAAATAATTGATTCGAATGAAGCTTGACTTCTTTATTCTTATCAATGATTGAAGAAATGAAAGGTATTTTCATTCCACGTCTTAAATGAAATGGGCGGACTAGAATCAGCAGTATATGAGATCCGGTAGTATGGTAGAAAGATATCAATTTCTTTCTACCATACTTTCTATTATTGTATTGTCTCAAGTTGTACTGGTACTGTATAAAGAGGGATAGGCTTCATCTAGATTAATCTACAATATGTATCTTGTATTTTCATATATGTACATATCTATAAATTTCATATATGTGATGTACATCATGTAAATAACACCCCAATTCTAGTTCTTCCTTGCATCTATTTTTTTGTTTGATTGAAAGGTTTTTTTTCATATAGTCCATTACTGTAATTCAATATAATTTGCAAATGGAAATTTCATATTTAAAATCCCTTTACGATATATGAAAAAATGGCTACAGTTTGATTACTCAACTCAATTAGTAGTGCTTTTAGAGTCCACTTCTTCCCCATACTACAAGTGAAAGGGAAAATGTAAAGACTACCATTAAAGCGGCCCAAGCAAGACTTACTATATCCATGTGAATTATGTCCCCTATCTCTATGAATATGAAGGAATTCGTCCATTATTGATCACTAATAATAGTGGAATCTATGGTGCAGAGTCAAAAAGGGATTATGACCAAACGCTATTGATCAAACAATCCAAAAAATCCACCCACAACAAGTTCCTATATGATTTCTGGTAGAAAAGGGAAGGATTAACCACAAGCAAGATACACAGGGACTTTCTTTGTATTATCAAGGAAATCCTCTTTAATGGAAGATGTAGGAATAGTAAGGCCTATTGTTTAGTTTCTTTTGTTGACCTTCATAAGCAAAAAGCATAAAATATACAATCAAGGTAGATCACTACCTACCCCATATCTCTTCAAAAGAGGGTTTTTTCCTTTTGGTTTCCTCTCGAATCTATTGCTTCTGCTGAGCAAAAAAAGAAAGTATTTCTCGGTTTTTGTAGATGAGGCGGCACCCGGATTTGAACTGGGGTAAAAGGATTTGCAGTCCCCCGCCTTACCACTCGGCCATGCCGCCAAACGGATATAAAATAGAGGGAACGCTCTCTTCTTTATTATTTCTTGAATCTCATTGTCTTTATCCCTTTCCTAAACCTAAAAAACCCTTTTTTTTGAACCCAGTTGATTCCCTTCGATTGATTGTATGGTATCTCAAATCTCAAAATAAACAACACCTAAAAACTTCCCCCTTTTTTTATCTTTCAAAAGCGAATGTGCTTTTTCAGTTACAGAATGAAAAATGCAGGGCAAATAGGAACCATTAACTATTGACTTGAATTCATGAAGAGTTCTTGGAACTCCAATTTCGTTTCCTTAACAACGGCATCAAAATGAAGTTGATACACAACTTATCAGTATCAATTCTTTTCAATAATCAATCTTTTTCAATTAAATTTACATTATAACAACAATTATATATATATGTAAACCCCGGAACAGAGATTGTTACAAAGATATCCTAATCAGGTATCTTAGCCATATATGTCTATAAGGAATTATCGTGCTTCCTTTTTTCTTTTTTTCTCTCATTCATAGAGAACAGATCAAACCTTGAATCATTTCTTTTTCTGGTACCCAACCGGATTGTAATATCATAATAATAGGTAGAAATTGGATTCCTTTTGATATTCTATACAAGACTCTAAAAAAAGTATAATCGGCATAATTATGATTCCAGGAATGTTTTATCCTGTTGCAAATTCTAATTTGAGTAGAAAATTCTCCTTATTGCTCCGCTCAATGGTATGAAGTTGGGTAAAATTTCATGTGATTCAGTAAACAGAATATACATTCCATCATTGCTAGATCGATCCATATGGTTCGATGAAGAATGAGCCAATAATGGGATTTTGCTATAAATGGGAAGCTTAAGATGCTCCGGGATGGAAATGAGGGAATGTCTACAATACCTGGGTTTAGTCAGATACAATTTGAGGGGTTTTGTAGGTTCATTGATCAGGGCTTGATGGAAGAACTTTATAAATTTCCAAAAATTGAAGATATAGATCAAGAAATTGAATTTCAATTATTTGTGGAAACTTATCAATTGGTAGAACCCTTGATAAAAGAAAGAGATGCTGTGTATGAATCATTGACATATTCTTCTGAATTATATGTACCTGCGGGATTAATTTGGAAAACCGGTAGGGATATACAAGAACAAACCATATTTATTGGAAACATTCCTCTAATGAATTCCCTGGGAACCTTTATAGTAAATGGAATATACAGAATTGTAATCAATCAAATATTGCAAAGCCCCGGTATTTATTACCGTTCAGAATTGGACCATAACGGAATTTCGGTCTATACCGCCACCATAATATCCGATTGGGGAGGAAGATCAGAATTAGAGATTGATCGAAAAGCAAGGATATGGGCTCGTGTGAGTCGGAAACAAAAAATATCTATTCTAGTTCTATCATCAGCTATGGGTTCGAATCTAAGAGAAATTCTAGATAATGTTTGCTACCCTGAAATTTTCTTGTCTTTCCCGAACGATAAGGAGAAAAAAAAGATTGGGTCAAAAGAAAATGCCATTTTGGAATTTTATCAACAGTTTGCTTGTGTCGGCGGGGATCCGGTATTTTCTGAGTCCTTATGTAAGGAATTACAAAAAAAATTTTTTCAACAAAGATGTGAATTAGGAAGGATTGGTCGACGAAATATGAACCGGAGACTTAATCTTGATATACCTCAGAACAATACATTTTTGTTACCACGAGATGTATTGGCAGCTGCGGATCATTTGATCGGAATGAAATTTGGAATGGGTACACTTGACGATATGAATCACTTGAAAAATAAACGTATTCGCTCTGTAGCGGATCTGTTACAAGACCAATTCGGATTGGCTCTGGTTCGTTTAGAAAATGTGGTTCGAGGAACTATATGTGGAGCTATTAGGCATAAATTTATACCTACTCCCCATAATTTAGTAACATCCACTCCATTAACAACCACTTATGAATCATTTTTCGGTCTACACCCCTTATCTCATGTTTTGGATCGAACTAATCCATTGACACAAATAGTTCATGGGCGAAAATTGAGTTATTTAGGTCCTGGAGGATTGACAGGTCGAACTGCTAGTTTTCGGATCCGAGATATCCATCCTAGTCACTATGGCCGTATTTGCCCAATTGACACATCTGAAGGAATCAACGTTGGACTTATTGGATCCTTAGCTATTCATGCTAGGATTGGTCATTGGGGGTCGCTAGAAAGTCCGTTTTTTGAAATTGATGAGAGATTCAAAGGGGTACGGGTAGTTTATTTATCGCCAAGCAGAGATGAATACTATATGGTGTCGGCAGGAAATTCTTTGGCGTTGAATCAGGGCATTCAAGAAGAACAGGTTGTTCCAGCTCGATACCGTCAAGAATACCTGACTATTGCATGGGAACAGATTCATCTTCGAAGCATTTTTCCCTTCCAATATTTTTCTATTGGCGCTTCCCTTATTCCTTTTATCGAACATAATGACGCGAATCGGGCTTTAATGAGTTCTAATATGCAACGTCAAGCAGTTCCGCTTTCTCGGTCCGAAAAGTGCATTGTTGGAACTGGGTTGGAACGCCAAGTAGCTCTAGATTCAGGAGTTTCCGCTATAGCAGAACACGAGGGAAAAGTAGTTTCTACCGATACTGACAAGATCGTTTTCTCAGGTAATGGAGACACTCTAAGCATTCCATTGGTTATGTATCAACGTTCCAACAAAAATACTTGTATGCATCAAAAATCCCAAGTTCAACGGGGTAACTGCATTAAAAAGGGACAAATTTTAGCAGATGGTGTTGCTACTGTTGGTGGCGAACTCGCTTTGGGAAAAAACGTATTAGTAGCTTATATGCCATGGGAAGGCTACAATTTTGAAGACGCCGTACTTATTAGTGAACGTCTAGTATATGGCGATGTTTATACTTCTTTTCATATACGGAAATATGAAATTCAGACTCATGTGACAAGTCAAGGCCCTGAAAGGATAACTAATGAAATACCACATTTAGAAGCCCACTTACTCCGGAATTTAGATAGAAACGGAATTGTGATGTTGGGGTCTTGGGTAGAAACAGGTGATATTTTAGTAGGTAAATTAACGCCTCAGATCACGAAAGAATCATCATATGCCCCGGAAGATAGATTATTACGGGCTATACTTGGTATTCAAGTATCCACTGCAAAGGAAACTTGTCTAAAATTACCTATAGGTAGCAGAGGTCGAGTTATTGATGTGAGATGGATCCAGAAAAAGGGGGGTTCCAGTTATAATCCAGAAATGATTCGTGTATATATTTCACAGAAACGTGAAATCAAAGTAGGGGATAAAGTTGCTGGAAGGCATGGGAATAAAGGTATCATTTCCAAAATTTTGCCTAGACAAGATATGCCGTATTTACAAGACGGAACGCCTGTTGATATGGTCTTCAATCCATTAGGAGTACCTTCACGAATGAATGTAGGACAGATATTTGAATGCTCGCTCGGGTTAGCGGGGGATCTGCTAGACAGGCATTATCGAATAGCACCCTTTGATGAGAGATATGAGCAAGAGGCTTCTAGAAAACTCGTGTTTTCTGAATTATATGAAGCCGGTAAGCAAACAGCGAATCCGTGGGTATTTGAACCCGAGTATCCGGGAAAAAGCAGAATATTTGATGGAAGAACGGGAGATCCTTTTGAACAACCTGTTATAATAGGAAAGTCCTATATCCTAAAATTAATTCATCAAGTTGATGATAAAATTCATGGGCGTTCCAGCGGGCATTATGCGCTTGTTACACAACAACCCCTTAGGGGAAGGGCTAAGCAAGGGGGACAACGGGTAGGAGAAATGGAAGTTTGGGCTCTAGAGGGGTTTGGTGTTGCTCACATTTTACAAGAGATGCTTACTTATAAATCTGATCATATTAGAGCTCGTCAGGAAGTACTTGGTACTACGATCATTGGAGGAACAATACCTAAACCTGAGGATGCTCCAGAATCCTTTCGATTGCTCGTTCGAGAACTACGATCTTTGGCTCTGGAATTGAATCATTTCCTTGTATCTGAGAAGAACTTCCAGATTCAAAGGAAGGAAGCTTGATCGGAATGAATCAGAATTTTTCTTCTATGATCGACCGGTATAAACATCAACACCTTCGAATTGGATCAGTTTCTCCTGAACAAATAAGCGCTTGGGCCAAAAAAATACTACCCAATGGAGAGGTTGTTGGAGAGGTGACAAAACCTTATACTTTTCATTACAAAACCAATAAGCCGGAAAAAGATGGATTGTTTTGTGAAAGAATTTTTGGGCCTATAAAAAGTGGAATTTGTGCCTGTGGAAACTATCGAGTAATCGGAGATGAAAAAGAAGACCCGAAATTTTGTGAACAATGCGGAGTCGAGTTTGTTGATTCTCGGATACGAAGATATCAAATGGGATACATCAAACTGGCATGCCCAGTAACTCATGTGTGGTACTTGAAACGTCTTCCTAGTTATATCGCGAATCTTTTAGATAAACCTCTTAAAGAATTAGAAGGCCTAGTATACTGCGATGTGTGATTTGATCAAAATTCTTATTTTACAGATTGGGACTAAGAAACTGTCATCCCATTCACTCCGATTGGGATGCCCTGACTCTGACATGTCTCGTGGTAGGAGTAACATGAAGCTCAGAATTATGGATGTATTTAATACTCCAAAAAAGGGAATTGATCTATGGTCGATTCCGTAACAGAAAAATAGGAATTGCTAGTTGTACCTCGTGAAAAAGACTTCTTTCGTGGAATTAGCCATTCCATTTGTTTTAGAAAGAAATTATGTTCTAGTAAGCAAATATGACATGGTTACAAGGGCCTATTCATCGCGTATAGGCTTTAAGGGCATCATGTCATAACCGTCGAGGTTAAGTAGGGGCCTAAAAGATCGAATGGAATGATACATAGACAAGTAAATCCCTTATGAGTTCCAAGGTATTCTTTTAAAAGGGATTTGGTATTCGAAGGGAGGTAGACTACTCAAGAATTTCACATTTCATTTCATTGAAATGTTGGTTGGTCCTGATTGGGAACTTGAGTAAGGAGTAGATCGTTGGGGGTTTTCTAAAAAAAAATTTTAAACGAGAACCCCTTATTTGATGTAACTACTTGAGCCGGATGAGAGGAAACCCTCGCGTCCGATTTTTAAGGGGGGAAATCCTATACTATAAGGAACCTATCCCAATTTTTCTTTTGCTAGGACCGTAGCTAAAAAACCTACTTTCTTACGATTACGAGGTTCATTCGAATATGAAATCCAATCTTGGAAATACAGCATCCCACTTTTTTTTACTACTCAAGGCTTCGATACATTTCGAAATCGAGAAATCTCTACTGGAGCAAGTGCTATCAGAGAACAATTAGC
>JAJJMC010015751.1:12500-17500 GCA_023531435.1 Papaver californicum | reverse complement strand
AATCGAGATCAGGTGATATAACGCAGGGTCTTCCAAAAGTGGAACAGGTTTTAGAAGTGCGCTCGCTTGATTCAATATCAATGAACCTAGAAAAAAGGGTTGAAGGTTGGAACGAACGTATAACAAGAATTCTTGGAATTCCTTGGGGGTTTTTGATTGGCGCAGAGTTAACCATAGCACAAAGTCGTATCTCTTTGGTTAATAAGATTCAAAAAGTTTATCGATCCCAGGGGGTGCAAATCCACAATAGGCATATCGAGATTATTGTGCGTCAAATAACATCAAAAGTTTTGGTTTCGGAAGATGGAATGTCTAATGTTTTTTCACCCGGAGAACTTATTGGATTGTTGCGAGCGGAACGAACGGGACGAGCTTTGGAAGAAGCGATCTGTTATAGAGCCGTCTTATTGGGAATAACGAGGGCGTCTCTGAATACTCAAAGTTTCATATCCGAGGCGAGTTTTCAAGAAACTGCTCGAGTTTTAGCAAAAGCCGCTCTACGAGGTCGTATCGATTGGTTGAAAGGTCTGAAAGAGAACGTTGTTCTGGGGGGGATGATACCTGTTGGTACCGGATTCAAAGGATTAGTGTATCATTCAAGGCAACACAGCAATATCCCTTTTGAACTAAAAAAGAATAACCTATTCCGAGGGGGGTTTAGAGATATTTTGTTCCAACACAAAGAATTATTTGATTCTTACATCCCAAAGAATATCCACGATCCATCAGAACAATTATTTACGGGATTTAATGATTCCTAAGAGCGGATTAATCCTTTTAACTTAACTTTAAACTATCTGGTCTAAAGATAATAGTGAATAGAAAGGAATTTATGGCTTGGCCCGTGTATCAACGGCCAATCTCTGGTAAAAGGTTCCATCGGAACAATTCTTTATTTAGTATTTAGGGTATCTCATCTCTTAAAAAAAAGGGAAGCGTGGGGAGAAATGACAAAAAGATATTGGAACATTAATTTGGAAGAGATGATGGAAGCAGGAGTTCATTTTGGTCATGGTACTAGGAAATGGAATCCTAGAATGGCACCTTACATCTCTGCAAAGCGTAAAGGTATTCATATTACAAATCTTACTAGAACTGCTCGCTTTTTATCAGAAGCTTGTGATTTAGTTTTTGATGCAGCAAGTAAAGGAAAGCAATTCTTAATAGTTGGTACTAAAAATAAAGCAGTTGATTCAGTAGCATCGGCTGCAATAAGGGCTCGGTGTCATTATGTTAATAAAAAATGGCTCGGTGGCATGTCAACGAATTGGTCCACTACAGAAACGAGACTTCATAAGTTCAGGGATTTGAGAGCGGAACAAAAGAAGGGAAGACTCAACCGCCTTCCGAAACGAGATGCAGCAATGTTGAAGAGACAATTATATCACTTGCAAACATATCTGGGTGGGATCAAATATATGACGGGGTTACCTGATATTGTAATCATCGTTGATCAGCAAGAAGAATATACGGCTCTTCGAGAATGTGTAACTTTGGGAATTCCAACGATTTGTTTAATCGATACAAATTGTGACCCGGATCTCGCAGATATTTCGATTCCAGCCAATGATGACGCTATAGCTTCAATCCGATTAATCCTTAACAAATTAGTATTCGCCATTTGTGAGGGCCGTTCTAGCTATATCCCAAATCGTTGATTAATAATAAGATAAGTCAATTACTTCGAGAACTCCATAGATTTTTTGAATCGGTTACTATATTCTGAATACCAAAAAAGAGATAAAAAAGCTGGGGATATTATGTGATTACTTGATATCCGAAAAATATGATTCAAGTAGACGAGTTGAGAAAGAGATAGTGGAATCAAAATAATTCCTTTTTTAGTTCTATTTCTGCCAGAGGACAATATGAATGTGCTACCATGTTCCGTCAACACATTAAAAGGGCTATACGATATATCCGGTGTGGAAGTAGGCCAACATTTCTATTGGCAAATAGGTGGTTTCCAAGTCCATGCCCAAGTCCTTATTACGTCATGGGTCGTAATTGCTATCTTATTAGGTTCAGCTGCTATAGCTGTTCGGAACCCACAAACTATTCCGACCAATGGTCAGAATTTCTTCGAATATGTCCTTGAATTCATTCGAGACTTGAGCAAAACTCAGATTGGAGAAGAGTATGGTCCTTGGGTTCCCTTTATTGGAACTATGTTCCTATTTATTTTTGTTTCTAACTGGTCAGGGGCTCTTTTACCTCGGAAAATAATACAGTTACCTCATGGGGAGTTAGCCGCACCTACGAATGATATAAATACTACCGTTGCTTTAGCTTTACTCACGTCCGTGGCATATTTCTATGCGGGTCTTACCAAAAAAGGGTTGGGTTATTTCGGTAAATACATTCAACCAACTCCAATCCTTTTACCAATTAACATCCTAGAAGATTTCACAAAACCCTTATCACTAAGTTTTCGGCTTTTCGGGAATATATTGGCTGATGAATTAGTAGTTGTTGTTCTTGTTTCTTTAGTACCTTCAGTGGTTCCTATACCTGTCATGTTTCTTGGATTATTTACAAGCGGGATTCAAGCTCTTATTTTTGCAACTTTAGCCGCGGCTTATATAGGCGAATCCATGGAGGGTCATCATTAACTAGCTTTTCTGATTGATATTCGGGAATTTAAAATAAAGGAAAGAGATCTAAAAGATCTTTTTCCTAAGATTCTTGGCCGATTGATGTCATACCCCCACTTCTATTTGTTCATTCAATTACAATATTAGAATTATATTAGGGTTCATAATTTGAATCCAAATTGTTATGCTATCTAACTTTGATTGTGATTAAACAAAAAACGATGTTTCTATAGAACGATGGATTGGCATTTAAATTTTTTTAATTCAAGGATTGTCCAAAATTCGAATTAATTCCATGCAATTTCATCAACCAAATCCTGATATTGTATTGATATGTAATGATTCGGGCTAATGATAATGAACCAACCAACCCGCCCATTTGGATTCATACGGGATAATGATAACTAAAGGGCAAAGAGGAAGTGACAAATGGGCTTCATAAAAAATAGGTTAGGGGATCGACTTAGGTATATGTAATGGCTATAAACCTATTGTTGTGTATGTTTTTTCTAGAATTCGAATGCATATAGGATGAGAATTCAATAGTTGGTTTACACTATGGAAGAAACATATGTATATGTGATATTAGATATTGACTAGTTATATATGAACTATCCATAGATCTTATTTCCTTTACGATCCCACTCTGAATTTCGATGAGGATTCCAATAGAAGTCCTTCCATTTCGTCTGTGACGAATGAATAAACACATGAAACCAAGAGCATATAGTATAGAAGAGAAAAATAACGAAGAATTGAAAGAATGCTTTGGAACTAAGAAATGGAAGAGCTTTATGGATTGCTAATTGATAAAGACTCGATGGATGGGAACTAAAAACGAGAAATCGAAGTAGTTCTGACGATTCAATAATATAATTACTTCAATTGGATATATGTTAGTAATGGAATCATAAGGCATTATTTATTGGTTGATTGTATCATTAACCATTTATTTATTTTGGTGCGAGGAGCTTACCATGAATCCACTGATTTCTGCCGCTTCCGTTATTGCTGCTGGATTGGCCGTAGGGCTTGCTTCTATTGGACCTGGAGTTGGTCAAGGTACTGCTGCGGGACAAGCCGTAGAAGGTATTGCGAGACAACCAGAGGCGGAGGGTAAAATACGAGGTACTTTATTGCTGAGTCTGGCTTTTATGGAAGCTTTAACAATTTATGGCTTGGTTGTGGCATTAGCACTTTTATTTGCGAATCCTTTTGTTTAATCCTAAGAATTTGAAAGTTTTTTTCTCCATTTTATTGCCCTGGATTTCCTACCTGCTTTTTTGAATTCTATCAAGATTTTACTCTTACAATCACTTTTTTTTGAGACAATATCCGTGGGAAGGACTGATTTGAGGATGAGGAATTAGCAGACCTACTCGCTTTCTTCCTTCCCGTTCTTAGTCCAACGAAACCCTTTTTTTTTAGAAAGCGTTGCAAAAGATGAGGTATTTCACGACTGACATGAGATCTGGACCTAATTCTAATAAGTGTGTTTTTGAGTGGGAACCTCAAATGAAATAAAAAAAATGCAAAATGGAATAATAAAATCTATGTAAAAAAAAAGGAAATCAAAAATTAATCAAACAATAAAAAAAGGGACGAATTGATACAAACTCTGTTTTATTTTGTTAGTCCTATCTATAAGAGGAGATCATATGAAAAATGTAACCGATTCTTTCGTTTCTTTGGGTCACTGGCCATCCGCCGGGAGTTTCGGGTTTAATACCGATATTTTAGCAACAAATCCAATAAATCTAAGTGTAGTACTTGGCGTATTGATCTTTTTTGGAAAGGGAGTGTGTGCGGGTTGTTTATTTCAAGAATAGGCTGGATCTAACCAGCTGCACTTTCTTTTTTCTTTAGAACTAAACTAAGTAAATGAAGGGTGCACGATCTCGCGAATTACTTCTGAAAAAGTAAAGAAATCATATGTAAGAACCATAGCATTTCGCGACTCATTGGTAAAGTAAATACACTTTGATTCTCTATCAACCAATAATGTGGAACTATTAACATGGTTAAAGCTAAACCGTTTGAAGTCTAGGCGCTACATGGTACTCTTTCTACCACTATGTTAGTATGGAAATGGTTTCAAAAAAAGTTGGCAATTTATTCGATATAGAACACTCATATCGATAAAACGATTTGAACCTGTTACTGGAAAAAGGAAGGATCCCTTTTTTCAATGCCGAATCGACGACCTATGTATTAAAGTAAGAAGCATTTTTTGGATTTTCAGAAAAAAATATAAACAACTTTGCCGATAATTACAGATTTTTGTCTGGTCGGAAGAGTCCTCCAAATATTATGGTCGTGGATCAATGATCCGTTTTGATATTTTGGAATACGAACAGAGAAGAGAGGATAGGCTCATTACATAAAAAATATGGAATCCCCTATAAG
>JAJJMC010015751.1:2500-10000 GCA_023531435.1 Papaver californicum | reverse complement strand
CTAATTCAAAACCGAACATGAAACTTTGGTTTCATTCGGCTCCTTTATGGAAAATGGATAGATTCCAAAATCTAAGTTGTAAAAAAAATTTTGACCCATAACACCTATGTTAGCTTTTTTGTCTGAATGCATTCAAAACAACTCGCTTTATAGATGATCCCTCTAGAAGGGGGTAATTCTAACAAATACTTCTAGTTATTTCGTTCTCTATTTCTACTGTGCGAATCCTGAGGAAAAGAGTTGTGTTTCCACCGAGCTGAAACAATATGTTGATGGCCCTAGTAAAACAAAGTCATCATTTAATAGCTATTTCGCTTCAATTTCCCTTCTACAAAGAAAAAAAGGAAGATCTAGTTACGATTGAAATACACTTTTTTCTTCATCCATGGACCCTTTATTCATACTCATTTAATTGGAAGTTTTGATCCAACTAAAAAAAATTATGCTTCGCAATTCCATAATCCAATTTTCCATTTTAAATTGACCCTTGGATACAAATCACGAGAATGTATATTCTTCCTCAAATCTGTCATTGAGAGGTAAAGGATAAAATCCTTTTAAGAAAGAAAGTTTTTGATCGGAATACAAATTAACCGAAAGACCCCTTAACTATTTAAGGGATTAATAGAACGAATCACACTTTTACCACTAAACTATACCCGCTACAATTGATTATTGTATATGAATGGAATCTTTGTCGAACAAGGGAATCCTACATAATCAAGATAGGATCAGAATAGAATTATTAAATTGGAGCGTTGACGCTTTTTGTCGGGAGAACTTGATGAGGTAGGAAAAGAAGTCTTATTAAACAAAAGGGTTATATCTTTTTATTTTGCTGGGCTGGGGGGTTCTTTAAAGAAAGAGCCACTGAAGTCACAAAAAATTGTGTAAGAATCCGTAGCTCCGTTTTTTCAACCCTCCAATCCTTTAGAAGAAAATACAAAATTTTCTCAAAAAAGAGAGAAAGTTTGACTCTTTCATTTTTTGAAAATACCCTTTCCCTATTTATTTTATTCATATTCCGCCGGTAAATTTTAGGAATTCGAGCCAATCAACTGGATCTAGTATAAAAACCCGGAGTCTTTTTTATGGACTCAACTCAAGTCTTCAAATAAAGACTGCCCTTGAAGAAATAACGAAATTAGAGTTATAATATTAAGAAATAGGATAGGTCCCTCTTTTTCCAAATTGATAAAAAAAGCAAAGACACTTCTATCCTATACCATAAGATTGGAAATAGTCTTACGTGTTCCTGTCGTTGTTGTTTCAATAACAAGTATTTTTGTTTTCAAATCAGAGAAATGAGTTGATCCATCATTCATTGCGTTGGAATAAAGTAAGAAATGGCCCGGCTAGGTACTGACCAGGCCGGGGAATAAAAGGAGCTTTCGGCTAAAAAAGGGGGGATATTTTTTTTCTTTCTATGGAAGATATACCCATTATCGAAATGAAATTCGAGTTGGATTGCTAATCCAATTTGTATCTATCTTATCTATCTATAGAATAAAGTGAAAGAAAAAATAAAGACTTTTTGGCTTCAAGCGTAACCGTAACATAGTAATTTTTTCAATTTGGAGAGATGGCTGAGTGGACTAAAGCGGCGGATTGCTAATCCGTTGTACGATTTATTTGTACCGAGGGTTCGAATCCCTCTCTTTCCGTTTCCTCCGATGACTTTCTTTTTTTTGCATTCAAAAAAAGATCGAGACCTTTTCATTGCATTTTATCTTATTTTCTCATAGTTAAATGTCTGGAATAAAAAAAAAAAGAAAATGAATAAACCAACAAGCAAGAAAAAAGCTTTTTCCTCTTTTTTATTCCTCACGTCCAGGATTACGTCCTGGATCATTAGATAGGAATCCGAAGATAAAAAGAGAAACAAAGAATATCACTACTGTGTAAACAAAGAGTTTGAGAGTAAGCATTACACAATCTCCAAGATCATTTTTGTAAAAAAAGGGAATAGACTATCCTTTTTTATACCACATATCCTCTTTTTACACCAAGAAACGAAGTAGTTTCTCGAAAAGAAAGTAATTTTTCGAAATTCGTTTGTAATAAGATTCTTTCGTTACGGAAACGCTTTTTTATGACACAATTCTATATTATATTGTGGGGGACCCTAAATTGAATAGGGCCCTTGAAGTAGAAGGTCAAGTTGGGGAGGTGATCAAGATTTCTCGCAATTATCCAAGAATTCAAATGTTTGGATCGAGGGTTCAGAATATAAGACTTAGCTGATCTTATTAATTGTTAGACTCTTTTTTTATCAAAAAATCATACATGTTTGTAGGACAGTAGTAAAAAAATATCATCGAAAACTTACAGCAGCTTGCCAAACAAGGGCTAAGAGAAGAAAGAGCACAGGTATTACTGGCATAACATCTACAATTGGATTAAAAAAAGCATAAGCCTCGGGCAATTTGGCGAAGAAAAAACTACTCGAATGAAGGGCAGAATTAAGACAGATACAGATCAAACTAAAGATATTAAGCATAACAAACATTTCCTTCTTGGAGATAATTGTATTTTGATTGAGTCATTGATATTAAGGAAAAAAAGGAAGAAAGTAAGGTAGATTCAAATTCTTCTTTTTTTTTACTTGCTCAATCACAAATCCTTCAATTCTCAACCGAGAACAGAAGGAGTCATACTTTCATACAATATCTTAATTGAATTCTATGTAATGATCAATAAATTAAGTTAAATTCTACAACTATATGCATTAAATCCTAGCAACAATCTACTCTATTCCATAGAGATTTGGGTGGGAATTGACGAATAAACAATACGGATATTAGTGTTTATTGGTGTCAAATATAAATATAAATGGGGCGTGGCCAAGCGGTAAGGCAACGGGTTTTGGTCCCGCGACTCGGAGGTTCGAATCCTTCCGTCCCAGAGCAGTCCAATTAGGTTCAAAGTGTAATGTTGAATAAAATCGAATCTTTTTTTCTGAGTTCTACTGATTCTTTTCTGAATCATATCTTACCCTTTTTCTCGCAAAACAACCCAGGGCAAATGACATGCCGATAGAGCGAGATCTATTTCCTATCCTACCTGGCCAGGAAATAGCTCAATAGTTGAATTCAAAAATGAGATGGGCTCTTCCGCGTCTGCCTGTTCCATCGATATTCCTAGTTGCTTAGAAAGACTTTATGGTCTATATCCATAAAAAAAAAAAGAACGCATTCAAAGTGAAAATGCGAAAAAGCTCTACCTTACCCCCCTATCACTAAAGTAAATAGTGGAGTCCAGTTATTAGTTATTAATTCTCTGTGGATCTTGGAAGTCTAAACTAAACAAGAAGGGGCTCTTGGGACTAATTGAATTTTCATTCCATCACCGAGATAATGATTCATTCAAAATAGATGGGTGATTGAGTCGGAAATGAGATATCTATTAAACCTTTTTAACTACAGGCTATGATCTGATTACTAAATCCTTTAATTGATTTCACGATCAAATAATCAAAATTCTATTGAAATAGAAAATTTGAAAAACGAAACGCTTTTCATGATGTTTTATCAATCTTTGGTTCTCGAAGAGATGTGAGATTTGTTAACTTTAATTCTATCAACTCATTTCTGGCCTTTCCAGTTCATTGGACTCGTTTCTTTGGTTAATACTTAATATTCATTTTGTTCCGGTATTAGAAATATAATGAAAGACCCTTCTTTTTTTTAGTTAGGTGTTTTGTTTTTAGCTTAGTTGTTCGAGAAAGGTTGAATCTTTCATGATTGATGGTCTTGAACAATCTGTTCTGTTGAAGATGCAGATTAAAGAAAAGCGTTTTTTTCTTCATTTTCTTTATTAATTCTTTTGCTCATAGAATAAAAGATAGGGTTAATTAAATTGAATCCTTTGCGGAGACTTCTCCAGAAAAAAGGACCTTTCCATATAGAAAAAGAAAGTATGAAAGTATAGATTACTATGTACCGATTGAACTAATGACTATTCATGATTCCATATTGAATCAATTCCATACCGGCTCCAAACTAGAGGAAAGTTATGGTAAAACTTCGTTTAAAACGATGTGGTAGAAAGCAACGTGCGACTTGAAGGACATGATCGGTTGTGGATTCTTACATCCACCATTTTATATAGGAATGAAGGTGCTCTTGGCTCGACATAGTTTGTTCTGTTCCACTAGAACAATCCCTTTTTGCTGGGTTGTAAATAGTACATGATGGAGCTCGAGTAGAAAGTATTGATTCATTTCTCAGGGGCAAGGGTCTAGGGTTAGTGTCAATCAATAAGTCGGAACAACTTCGTAAGTATATCTTCAATATAGAAATAGAAAGGATCCAATTCGAGCAAACGTTTCAAAAAAAGGAAATTCTTTTCTTGGAATTGTCAAAAAACGAAACTATTTTGATCAAAACAAAAGTGTATCGCATGGGAATCAATCCTTCATCTGATTCTTCGATAGAAAGAAATCACAAAAGGTATGTTGCTGCCGTTTTGAAAGATTAAATATCACCGAAGTAATGTCTAAACCCAATGATTCAAAGCAACGATAAAGGATCCCGGAACAAGAAAACACCATTTTCTGTTGTCTCAACAATAGGTTCGGTCAGGGCGAGGAATAAAAAATGGACTCTAAACAAGACAAAGCAAGGGGGTTAGAGACAGCTCAATAAATAAAATGCCTAAGCTTAAGGATTTTCCTTTGAGCTCTTTGATAATTATACAACTTGAGTTATGAGTACGAATGTTTTTTCTTTTCTGCGGGAAGGAAGAAAAAAAGGAATTCAAAAAAAGTCTAATGGATTTTATTATTTTCTCAATCTATTTGGAACTATATACATAAATTCAAATCATTCTTTCTCGAGCCGTACGAGGAGAAAACCTCCTATACGTTTCTAGGGGGGGCGTTGTTCATCTACATCTATCCCAATGAGCCATCTATCGAATCGTTGCAATTGATGTTCGATCCCGAAGAGAAGGAAGAGATCTTCGAAAAGTGGGTTTTTACGATCCGATAAAGAATCAAACTTATTCAAACGTTCCCGCTATTCTCTATTTCCTTGAAAAAGGCGCTCAACCCACAGGAACCGTTCATGATATTTCAAAGAAGGCAGAGGTGTTTAAGGAACTTCTTCCCGGTAATCAAACGAACTTTAAATAATGAACAAAGATAAAGAAAGTGAGGGTTCCATAATGTGAACTTCCTGGAATTTCTTCTTTTTTCACTCTTTTTTTTTTGTTCTATTTATACGAATTTACTATTAGATTGCTTTCATATAATCCCATATTATCGATTCTCGAATATTATCGATTCTCGAAATAATGAAATATTTTTTCTTGATATGGTTTGGTTTTTGTTAGGATGACACCAAGAAAAGGGGGTTAAGCTTGCTTATTGTCCCTTTTGTTATATTCGGGTTTTGTCTTTTTTTCTTTATGTTTTCAACGTTCATATTGACAATAGTGTATTGAACAAATATAATTGGATCGTGGATAAATGGATCTATTTATCCACGTCCCATAAGTTTTGTTTTTTACTTCAAAAAAAGTGCTCGTTAGATTTGCTGTAACACAAGAGGACCCTTTTTTATGAAAAAATAGACAAATAAAGGAGAATCTCTCTTTTTTTATCTGGGAATTTCTTCTATTTTCATATGATTTGTTCATTTTTATATTCCGAATCGGTCCTAAAAACCTTTTGTCGATTTGTTGCTAGTTTAATCCTTTGATGTGGCCGTTCAATCTAATCTATTTCTTTTTTTATTTCGATCATATCTACACACCATAATTACATTATTTGGGTTGCTAACTCAACGGTAGAGTACTCGGCTTTTAAGTGCGGCTAGATTCTTTTACACATTTGGATGAAGCAACGGATTCGTCCATACCATTGGTAAAGTTTGTAAGACCACGACTGATCCTGAAAGGGAATGAATGGAAAAAATAGCATGTCGTATCAATGCAAAACTCTGAGAATTCTTCATCCTTACCAGATCGGTACAAAATATTGTTTGAATTCTTGGAGCGTGACAAAAGAAATTCACGGATGGGTCGAGTGAATAAATGGATAGAGCCATACGGCTCCAATTATAGGTAAATAAAAAGCAACGGGCTTTTGTTCTTAATTTGAATGATTACCCGATCTAATTATACGTTAAAAATATATTAGTGCCTAACGCGGTAAAAGGTTCTCCTATAAGTGGATTATCTATTTTTTTATAAATCCTAACTATTCACTATATCTTCATTATAGTATGGAGGGGAGACGAATGTGTAGAAGAAGGGGTATATTGATAAAGATTCATTTTTTCCAAAATCAAAAGAGCGATCGGGTTGCAAAAATAAAGGATTTCTAACCATTATCAATTGGATTAAAAAAGGGAGGATCCGTTGATTAGCCTATCTGTATCCGAGGTGTCTAGTCTTTTATTACTATATACCTTGTTTTGACTGTATCGCACTATGTATCATTTGTGAACCCAAGAAATCCTTTGCCTTTGTTTCAAATCGAATTTCAAATGAAGGAATTAGAAGCATATTCCAAAATAGATAGATCTCGGCAACAAGACTTCCTATATCCACTTCTATTTCAGGAGTATATTTATGCACTTGCTCATGATCATGGTTTAAATGGATCAATTCTTTATGAATCCGTGAAAAATGTAGGTTATGATAATAAATCCAGTTCACTGCTTGTGAAACGTTTAATTACTCAAATGTATCAACAGAAACATTTTCCTTTTTTGAGTTCGACAAATGTTTCTAAACAAAAAAATTTTGTTGCGCACAACCCAAATGTTTATTATCAAATGATATCCGAGGGGCTTGCAGTCATAGTAGAAATTCCATTTTCACTACGATTAGTATCTTTTCTAGAAGGAAAGGATAGAAAATCTCAAAATTTACGATCAATTCATTCAATATTTCCTTTTTTAGAGGATAAATTATCACATTTAACTCATGTGTCAGATATACTAATACCCTACCCTGTCCATCTGGAAATCTTGGTTCGAATCCTACGCTCTTGGATACAAGATGTCCCCTCTTTGCATTTATTGCGATTCTTTCTCCATGAGTATCGTAATTGCTATAGTCTTATTACTAAAAAAAAAGAAATTTCCTTTTTTTCAAAGGGGAATCAACGCTTTTTCTTCTTCCTATATAATTCTCATGTATATGAATGCGAATCCATATTCTTTTTTCTCCGTAAACAATCTTTTCGTTTACGATCAACATCTTTTAGAATCCTTCTTGAGCGAATAAATTTCTATGGAAAAATGGAGCATCCTGTAGTAGTGTTTAGTAATTATTTTCAGACCTTCCTATGGTTCTTCAAGGATCCTTTTATGCATTATGTCAGATATCAAGGAAAATCCATTCTGGCTTCAAAGGGAAGTCCTCTTTTGATGAAAAAATGGAAATGTAATCTTGTAAATTTATGGCAATGTCATTTTTTCTTGTGGTCTCAACCAGATAGAATTAAGATAAATAAATTATCCAATCATTCCCTCGAGCTTTTGAGCTATC
>JAJJMC010015748.1:0-39576 GCA_023531435.1 Papaver californicum | reverse complement strand
CCCCCCCCCCCCCCCATCTTAATCTGAACCTTCTTGTATCCTCATTCAACTCCTTAAGGGAATTCTATTGACAAAAAAAGGGATCATAAGGAGTACTAGATTGCAACTGGTCGTGTGATTCTTCTAGAGAAAGAGTTGGACTACTAATTGTTCCCCCCATACTTAATACAAACCTTGTTGTATCCCTAGTCAACTCCTTGATGGAATTCTCTAGAGAAACAAATGGATCATAAGGAGTACTAGATCGTAATTGCTCGTGTGATTCTTCTATAGGCATAATAGGTCCATTATAAGTACTAGCTTGCATCTTCTTTAGGGCATCCCTCCAAGACAAAAAAACTCGAATTTTACTTATTTTCACGTTCATAAGACGGGTTTGTATATGAATAGTAATTGGGATCACCCTGGTATGAGCAATAACCTCCAAAAGGTTGGTGGTGGTCCCGACTACTATCCTTACCATATTGATAGTACGGATAATGACTATTTTGAAATTCAGTCGGATATTCATTGTATTGGTCTTCATAATATCAGTTCGACATTTTCTAACAAAAACTTCCTAATATGTTTACAAAAATAAACTCTAAAAATAAATCCTACCAGAAGGGGTTCTAAATAAACAAAAACAAGGCCGACGCAACCAAATCAAACCTACTGAATCTAGCAAACAAAAAGCATGATGACTCCACTTAGATTTTTTCTAGACCAGCTTTTATTCTTCCAAAAGGAAACTAGTTACAGTTTTAGAAAATCTCTTAGAAAGATTCGAATTGGATTAAGTCGAATAGAAGCAGGATAAGCTCTAAGGAGCTTTGATAACCCTGCATCTTTGGAAACGTTTCCTTGGGTTACAAGACGGCTCGAATCTACTTAAAATAATCTTCCTGAACTTTGAGTTAGGCTAACAGTGTAACCAATACAGTCATTTTAAATGACTTTCCAATAAGCTCGTTACCCTATAGGTCTCTTTCTAGTCAAATTTTAGGCTTAGGTTCGTGTAGGTAACGTGTTCCTAAGTCGGGCAGAAAGGATACGGTGATGAAATCTGAACCCTTATCTTATATGGCCAGTTTCTGCCCTTTACTAGAAAAGTAAACTCCATAATCAAGTCCTAAACATATATGCATTATGAAGGGATACAAAAAATCAACTGACAGGGGATTCGTGGGTGGTTAGAGTCTTACCTCCTGTTCCATACAGGGGATGAATCAGTTGTAGTCGACTCAAGCCACCGACTCATATATCAGTGTACGAACAAGAGGGGAAGAGACAATATCGTAATTTTCGTACTTCCCTGTGCAATTTATATTTAATTACCCTTTCGTAGGGTTTAAAAATAGAAATAATGTCTAAAAGTCCAAAGTCTAAAACTAAGAAAAAACAGAAAAATATCTAAAATAATTATAAACACAATAAAAATTTCTTAATACAATTTTCCAAGAAGAAAAATAAAAACCCTAAAAAAATTATAAAAATTAACTAAATAAAATAAATAAATAAAATCTTGTCTTCTTTTTCTGTTCTTTTCGATTTGTCTTTTACTCTAAGTCTTTAATCAATCAATATAATTTTTTGCTCCAATTTCCTTTTGATCCAAAACCTGTAATACACGGAAAAATACCCAAAAACATAAAATAAAAAAAATAAAAATAAAAATCTAACTAAACTAACTAACCTAAAAATAAATCTAAATACAAGTTCGCGTCGGAGGCGCCAAAAACTGATGTGGTTTGTAGTTGTGGTAAGAATGGGTTTCAAACTCTCGAACTTGTGAAGACTGATTTTTTAAATTTAATAAACTAATTTTAAACTAGAAAATATAAAAAAAAAATATTCACAAATACTGAGGTTATGGATTTCAACATTAACCAATTAAAGCGATTCAATCTAATCAATATTCATGCAATTCTTTATATTTAAAGTGATTCTAATATGATGCAAAAGTAGATTTTCAAAGTAACAATTGTAAATTGAAAGCATCGAACATCAATAACCCTAGTCTAAGAATGCTCTATCAAAAGAAATCACAACTGCTTAATAAAAATCCTTAAATCAATTTTTAGTCAAAGCAAATAATCATAAAAGAAATTGTAAAAATCAATTAAAATATAAATATACCACTTTTCTTGGAACAATGGCTTCCTCCATCGCTTCAGCAAAGGGGTTTAGCTCATCTTGATCACAACACCCTCAAAAGATTGGTACATAGCTCAAAAAGTGCTTGAAAGATGAAAAGAAGTTAAAAATAATATAACATGAAATCTGCAACATTTTATGGACGTTACATATTAACTGTTGCAATAGAGCTTGAAGATAAACGTTGCAGAAGCTAAGATATTTGTTACAGATGTTTTGAAAAAACTGTTGCAGCTGAAGATAAATGTTGCAAATATGAAGATATCTGTTGTAAATGGGTAAAAAAACCATGGCTGGGAGGTTGAAGAAACTGTTGTCGTAACCTCTGTTCTTCGTGTTCTTCAACAGCAGCAGCAACAGATTTTTCTGGATCTTAATCTCGTGCTTCTGGCCTCTTCCATCCCCCCTCTCACTCTTCTACTCGTCTGCTATTTATAACACAACCATCGAATCATTCCACCGAAACCAATTTTGTTTTAATGGCAAAATTTTGGGAATAATTTTATTTCCCTCGAACATAACTTTGATTCGTTGTTACTTCTCGATCTTTGATTGATTTTCCCTTTTTGTTTCTTTGGATATCAAAATAAATATATATGGACAGAGCCGTTTAAATTTAGGAATCTGCCAAATATTTTCGAGAATATTTTTTTCGGTGAGTTTCTCCCTTCCTTCCTGTCATTACACGAGATCTTTTCGAGTTTCCAAATGTGTAAAACTTCTGTATAGCAGGCAAGCAAATCTTCTTGTCTTAATTTCCTAAAAAATACTCTCCAAAACATTCATTGCATATCACGCAGATAAGAGAGAAAGAATTATTCCCGCCATATTTTTACTTTGAATTTTGAAAATGAAGGGGGTGCCCCTATCAAAGTACAGGTGTCTTTATCATTTCTTGTTGGGTGCCTGTAGTCAATTTCCCGGGTGCCTTTAACACTTTTTCGAGCCAATTTTTCCAAAAATGTTTATTTCCCAAAAATACCTACAAACACATAAAATGACACAATTAGTACAAAAATGAGCACTAACAGTATACAAATTGGGAGCAAATTAGACACGAAAACGTGTCTATCAGGAACCTTTAATGGGAATTTAGAATTCCATAATTTTGAATGAGGGTCTAAGGAATTCATTAGTCATAAGTTACATAGTCTTTATCAACTGAAAAATCATATCCAGCAATCCAGTTTCTTTGATCCTCATATGCTATTAGAATATAGCGAGAAACAATAATTTTCAACAACTGAATAGCCTCACCAAACTCAGACTTAATAAATTTTCTTGAGATTCTTCAATCCCAAGCATTATCCTCAGAAATCTTACCCTTCCCAGAAGTATTCTTCTTCTTAGAGAGATTCTAAAGATTAGGAAACAAATTTGCATATAATTATTGCCGACTCAGATATCTTTCTAAGAATGAATGCTAGCTTCATTCGTGATGAAAAACTTAGTGTTTGCACTTGTTAAAGCTCTGGATTTTGAATACCATATCAAAGGTTATAGCCAACAACAGAAGAAGGGGAAGAAAAATTGAGAAGAAAAGAATGAGTATTGCAATTTTTGATGTATACACTGCCTCCATAAAAGATTTTTTTCAGAATCATACCTATGAATCCATTTAGAGGGTAAAGATGAGTTCCCTAGCCTTAGTTTTTTTTATTCCAGTTCCACTTCTGCATTTTGGTACACCCAACTTCTTTTTTTTAGTAGTAGCAGAAGAAACTCATGAGAAATTCATCATAATCCTCTCTATTTTCTTAGTTATAAAAGTATGCAATTGAAACATGCATATGTAGTAAATTTTCATAATAGTTAAACATTATTTATCATTATTAGTTTATCGCTCTTGGTTAAGTGAGTTATTTTCCTAGATGATAATTTATGTTGGAAATTTTGAACAATTACCTCCCAAATAGCTTTGCGCTTATACTTTAAACCTAGAGGTACTAAGATAATTTAATGGCAGTTGAGCTAGAAAACAACCAAATGAAGCAGCGCAAGCCTTACCACCACTTTCCAGAAACCAATTCAAAATCCAAGAAGTATATTTTTGAGGTTAGCAGTTTGTTTCTCAGTATCATTTACGAATACTATAAAATCATCAACAGATTATAAATGAGTGACAACATTACCATCCTGGGAAACACTAAAACTTAAAATAAAACCATTATAAGCTTCCTTCTTGAGCATCAAAGAGAGAACCTCAACAATTAGAATAAAAAGTAAGGGAGAAATTCAATCTCCTTGTCGGATTCCCTTTTGACTTGTAAACATGTCCTTAGCTATTCCATTAGGACCACAATAAATCTTGCATAAGAAGTATCTATTTTTGTTGATATAATATTCGACATATGTATTTAAAGACCATGTAAGGCTTTGAGCCCAAGTCTGTGTAAATAAAAATATATCTAGTCATATAACTTAGTATCATGGCCTACAAGTAAAATATGATCAAACAATTATGTCTCCTTCATCCCTATAAATATGTAACCTTAGTCGCAAAGCAAGTATCTCACTTCTCACTAATAAAGTCTATCTTTCTCCCTCATACCTAATTTTTTTATTATCTAGTTGGTTCCTAAGTTCATAACTATATTGGGTGTGTTGTCTAATATATTTAGCAACTACAATTTAATCCAAATCCTTCAAATATGGCCAAACCCAAATCTAGCAAAAGTAGTGTCTATGCAGTTCCAGTTAACATCTCAAATGCTTTTTCAAATTAACCTTGCAGATAATACTTTGAATTTTTTATTTATACCTTGAATCAATTAATTCAGGAGCAATCAAAATGGCATCATTAATCTATCTCCCATGTAAAAATGTACCTTGAAAATCAGAAATTATAGTAGGTACGGCCAATTTCAATCTCTCTGCAGGAAGTTTAGAAATAACCTTATATGCTCCACCAATAAGACTAATGAGTCTCAAATTATGGAGAAAATTGCACAATTACACTTTGGAATCAAAATGAGATTAGTGAATTTTAATCTCTAATCCAGTGCACTAGTAGACTCAAATTCCTTCACTGCGTATATTAAATGATTATTTATGATATCCAAGTGTTAGTTTTGTAGTTGTGGTAAGAAAAGGTTTCAAACTCTCGAACTTGTGAAGATTGATTTTAGATTTAATAAACTAATTTTTAAACTAGAAAATATACACAAAAGATGAAAATAATATTCAGAAATACTGAGGTTATGGATTTCACCATTAACCAATTAAAGTGATTCAATCTAATCAATATTCATGTAATTCTTTACGTTTAAAGTGATTCTAATATGTTGCAAAAGTAGATTTTCAAAGTAACAATTACGAATCAAAAGCATAGAACATCAAAAACCCTAGGCTAAGCATGCGCTATCAAAAGAAATCACAACTGATTAATAAAAATCCTTAAATCAATTTTTTAATCAATGCAAATAATCATAAAAGAAATTGCAAAAATCAATTAAAATAGAGATATACCACTTTTCTTGGAACAATAGCTTCCTCCGTCGCCTCAGCAAAGGGGTTTAGCTCATCACGCTCAAAACACTCTCAAAAGATAGGTGCATAGCTCAAAAGTGTTTGAGAAGGAGGAAAATACAAGAATAACTGACCAACTGAGTCGCAGAATAAATAAAAGGCTTTAATGAATAAACAACTCACTTCGGGCTAAGTAAATAAAGGACAGTTCTTTTATGTATAAAGCTTAGAAACTGTTGCAGATACTATTCACAGAACTGTTACAAAAGATATTGAATTTAAAAGAAAAGGCAACAGTTATTAACAACAGTTCACCCTTTTACAACGGTTTTTTCAAACTTTAGGCAATGATTTCTTCATCCTCTCCATCACGAGCAGAGATGATCAAATTTTTTATTTTCTTGATCTCTGGCCTCTGCCAGCCCCCGTAATGCTTCTAACCGACTCCTTTATATAGTACAACCACTTTTACTCCCAAATCTCTAATCATATCTTCTTTTTTAATGCAAAGATTATTCTCGACCATTTTTCATCTCATGATCTGATTTTCTTCCTTGTTTAACTTGATCCTGATTTTATTTTCATTTTATTTCCTCTTCAAACTCGAGCAAAAATCTTCTTCCATAAACCCAATCTTATTACACAGATCTTTACTATCCAACAAAACCCGAAAAAATATTTATTTCCCTTTTTTACGTGATTGTGAGAGATTTGGTTTGAGTGTTCAAACCGTGTATACATCCTTTCGAAATAGAAAGAATATTCTTGTTTTTAAAGCCTAAACATCTCCACAAAAATCTCTCTCAAATATTCTTCAGTAATTCGCGCAGTTAAGATATTTCGTGAAAATCATTTTCCCACCAACTTTTGAATTCAAATTCAAACAAGGTGGGTGCCCTGAACCATCTGTTGGGTGCCTTTATCCGCTGGGGGTGCCCGTATCCAAAAAAAGGGTGCCTTTAACACTTTTTCAGTCAATGTTTTCACGATTATTTATTTCTCAAAAATTCCTACAAACATAATGAAAATAAATATTAATACAAAATAAGAACTAACAAGAATAGAGAAGTGAGATCAAATCAGACATAAATATGTGTCTACTACCAGGTCCCCCTACAAACATAATGAAAATAAATATTAATACAAAATAAGAACTAACAAGAATAGAGAAGTGAGATCAAATCAGACATAAATATGTGTCTATTACCAGGTCTTGCTTGTAAAATTCTATAGTAAAACAATCTGAACCAGGTGACTTGTTAGCTTCAAAATGCCATACAACCTCTTTTACTTCCACTTCGGAAAATTATTTTTCTAAAGCAATATAATCCTCGGTAGATATTGAGGGTATTTATAAATCATCAAAACTAGGTTTAACCGGAAATTGTGCAACAAAAAGATTAGAATAAAAAATATTTAGTCGCATTAGCAATTGTCTCTTTGTCGTAGCGCAAATAACCATCGTCTCTTTGTCAGGTAATTTATACAATTCATTTTGTGTTTCAAAGAAGCAATATGATGAAGGTACCTTGTTTCTTCTCACCATCCTTAATTGATCCATCTTTTTTTGGCTCTTTGAGATAACTTTCTTGCTAAATTGAAAGAATGCATGATTAGATTTTGCATCTTCCCTTGACAAGATATTAGCATCGGAGAGTCCAAATTCCTCAGGGTTGTCAATCACCTCAATAACAGCATCAAAAGAACTGATTTGAGTGTGCAAATTACCAAAAGTGCTCTTATAACATGACTTGACATTCAGAGCTTATAACTTCTTAGCATAAATAAAACTAGGTTTACTAGTGAAATTCAAGTTATCTCACCATATTTTTATATTAGCCAGAAAGTGGGGATGTAAAAGCATAAGGTTATCAACTCTAAAAGAGGATTTAAACTTATAACCTGAATTACAGCTCAGCAGAATAGGTGCATGATCAAAGATTTTCCTACGCAATCTGTATTCAACCAAAACAGGACACTGAGCTTCCAAATTAGAAGTACTCAAAAATATGTGTAGTCTCTCAAGTAAATGAGGAGTTTGAGAATTATCCCAATTAAATCTTCCACTATCCATTGGGAGGTCTATAAGAGCATGCCTGTCAATAAAAGATTTAAAGGATCTTTATTTGAAGTAACACCACCAGAAAGATTTATTTCTTGTTGACGGATGATGGCTTTAAAGTCTCCACAAATTAGCCAAGGATCGTAAAATAATGCTATGATGTTCCTTAACTCTTGCCATAATTGTTGGTAATAACCTGGATTATAAGGACCATACACAAAATTAAAAGCCACACAAAGTTATCCACCACATTTCTAAATTGACGAAAACTGAAAAAACACCAATTGTGGGGTCCTCAGTCAACACAACTCCACTTTTCACATGATTATAATTCTACCAGAAGCATCTTCAAAAAGAAGAAGTACACAATTGCATCTATTAAATCCCCAAAGAGGATGAGTTAAGGAATCATCATCAACCACTTGCGTTTTAGACTCTTACTACATAAATATATATTGAGTTTTAGTGACCTCAGAAAGCCGTGGTAATTGATCAAAAATATGTAGCAAAATATAATTTGCCACGGGCTGCTTCCTATAACCTCGTGGCTAACACTATTTTCCACAATGATAGCTACGGTTTTTCGATGGTACAAGTAAATTTTCCACGGGTTTTATCGTGAATGATTAAGAATTAGGATGCACACGTTTGTGGCAAGAACGTATGTCGAATTCTCAATCGACGAGTTGGCACTTATGATTTGGGCAATTTCTTTTTAATATAGCTACGAATGGTTGTAGAAAAATCTCACCATTTCCCACAACATAATATGCCGAGACTAAAATGTTATAAATACGTTTAGAGTATACAAGTATGGATCTACTGTCATCCTCGAGTAAATACTCTACAACTCGTGGAAAATGAGTAATCTACTGCCATGTTCAGGCTAAGCCGTGGAAATATGTTATCAATGGCCATGACTAGTATGAATCCTTGGATAAAATTTAATATTTTTGTAGTATCTTGAATTGCATTAATTTGATATTATTTATCTGGATAGCATTTCGAATGCAAAAAAAAAACAATTGGTCCTGACTTAAACCCCTTATATTCCAACTCATAATTATGTGATATATTAAGAAGAAACAGCACTTAGAAGTTATTGGATTAAAGCTTACTTCAATATCCACATTTTTATCTTCGTAAGGACACTTTACAGCATCGATTTGTTCCTCTTCTTCATCAATTAGACCTGGAGTTTCACTAGCAGCCTTAGAATCAAAAGAACATAAGGCATCAATATCTTCAATTTGAGGAATTTCCATATCAGTATATGGCTTAGATTTCTTTCAGTTAACTGTCTACAAATAGATCTCATATTAGGATTTGTCACAGAAATTCACAGTTTCTTATTGAATTCAATGTAAAAATCAATCTGAGAGTTAAAAGAATCCTCCATTTCGAGCTTTCTAGTTGAATCGGTAAAAGAGTTGTTGGAATTTTGAACTCCTAGTGGTCTATAAATAAGTATTGCAATCTCTGGATTCAAAAATACTATAGGAGTCGAAGAAAAATCTATTTATCAAGAAATGTTGGTTAACTCGATCCAGCTTCGGGCCCTCATGGACTTGTTCCGAGTCGTGGCCCATCCAGTATCCAAATCGACCCCAGTTGGAGATTCGAAAGAATAATTTGAATTCGAAATCTAAATTTAAACCGGCGTTCTTATTTTTGGAGAAATTTGTTCCCCAGATTATCCGGTATAGACTAAGAAAAATAATCTTGTTTGATGAGTTGAAGATTGCTTCCCTGGATTTATGCATTACATACTTCAGTCTTGCTTGTTTAAGGCTTTGATTATCGATCAACACTGTGTTTGATTGATTTGGTTGATGATCAATCCTTTACTTGGAATCAATTGATGAATAATCTTGTAACCATTTTACACTTAACCAGAAATAGTTAAAGATAACTGCTGTAGAGATATTTTTTCTAACTCAGTTAACTTGGATCATGCAGAAGCTTAGATGAAATTTATTGATTGTTGCAACATCAACATCCAAAACAGTATCCCAACCATCACATATTTTTGAATAGTTTTATTTGTTCCACAGGTTCAGGAGTAGACCTCTAACAGCCAACCAATGATTACTATCAATATTAAGCATCTTCAATGTGATTACTAAAATTCTAGGCCTTTGGATCACAACCATTAAAGTTTGAAACATAGTGAAATCAAATATCTTATAGTGAAATCAATACATATTAACACTAAGAACATGTTAGCAATAAGAACAAGAAATTGTAACATGAATCAACACCAGTATTTAACGTGGTTCGACAATCAAATTGTCTACATCCATGGGTAGTAAAGATTTGTATCATTTTTATTCATCCTTGTATGTTACAGAAAGAAGTTATGATATATAATTAAAGTCATGCTAATCAAAGAACAATTGAACTATGAAATTTACACAAGTCTCATACCTAAACTATTTGCTCTGATCCTATGACTTATGTTTAATTCTAACCCAATTTTTCCAGTCCTTATTCCTGTTTGAGAGTTTGGTACTAATAGCCAATTTTATGGGTCCCTCCAATCTAACTTTCCACCTATTTGTTCTTATCCAGTCTTTGGAACGAAATGCAATCCCGCAAGATTTATTTGTATTTCTCGCAAGACTTGATTTACGTACTTCATCTTCTCCTTAGTTTCTCGCTTGATGTCCCGCACTTCTTCTGCGGATTTGTACTCAAGTTGTTGTTTTTTGGATTTGGATGAACGTTACGGTCTGCTTAGAATCATGGCATTTTTGACATGTGGCCATTGAAAATGACTTGTCATGCTTTAGTTCCTTTTGTTCTGCAACCTGTTCAGCTGAGACGTGTCTCTCATGCATCAATGTTTGTCAGTTTCCTTTACTGTGTCAGGCTTTCCCGCAACTTATGTGTTAGTGATGCAACGAAGCTATCTATTTTGAGCAATGTGCTATGCTTTCCCGCAGGTCACGTGTCGATCATGCAACGAAGCTGTCAGTTTCAATACTTATCGCAAAGGCCTTGCTTCAGTGTTTCTCGTTCCATCATAATTTGTTACTCCTCCTATAGTATTTGTACACGTGTAGATTGGGATTTAATACCCTCACAATTTGACCCATTTTTCTTTTGAATTTTGACATTTGGTAAAAATTTGAAAAAAGGAAAAATAATTATTACCCTTTCGACTTTCACGCTTGCAATAATTCTCTTCCCACGTTTAACTTTACTTTTTCCCGATTTTTATGCTAGCAATAACTTTTCTCCCCACGTTTCTGTCAGTTGGCGGTTTCTAGGAAATCAAATCTCTGATAAAGTTTCTATCTCTTTCAGTTTTCGACGATTCGTTAATTTCTGTCTTCTCCTATTTAATGTTAGTCACGTCCCTCATCTCATTCTTTATATCCTTTTTCTTCTTCTTCTTAAAGTTTTTGTGCTTTTCATTCTTCTGAACTTTTCAAAGATTCCTATGTGCCTTTTCATTCTCCTAAACTTTTGCGATTTAGGATTTTTGCATCGAGATCAAATTTTCGTTTCATTCAATCATCAGATCTTTCTCTTGTCTTTTACTTCGTTACAGGTAATCCTCTTAACTTTTTCCCTATTGTATTTGTTTGTTTATCAACTTCTGAATCTTTTAGAGTAATCAATGATGATGATGATGATGATGATGATGATGATGATGATGATGATGATGATGATGATGATGATGATGATGATGTTCTTATTTATCTGTTTATTGTTTTTTGGAGTGAATGGTGATAATGATGATGATGATGATGATACTTTTATTTTGATGTATGGTTGTTTTATCATGGTCTTTTCTTTTCCTTGATCAAAAAATTGTTTGTTGGTCTGTATTTTGATTTAATGAACATCTTGTTGTTCTTCTGCTTTGTAACTTTCCTGTTTTGTTCTTGCTTTTGATCATAGTGTACTTATCTTCTCTAATTTTCCTATATAGATAAAAATTTATCATGGGTGGAAAGAATGATAGTAAAGCTGCTGGTGATGCTTCTCATCGGGATGATCATCCTTTAAATAGGAAGTCATCCCGTTACCCTGTGATGAAGAAGAAAAGGGTTGATGAATCTGATAGTTCAAGAGTTCAACCGTCCAACTTAACAAAGTACGCAGATGTACTTGTTGCGGCCAGCAAACCAGCTCCTAAGAATAAGCGGTCACACGAAAACTTGAGTTTTAGGTCAATGAACCTTGTGTAATTTAAAAAGAAGCACAATCTTCAGCGATTCAAAGTTTCCTTCTACGATCATGCTGAAGGAGATGAAATTTCATTGGAGATGATGAAGGAGTTTAAGTACAGCAACATCAGGCTGTTAATACCCACGGGAGCACTGGATGCGGGCTTGCAGCTTCCTCTTAACCAGAACGGGAATTCTTTCCAATTTGAAATTCTCGCAAGCCGTAACAAGTCCCAACACAGTTTAGCCCGATCCAGTACCCAGTATGACGGGAGTTGGTGGCGTGTGTTGGATGAATGTAGCATGCGAAGCCAGGGAAAAACCAACTTTACTTGTTACGTTCCCAACCCTGCGGAACGTAAACATTACACGGTCGATAACTTCCATGCTACATATGCGGACAACATAGCTGTGAAGAATTATAAGAAGTGGAGTGTTGGTCCGGGCCACAAAGGTGGTGAAGGATTCCGTTTGCTATGGGAGATTGATAATTCCAAGATGAAATTCATCCCTGGGACGCAGGATCTTTTAAAGGAAAAAATCCGCAATGATCATGATTTTAAGTGGTATCGCACTCCTCTGATCATTGAAGGGCCCTGGGTCTTTGGGTTCATCCAAGAAAACGTGGTTTACAACCTTCTAACATGTTTTGATGCTTACTGCCCTTGGCGGTTGAACTTTGATGGTTTCAATTTTCCGCTTGTCACTGTGGTACGTAAAATTCTCTCTCTCTTTTTATTTCATGCCTAGAACATTGTTTAATTAATTTCACTTTTTATAGCCGCAAGCTGAAATGAGCGCAAAAGGTGACTCGGGGGTTAAACGTAAAGCCGCAACTCCTTCAGAAAAGGTATTGACTTATCCCAATGAGTTTTAATGATCCTTATGAATTTTGTTTAATGAATTCTTGCGGTATATTGACAGGGTCGGAAGAAAGCTAAGGGTTCATCCCGTGCTTCTACTGACATGGAGGAAGGAGAAATTCGTAGTTCTTCCTCTCACCAACCAATTTTAAGAGCTGAGGGTAGCTCTTTTCTGGAAAGACATGAAGAAGTGCAGAATATGCCACTTCAAATGATAAATTTTGAGTTTGCGGAACAAGTTGGGGCTGCGATGGAAACTTCAGATGTTGTGGTTAATTTTTCGCACCAAGCTGCTGATCCCGAACTTTCTTTTCTTTTTCAACTTTCTCCCCTATTCGAAGATGATCTTCTTGAACCTCCTACAAGTGAAGATAATTCAACTGATAAAGAGGACCCCCCCATTCAAGGTGATCCGGGAAATCCTTCAGTAGAAGAGGATGTGCAAGCACAGGCTGCAGTGGAAGATGAGTTGGAAAACACTATAGCAGTTGAAGATGAACCAGCAAGCACTATGGTAGATACTGCTCCTACCGTAGTTAATGTCGCAAGCATGGCTGTCACTGATGTAGAGCAAGCAAATAAAGAAATCTCGCATAAGAATAAAGGCAAAGGAATTGCGGGAGATTCAAATCTCATGAACGAGGAGGAAGAAGCCTTCCGCTGGTTTATGTCAAAGGAGTTATTATTTATTCCATGCGATTATCTGCCGGTCGAATCAGATAGTCCTGTGGTTGCTAACTTACGGGAGTACATGCGGTCTGCACCGTATGATACAGTGAAAGATGCGTGGCTAAGAGGTCAAGGTCAACCTGTCGACCCCTCCTTCTACATAAATCAACCTTTTTCTCTTGTGGAGCCAGCTGCGCTTGCAGATGGTGAAGTGTATTCTTTCCCGCAACAAGCTTTCTTGCAGGTATTTTTATTGTTTTAATAAACTTAGATTTTATTTTATTTTCATTTATTTATAACTTTAATCCTGCAAATTGCAGCTTGCCCTGGGTCAAAGTGTTGCACATATAACTTATAAATTTTATAAGGCACGATCCATGAAAATGGAGACCCAATTTAGGTCTGGAGAAGAAGAAGCTGCGGGTTTGAAGCGGGAAAACAATGCACTTTGTCAACAGTTGCTTGATCTTCAAAATCAAGGTTTAATTCTTTTCATCTCGTCAATTTTCTTAATTTATTTTCTTATTTTCTAAATTACTTTATGGGATCGGCGGGGGATTCAGACCTTGTGACTAGGCTGCAACATAGAGTTAGCGCTTGACAGATCATGTTGTAAAAGTCAATAATGAAAATATGGAGATCAATGCAAGATTTAATAACCTCCTTGATAGAAATAATCTAGCCACATTGAAGTACAATGAATCGGAATCGAAGCACCGGCTTTTATATGGAGAGTATATCCGTAAGAAAAAGGAATTTAATGCTACTTTACTGTGGACTAAGGATTGCGTTCTTGAAGCACGGGCACGATCTGAGAGATTGGAAGAAGAGAATCACAAACTTTGTGTGGAATGTCAGAATACCCTTGCGGGATTTTCTCATTCCGGGTCACATCACAACTCTCAGTTTTCTTTGTACATAGCAACTCATTAAAGACAGATATGGACTCAGCTTCGGAGGCTTATGCTAAAGGGAAAGCACTTGTGGATGCTCAAATCAAAATTCGCAGCCTATCTGACACTATTCTCTTACGTGAAAGTGATATCTTCCGCTTACGTAAAGAAGTAGAAAAGTGTTCAAATGAATCAAATCAGTTGCAGGATGATGGTTCATCAAAACAAGCGGAGTTAAATCGATATCGTGAAGAGTTTCAACAACTTTCGAAAAATTATCATAAACTTTCAGGGGAATATGATTCCCTTGATGCTTCCAGAGACGCAATGGTTCTCGAATTAGCAGAGTTTGAATCCCTCGCAAGAGGTATCTTGTTTTATTGCATACTTGAAATTGTATATCATTTCCGCATTGACTAACATGTTATTGTTGTCATAGATTTTGAAGAAAAATTCAAGGATGCGGCCACAAGAGCTGCTAAGGCTGAAGGAGAGCTTGGTGTTGCAAATACTAAGATGGAAGAACTCACAAGGCAGCTGGAGCTTGCTAATGTCAAGGCTAATGAAGCGCAAAGTCAGCTGGAGTTTCTATCCTCTCATGCCAAAGAAATGGAGGACAAATGGAAACAGGAAACTCTGAAGACTGAAATCTTAAAGAAATAAACATTTGCGGAAAAATTGGCTCGAAAAGTGTTAAAGGCACCCGGGAAAATGGATTAAGGCACCCACACTTTGGATTGGGGGCACCCCCTTTCCATTCAAATTCAACTTGGAGGGAAACAAAATCCATCCCGTGAGAACCAACTGTTAACTCAATTCACGTAAATTTTGGGTTGTTTTGAGTTTCAAATTGCTTCAAAGACTACAAGAGTCCAAGACCAACTCAAACACATCAAATTAGAGTGATTTATGCCGGAGAATATTGCACAATTGTGAATTTGGACGGAAAATTAGATTCCGGCTTGGAATCGGATTTACAAAGATTTGGATGAGTTTTAAAGAGTTCTATTAGTTTTGGAAGACTCCCTAGGGTTCCTACACCCTATATATACCAAGATAAGCCAAGAGAAATCAACACACAAGCTCGGAGAAGCTCTAAAAAACTCGCCGGAAAAACAGCGTTCCAGCGGCCATTGTTCCTGCTGCTGTCTCAACGGAGAAGAAGACTCAGCAACGCTAATTAAGCGTTGTTGTTCTGTTGCCTTCCCCTTTCTCTTTCTGTTGCTTATTCCTTTCTGTTACACGCCTGAACCCTGTTGTGTAACATTTATATACGTTTCTGTTCGGCTGTGTTACATCTATTTCACCATTGTAAGCACTTTTTGAGCAATGAAAGAATATTTTGAGCATATTTTCTCTACCGAGCTAATCACCATTACTGGGATGACGGAGGAAGCTTTTTCTCCAATAATTAAGTGGTATGTATTTAATTAATTTATTTATGCAATTTATTTATGATTAATTGTCTTGATTTAAAATTGATTTAAAAGATTTTTATTAAGCAATTGTGATTCCGTTAGATGGTGCATGCCTCGGATTAGGTCCCTAGATGTTCCATGCTTGTGTTATACAGTTGTTCTTTTGAAAATCTATTTTTGCAATGCTTTAGAATCAAATTAAAATGTTTTAATTGCATGATTAAAATTACTATCACTTGATTTATTGGTTAAAAGTGGAATCCTGAATCCTAGTTCTTCCCCATATTTTTAAGTCATCTTGATTTTATTATGTTTTGTTTTCTTTAATTAAAATTAAGTCTATAATTAAACCTTCACAAGTTTGAGAATCGAACCTCTTTTTACCACTATATAAAATCACATCACTTCCTTCTTCAGGTGATAACCAGAAAGAGAAAATGATTGTGATCGATAAGAGAAGTTTGTACGAAAAAAGAAGATCGGAGTTGAATCTGTGACGACAGTTGAGAAGATGTTATGACGCTGATAGCCTTTGAATTATGTATTTACTGGTGGATTCGATTGATGGAAGTGAAGCAAGAGAAGATCGAAGTTCATGGCAGCGACATGGTGATCGATGGAGTCTGTGAGATGGGTCTGTTTGGAAATAGAGAATGGAGCTTGATATTGATAATGGCATTTCATGATGGGGTTTTACTCGAGATGGTGGTGGCTGTGATTTGAGGTCGATAGAAGTGATGGTAGATTGTTGGATGGTGATTGTACGAATTTGGCAGCGATGGGATGGTGATTGTATCGAGTTTGGCAGCGAAGAATTGTTGATGATGTTGTTGACCATGTTGATCGGTGATTGATGGCTCGATGGTGTTCATTTGAAAGTGAAGTTGGAAGAAGAAGAGAACTCGAGTCCATGGCTTCTGTTGATTGTGGTCGACAGCGAGATGAGTGGTGGTAGTGATGAACTCGATTTAAGAAAAGTCGATGGTGCTGGCAGAGAATGAAGGTGGCTGTAGCTGATCGAGATGGAGAAGATGCTGCCATTATCAGTGATGGTTCTGAGATGTGATGGTTCATAGGAGGGTGAAGCTTGAGCTGTGGCGTTGAGCTTGGTCTGTTTCATGATGGGGTCTTGCTCGAGATGGCTGTTGCTGGCAGTTAGAGCCAGTGAGGGAGTTGAGAGAAGTTATAGCAGTTGAGATTTGATTGTGAGTTGGAGCTGAAGCTATGGTCGAGGAAAAGGGAGAAATAATCTTTTCAAGAGAACGAGCAAATAAGGAAAGAGATATTCTCGGCCAAACTACCAAGTCTAGAAGAAAAGAAATAGCTGGATGGTCAGACTCATCGCGGCAAAAACAGACGTTTCAAAAGAAAAGGAATTCCGCAACGGCCAGAAGCAATTGAGGGAAATTGGTTTAGTTTGAACAATAGGCTGTCAGTTCGCTGGAACTGACAACCCAAAGATATTAATGGGCTGGAATTCAACACAACTTGCTTGGCCCATTTGGATGGATTGAGAATTCATTCTCTTGTCAAGCCTTGGATGTGAACTATTTTTGGAGTTTTGGAAACCTATTTCTACCAGGATTCGAGCACAGGTACTTCTACAATTTAAATACCTATATAAGAGACATTTCTAATACTTTTGGGGATATATAGAGAGATACATATACATATAGATTTTGAGACCTAGGTTTTACATAAACAAAGAGAGAAGAAGTTTTATTTCATATTCTAGGGTTTATCCCCTTTAGGGGGAAACCATGTTATTTCTTCTTTTCTCTTGTAACATGAATAGTTAATTCTTATTGATCATGGATGAATTCAATGTTTTAAGCGTGAAGTTTTATTAGTTATACATAGTTATTTGGAGTTTTAATCATTATCGTTTGTTTTCACTACATCTAGGGTTTATGGTTAATTTCTAGATTGTTTAAGTGTACAATTGGATTAATTTATTGATCATTCTAATGCTAGTAGAGAGTTGTGTGATCTGTAATTTTCGAACACCTCCTACACAAGTAGAAAACGTGAGACCTTGCAGAGGGATTCTGTTGAGCAATCGTGTGTGAAGACAACACCAGTAAGTGAACCAATCATATTGAGTTTAACTGTTGGGATCAAATCTAAATTCACAAACTTTAAAGTGTTCGATTGAGTTACATCTTGTAAGCGAACCTCAAGGTGGATCAGTTGGATAGAATTCGGTGACTAAGCGTACTTGTTATTCGGTGATATAAAGAGTTTTGGGGATAGCTAAGTGTACCTGTTATTCTACGGTTGGTGATGAATGGTTCTAATGAAAGATAGATAATTATGCTAATTGAGTTAACGTTTGGTAACGGCGAATCATTCCCTAATCATCTTTATTTATTATTATCTTTTTATTATATTTTTAAATTGCTTTAAACAAACAAACCCCCTTTTTTAGTATTTATTATAGTTTTGCTAATCTAAATAACATCTCAATTACACAGCTTTGTAGGAACGATCCTTAGTACCGCTATATTACTAGTTAATTAGTGGGAATTATATTGATTAATTTGTTACACCTACGACATGCATCAGTTACGCGCAGAAACTAAGTAGCCACCAAAATGGATAATTGTACTGAACCAGGACCCATAACATATAAAGTTACGAAGGAACAATAGATTAAAGGTTCCTTGAGGTTCATACAAGGGTATTATAAAAACCAACCTTAACTTGACCTAAGAGCGTCCACAATGGCTGGATCAAATGACGGACCAAACCCATTTATGGTCTTTGGTCCGTCAAAACCATACCACAGCGGGACGATCAGATATGATCTATGGTCCGTTTTTGACACTATTCAAGACCAAATTTTGGGAAAATTCCGGACGAAACCCATTATACTCGAGCGGTGGTGTAGTTAACCTCCTGACTCTAAGCGGGTGTGTAGTGAACCGTTTGATGGCAGGCGTTATTCTAGCGTAACGCTTGAAAACGCGGGCGTTAGCCAAATCTTTACCTGATCAAGTGTTCACCTAAGATTACGCCTGATGGAGCGTGCGTCTAGGATCACGCCTACTAACAGGCGGTAACCAAATCACCATCCCATTGAAGCGTAATGCTAGAGATCCGCTTGGGTTTTAAATGGAGCAAATCATAACCAAGCGTTGATGCAAGGGTCCGCTCCATTAAGAACCAATCATTCTATTCCTGTGCGTTGATGGATCCATATGTTTGTATAGTAACCAATTAGTAACCAGTTAGTGACCAATTAGTGAACCAATTAGTATGTCTAGTAACTGTTCCTGTAACCAATTAGTGAACCAATTAGTAACCATAATATGTCTAGCCATACGTTGATGTGAACCAACGTTTGCATTTCTAATTAGTGAACCAACTAGTTGATGTGAACTAATTAGTAACCATAATATGTCTAGCCATATGTTGATGTGAACCAACAATTGCATTTCTAAGCAACATGCGTTCGTGCAAGTGTCCGCTTGTTTTCTAAGGCGTTCGTCTACAGATCCGCCAGTTCTTCAAGCGGTTGGCTAGCTGCACGCCCGTATTTTCTCGCACACACTTCTCTCGCACATTACACAATCGATCAAGCGTAATGCTAGGGCACCGCTCCCTCAGGCGTTTGTCTAGTAAAGCGCCCGTCTCTTGGGCTGCGTCTAGGAGTTCTTCTATCATCAGGCGTAATCTTTGTTACCGCCCCACTTCAAGCGTTCGCCAGATGTCCTCCTCACGCAAGCGTTAAGCTAGACAACCGCCCGTCTCAACAATCATATACCCAGACGCCCGCCCAACAACATGCGTTATACTGGAGCACCGCCCGATCATTTTTAGTCTTTGGGCCGTTGTTTTTGGGCCGGACCAAAGAGTAAAAATTTAACTCTTTACTCTTTGGTAATGGTCTTACCATTGTGGATGCCCTAAGATGACTAAAGTAATATCCATCTCTGACTATAGTCCTAGATGACCTCGGGCATCAAAAGCAGCACACCAGAATATACATACAAATAAAAAACCTTTTCCGTAGCGTGTTCACTGGTATTTCCAAGGTCAGATTAATAGAGCGTACATTCAGAATCGGTACATCTTCTCTACGTCAATCCACATAATCATGCGAAGGAGACTGAATACATTTTTCTACGTTTATTGCGTTCTTACATCTTTCGCCTGCAGAAACAAAAAATACTCCTTCAACAAGAATATCTTCATCAAAAAAGAAGGAAGAATGGGGAGTAACCCGAGACTTGCATAATCTTTCGAGTTTCAGGGGGGAAATAGATTAAAGGGTCCTCGAGGTCGCTTAAGGGTATTGGAAAACCAACCCTAACTAGACTTTAAGTGACTAACGAGGTATCAGGATTCTAAATATAGTCCCGTATTACTTCATGCGTCAATTGCAACACACCCAAATATTCTAAAGAAAACATTTTCAACAGTATGTTAACTAGTGTACTAGTCGGAGAAGTAGAGTGTACTGATGCATGTCGTGAATGCAATACTCAAGATATTTTTCACTAATTAACTAGTAATATTGCGATAGTAAGGATCGTTCCCACAGAGAGCTGTGTAATTGATAGGTTATTTGGATCAGCAAAACAAGAATAAATACTAAAGAAGGGGGATTGTTTGATTAAAGTAAATAAAAAAATAAGAAGAAGAAGAAGAAAAGATGATTAGGGATTTATTCGTCGTTACCAAACGTTAACTCAAGTAGTATACTTATCTATCTTTTGTTAGAATCATTCATCACCAATCGTAGGATAACATCTAGATCAGTGTTCTCCCCAAAACTCCTTTTATCACTGGATACGGAAGTTCTCGACTACCAGATTTTATTCGTCTGAACTACCAAGTAGGAGATCACTCAAGGTGTAACCCAACCAAACGCTTTAGGCTTTGTCAATTTATGTTGATCCCAGTAGTTAAACTCTTAGATCAAGATCTACTTGTTGGTGTTATCTTCACTCGCAATTGTTCTACATAATTTCTCTGCAAGGTGTCACGATTTCTACTTATATATGAGTCAAGAGAAAAATTTATTCAAGATCAATTATTGTTTTACATTCAATAACCTTCCTCCAGTTCAACTGATATGAATTCTGGATGGGAATCCCAAATGAAAATAGAGTTATTCGAAGGAAATAATCCAGTTCTAGCAAACTTAGCTAGTGAATCTGCTGCAAGATTAGCAGTTCTTTTTTTGTAAGTAAAAATCCAATGTTGAAAATGATTTAGCCTTAAGAGACAATCAGTGATGAGATTAGAATTGGTCCAGCTAACACTCTCCAAAGCGCCATTTAGAGCTTTGCGCATTATCACTTATCACCAAACCCTAAAGGATGTCAAACAGAGAGACTAAAATTGAAGTAGGGGAGAGTGATCAGAGAAAATGATAATCAGTCCAATGCTCCTCCAAACAACAACATAGTTCATAGAATCATGTATAGTTGATAGTTCATACGAATCATACGGTTAGTTTGATTGATTTGCTAGTTTTAATTGATTTCCCTATGGACCCTATCTCTCCCTATTAGTCTGATCAAACTAAGTATCTAACTGTTTTGGTTTTTGGTTCTTGTTTTTTTTGTGGTTGCTTACTTGCTTACTGATCTGAAACTAACATAACGAATGGTTTGGACTTTGGATAATTCATCGACATTATTAAATTAATCTTTTGCTAAAGCCAATTGCAATTCTTCTGGTGTTTTCTTTATTTATTTTATTTTGATCTCCATTGGTTAAAAATCATTTTACAACTCCTGCCTGTACACTCTATAGTGGCAAAGTTAGTGGCATGACATATACAGAACTAAATGAGTTTGTTTTATACGGAATTAAATGAGTTTGTCATTCATAAAACGTTCTTGATGGAGTGTTACTTCTTGTATATGTTTGCTAATGGCTATAAACTTCAATCTATCTGTGAAAAAAAAAATCGTCAAAGGGCGTTGCGAGTTTTTTCGCACAAAGTCATCTAAATGTCAGAGACAACCCTGCCGAGACCCGAAATCAACCATATTGAGCAAAACCATAATATGTTCCCTTGAATTGAAGTCCGCTTAATAAACAATGGAAATGATTCGAAACTTCAAAACAAGGCCTCAAAGGTATAAGATATATATCCATAAATTAAATCACATTTTTTCTATTCAAAATATTAACTACTCCTATTTCATTTTCTTTTCAACAACAAATTACTTAAATTTAAAATGGTATTGTAGAGTTTCTTTATCTTGCTTTATTTTTATTTAAAAAAAAAAAAGATAATTACCATTAGAATCCACCAATAAGTGTCCACAAAATCAGAGACTCATCCCCACCATAATCATTATTTCTTGTTGTGATTACTTACGTAAGACAGCAAGGTGACTTGTCCAATACATGCCATCTGATAGTACAGATTACAGAAGCGAATGTCTGCAGTTATCTTTAACCTGCATTTTGTTGCTTCTCAGTTACAGTGGATGCAGATGAACTACCTCGCTCAATACACTGGAGGAGATAACCATGTAGCAAATCCAGTGTTTGCGGGAATGTGGTTGCAGATATGTTGACAACAGTCAAACCCTGAGAATCAAACGAGCAAAGATAATCTTGAATAGTCTTCAAGTTGTTTATTAGCTTTTTCTTGTCCTGGGCAAGAAATTTTTCGCCAAACGTCCTGGTGGATATCCACTCCTCCAGGAGTGCTTTATGATCAAACTCCGCCATATTCAAAACTATAGGTATGATTACTGGCTCAGCAGGAGATTTCTCTTTCTTAGCAGGAGGATTTGTGTTTGTCTTGAGAACTTCACTCATTTGACCTGCACATACTTTAAACTTAGGAACACGACTACCTGCACCAACAGAATAACAGGAAGCAAAATGAAGAATGTACGGTAGAGTAAAACCTTGGTCCTCAGAAGCCCTGGTTGCTAGGTCGATGGATTCCAGATTCTCTGCAACTGAGGTCACCTCATCAGTGGGTAACTCTACTTCTGGTTTCTCCGCAGGACAGCGGTTGCTACTGGCATTTCTGTTTTTGCAAGCAGCGCTTTCTGAAGTAGGTTCCTTTTCTATTGCATTATTATCTTCTGATTCCAGAGGAACAAGAGTTGGCTCATCATTTTTTGCTGATGTGCTGCTTCGCTCTCTGTTCTCCTCATCCATTAAATATATACTAGGATCTAAATGTATTCCCTGTCAGAGTGCAACAAATCAGTCCACTGGTACTCAGCAGGTATGTATGGAGCTGATAAGATGTATCATACCTAATAAGCTGGGGAAACATGAAGTGATCAACCACGATACACTCTTCCATTACAATTTGGCAAAAGAGACAAAGGTGAAGTACACCAACTGGAACAAACTCAAGTTTAAACCCAGGCTATAGTGAATAATGCATTTAATGACGAACATGTTAACAAAATATTGTACCATCAACGTGTCTAAACACGGCATCAATATTTGCTAAATCATTAAGAAGATCAATCTTTTTACTAGATGCAGTCGTTTTGGGGCATGGTAGCGTTGCACTATTTTGCCTCTTCCCTAGATTATTGATTCCTCTCATACTTTGGAACTCTATTTGTGGCGCTACACATACTATAAGTTAAACAGTTTCTATAAAGTCATACATAAATATAGGCCCTACACCAACATGAAAAGGAACTAGTTGGTCTTTATGAGGTTCATTTTTCTTAAAAAGTAACGAAGGCGAAGGATTTGCTAAGTTGCCGTTTTGAAACCTGGATCACCCAATTATTGAAGATCCTTGTATGCATATATATAAGGGTATAGAATTACACACACGTCAAGGATATAGAATGCTAAGTGAAAAACACATACAGTTTCTAATTAGGATATACAAAATAAATTATCTACCCCTGTAAATGTTCAACCTTTCTAGTGCTAGCATAATTATTTTTATTAGCAGGGAAAAAAGACCACTAAAGATGTTAAATTGGAAAAGATAGCGTGTCATGCTTAGAACTACTAACAATGATCACCATATACAAAACATAAAGCCCACAGACAGCACCTCAATTATAATAGGCTTTCCATCCTTCGTAGCCTTCTTCAAATCACCGGCCAAACCTAGCAAAACGCCAACCAAGTCATGAACCAACCCGAGTAAAGAAAATAGACAGAAGCTAATAACTAACAAAATTTGTAACTCACTGGATTTTATGTTTTTTTGTTTGTTTTTTTGAAACAATTGGATATGAAAAGCAAGTAAGTATTTCCTCTTTTATCCTTTTTCTTCTTTGGATGAGAAAATGCTGAAAATAAGGTTCCTCAAAAACTGCAATTGAAGTTCTTGACTAATCTTACACCATTGGACCAATACTAACGAATAATAAGCATAAGTCACCTACTAAAACTTAGAGATACCTTTGCGGACAATTCTACATTCTCTACAAAATTCGGTAATGAGCTCTTCAGAGGAGTTGTAGTCTCGTGCCCAAACTGGAGTAGATACCAATGGCGCACTGCATATGAAAATATGTGTAAGCAACCTTCTTGGTTCAGAAAAATTAATCAACTGGAAATGTCAACTTCAACCTTGATTAAGATACAATTTGTGATTTAAGACACAATTATGGGATCAGTTGACACATGAAGTTGTGCCACTAAATTACAACTGGTTTAACTATGTAAATATATATGAATGCTAGTATGCAGGTGATCCGAATGGGCAAGAAAAATGTCCACAACATATACATCCACAAAAATATTAATGATAAAAACAAACGGCTCGCGAACTAAAGAACTTAGCAAATGATGCAGTCACTTGCAGCAGTAAGATCTGAGCACTCCAAACACCGTTGTATTAAAAGTCTGTTAATCCATTATACAAACAAACAATTCCAACCACTATTTGAAATGTTGTAAAAGGCGCAAGGCGCAAGGCGCAGCGCGGCGCCGGGTGTAAAATCCCGAGCCACAGCGAGGCGCGGCTTCGCCGCGTATAACTATACTAGTCACATGAGCATATATGTATGTTATAGGAATACTACATCAAAATAATTAATAAAAACGACTCATAATTCATATTCTTCTTGTTTCTAAATAGTAAAGATTAGTTAACAGACTCACAGAGAACTAAAGTAGTTGATTTGAATCTATAAAATTATAATAAATGCATATATACGAAAATAACTAGGTTAGGGTTTTAAAACGTTTACTAATATAAGTTGTCTAACTTAAATAAAAAGGATTTGGAAAAGATATGGAAAATATTTGAAATATATAATTTTTACTCTAAAAGATACCACTGTGGGCGCCTTTATCACTGACGCCTTGGCCTGGGCGCCCAGAAAGGCGTCACCGGGGCGCCCCTTTTAAAAGTGGCATCTTTTTTTCCACTGCGTAGCGTCAAGTTGGGGAAAAGGCCACTTTGGAGCCTAGGCGCCGCCTTTTACAACATAGATTTGAATATGCAAACAGAACTGATACAACAAACTAGGGAGACTCGTCTTCCATAGACTTTGATATTTCCTACAGGGAACAGTAAATTAATTTCTAGAAGGAAAACAATGATAAAACTAATAACTTCAAGTTTCTCACCATGGCCGATGCCAAGGCAAGTTCACTAGTTTACTGTAATCTGCGAACACATATCTACATGTAAGTTTATCTTTTGGTTAACCCCAACATACTGCTATGTCCTATGTGCTTTGACATCTATAATTACATAAAGGACGAGTGATTGAAGAGAGTTTAACAAGGGTAATTCGTGAGAACTTTTAGAGTATCAGCTTCATAACCATCATGCATAACAGAGTTAAACATGATTATAAAGATAATTGTATGCTGAAAAACAGATTCAATCCTAGTATTAGCATAGTTTAGAACTCCAATTTAGTATAAAAACACCATGTATAGGACAACCAAACCATACAACAACTGAACTGAATACCATCATAGCAGCACGAAAGTCAGAATCATATGAAATCACCATGTTCTACAGCTTCAGTACACTATGTATCATCAGATTTTTATACTAAGTATCACCAGATTTTGCAAGAAGAGATAGCTACATAGTCTTACTACTACTAGGTTAATGACTTGGACTTCTACTTCTATTTCCTCATGCTAGAATGATGGATAGAACACATTTTCCCTTTTATTACGAGAGGCTAGAAAGAGAGTCCTAATCAACTAGCCATGTGTCTCTCTCTAACCTTTCCATCATGAGTTAGAGAGACACCACTTAATATGGCTATAGACCTAGCTACTTCTAGCATTAACCTTAAGCACTTTATTGAACCTCAATCTCAATTAATCCGGCTTAAATAAACTAATTAGAGATTAACTTAAGCTAATCGTGATTTGTTGTGTAAACCATAAAAAACCAACAAGAACTTCTATAGAAGTGTCTGGTGATACTGTGATAGGCTTACATATGAGCTAAAGTCCTAGACTGAACAAACTTACTTTAAAAAAAAATTGAACTAATATAATTATGTTTACAAATTACTTGTCTCAGAGACACTTACTAGTAAGCTTTAATGCCCCCTAAATTTTTACTAATTAGCTACTGATTTGTGAAGATTTCTCCAAGTGTGATTTTAAGTTATATTTCCTACTTAGAACACAACTGCACCAATTTAACAGCATCTGTATTTGAAACCTGATATCTCTGAATCTGCAACATCTTAAGCAAAACTAGTGAAGTGCTGGAGCTTTACTTACTTATCTGTGTGAAGTGTAATTCGACACACATTTTTATCAATGCGTAAGCATAAAATATGAAGTGTAATTAATTAAGGTATGTCACAACTCATACTTTGCACTTCGTTCCATGTACAACTAGACAATAGCAAGGAAACATCCTTGCACATAATTTTGTTGTATATGCATAATTGACAAGCTTGATTTTGCACCACCTTTCTTTGATGATAAGTAAAATAAACAAATAATTAAAGACGGGGATCAGATCAAAATGTTCGTCCACATACTCTGTTGATGTGCGAAGCAATTCATACACCATATCTGTCTGCCGCGTAAGAAAGAAAACGTCTGTTAAAAAACCTAATAAGAAAATCATACAAAGTCAAGGGAGTTTAATGCTCAAGAACGCTTAAATAAGCATATTTACCTGTAAAACATTTGGTAAGTTTAGCCGTTGTGCAAGTTGAGTGGCAATTGTAGACTTACCGGCACAGGCAGTTCCACAAATAAGAATGACCAAGGGTACTCGTTGGTGGTGAAATCTGAATTAAGAATGACATGAAAGAAGCATTAGGCAAGTAGCATTAGCACACTTTGACTTTAACTAACAGTTGATCAACTAAAGTGCGTGTGAAAATAAGAAATTTAAGAAAAATCTTCATCCAAAAAAGTAAGCAGATAGTGATACAACACACTTTACAGTATAATAATGGAAATCTAAGAAATTAAGGCATTCCTAAAACCGTTGCCATACAGACATAAACGATTTAAATCCACAAATTGACAAATATATAAGCACTCCAGTGTCAAATTACACAAGCTTAAGGGTTCAGAGTTCAGACTAATGAGTGTTGAGTTTGAGACTTGCTGCTCCTCACAAAACACTTCTAGATTGGATGCAATGCAACATTGTAGGCTTGATCTTTACTCAAAGGTAAAGATTTCCATAATGCAACAAATTTTGAGCTATGAAGCTACATGATACATCGCTGAATCGCCATGTTTCACATTAGAATCTTCATGCAGTATGTCACTATGAGATAGCCTTGAAGTAACACACTTGACAGAAAGCAAATTGAAATTGATATGGATTGATGACAAAGTTGGGATATGCCGTAAAGTAGGTAGTTGTAGGTCCAATACCTCGATATTTGTACTGATTTTTCATAGGTTCTCACTCTTATAACTGATGAATTCAGTTCCAAATACAGTAATTAACGGTTTTATTTCGAGTTAAATCTATTTTCTATTCATTTGTTGACTGATAGTTGACCTCATTATACGTGAACCTTGACCACATCTCCAATATACCTACTTTATCTTTCCATGCAAAACTAGATTACCAAGCACAGTCATTACTTATTCGTTTATAAATTAACGGTCCAGCAAATTGTATACTCTTTCCTACTTCAGAAAGCATGTGCCAAAAATAGGTTCCTTGCTTTTAATTTCTTTTAAGTGAGCTAGATGTTTGCAGAAGAGTCATTCCAACAAACTATAAACCAGCATAGTTATAGCTAATAGGGTGCAATAAAGTCAAACAAATTGGGACAAGAAGAAAATTGGCAAAGTAAAAATAAAAAAAGAAAAGATTTAGAAAGAGCATATTGGAAAAGAGAAGAGTAGAAAGGGTGGAAAGTAGATATCCATAATTGGGAAAAGGAGCAGTGTTTTCTATAGCGACTACTACGTAAGGTTCATATTATGAGGACATATGCAGGAGAGATAGATTATTAAAGAAGAATCAAACACACTAACCTGGTCATCATATTGTAACGATTCACGTATTCTTCCCCATAACCGCGACGCTCCATAAGCTGCGAGAAGATTCCCGTAAGCTAATTTCCAATATTGTCTATAAACTGAAAACTTTTCAAAATGAACAAATAAAAGATTGAGAACTTAATTTTATAAGGCTTGTAGATTTCAGGTAAATAAACCCTATCAATCTTGAAGCTCTCTTGACGAAGTATTTTACTCTAAAATGATTCTAAGGAGATTGAGCGTGGATGAATAATTGACTTTATGTAATAAGTGTACTCCAAATCAAATAATTTCATTTCGACATATTTTATGGGTTTAACAATCGTTTATTTAAATATTTTATTCCATCAACAAAATAAACAAATTATTTTTCAGTAATAGCATAGTAATACAGCTTTTAACAATTGCGTACAAAGTATAACTTGTTAGTGCATGTCATAATTTAGTTTAACTATACTTTTGAATTTTGATATGTAATGCTAGACACACTATACTAGTAGCCCGTTACTGTCCTACGTTGAAATTCTGTTGTCCTGCTAGAGACATTCGAAAACCAAATAACAATTGGAATTGGAATCCATTTCAATAAACTAATGCCCAAAGTCGTTGTTTTACAATGGGTATACGAAAAGAGAGCTAAATGCCTTTACAAACAGAAAATTATACTACTGTAATGATTGTCTTTAAAGTACCTTAAATAAATTAGCTTCCAAATCAGACTGTGAACTGCCATAACAATAATAAGTAATGTGGTTAGAGGTGATGAATCAGGAATACGAATATGTCAAATACTGTAAAGAGAAAAAACAACGCACACATCCAAGAGGCTGTTGTCAATAAGCAACTTCTTTAGTTCCAGAGCGATTTTAATGGCTACGTGATTAGGTATCTGACAAAAACGGAAGTTAAAGTGGCAGTTAGTATCAACAACATACTATTTCAAAATACTTGGCCCATACCATCCATCTAAATACACTGTAAGTAAGAAAATGTGTCCTTTAACCCCACGAAACAAGATCAATGTATAATCTTTCAGACAAGCAAAAGAATTGTCAACTAATAAAATCACTTTCAGAAGAAAAGTGACTGCTCCAGCAAGATAATGATAACATTATCTACCTTAGTGACTGTTAACATTCTGCTGAGAAGAAATCTGGATAGAACATAATAGTGATCAGCATTATCCCCCAACCACACTTTTACCTGAAGAATCAGTCAGGTGATCATCAGGCTTCTTTTTTTTTAATTCTTATACATATATAGAAGAAGAAGAATTAGGAATTGAACCGCTAACTGTAAGATTTATGGGAAGTTTTAGAAACTAAACTACCTTCACAAAATCATACTTTGAAGAAGCATTTCTTGCGGCTGATCTGCCGGTAGGAAGTGCAGGAACATTTTTCCTTTCTGATGAACTCTCATCTCTGCTTGGAGGATTCGAAGCAGCAATTACTACTCCTTTTCCCTTCTTCATCTTCTCTAACTCTCTCTTCCTCTCACTCTCTTAAGTTCTTAACTGTAGCAGGTGGGATCACCAACACAACGAATGGCCATCAATGGTTATTGTAGTTATCAACTCGTTGAACTCAAACAAAGCCTGAAGCATAAGTTATGTTAATTAATATAATAAAATATGAGCCCAGATTCCCAATGAATCATGTTATCAGTGTATTCAATAGCGAACGAAGTTAGATATAACATAGACATACTATTCCCACGAACAACTAAGCCACATAAGATACTCCTAATATACAGTTTTTACAGATACATATACTAAACATGTTTCGTCAACGAATGAACACAAATTTACATCCACACTTATTTTGGAATGATAGACATCCAGACCTCCAAGACCGACTTTTCATACTGCTGTAGAGATTCAGAACCAATTTGAGGATACTTTTTGTATAGTCCAGTCAAATACTAGCTGAACTGATAACGTGTAACTTAAAAATATAAGTAGTACCATTAAGAGTTAATATAGCATCTTAAACATTGATTTCCTAGTTATGGTCATGTTTAGCACTGAGACTATTGAATGGTTCAAATAAGACTATGATGTCAAAGATCCTTAATTTATAACCAATTAGCTGAATTAAGTTGGGCATTCCCAAAGTGAAGCAATTTAAACCCTAAAAACAGATTGACACCCTAAATCTGATCAATGTAAGACAACCAAAAAAAACCTGAAGGTTTAAAACCCTAAATACAGCCGAATTAAAACCTGTGAGGCAAAATTGAGGTGAGTAACTGAAATTTAATCTTGATGGACTTGCCAGAATGAATTTTGATGGATATAAGAATTAGATGCATAGGTCTGGAGATGACGAGGGAGGAGTGAACAGGTTAGGTTTTCATTTGGATGGTGCAAAGAATCAAATGAAACAAAGAAGGAAGACGAAGTTGAGAACATGTGTCTTTTTTCTGAATGAATGAGAGTTTTAGTGTTTTACTACAAGAGCATCAATAACCAAAATGTCAGATAGATAAAACAAAGAGAGACTATGAATGATTGTTAAGGAAAAGGCTACTGTGATTTCAGCAAGAACCCAATATTTGTAAGTAGGGTTCAGCGATCAGCAGTCAGTTTACTCAATATTTGTATGCGCATATTTTTCTGTTTTTATTTTGCTGTTTTCAATGTTCAGTCAGCAATCAAAGGAGGATGTCAAAGTTTCTGAAACCAACTCCTCTTTAGAGGTTTTGCACAATACTAAATTGTTCCATAATGAAGCACACTAAAGTTGACCAACAACCAAGTTCAAGAAACTAACGAACCTAATGAACTAATCCTTTTAGGCACAATTATGTAACGCTCAAAATAACAACCTCATCATCCAAAAGCTGCATCCTACAAAAAAAAGAGATTGTTGCCCTCTTCAATAACTGCACTATGCATGCATAGTCGGTCTTGTATTAACAGTGTGCATGTGTGGCGCTCACTAGCCTATACTTGTCAATTGTGATCATGGATATATTCATCAAGCTCATCAAATAGTCTATGATATTCAGAAAAGAAAACATTTCACGCTTTTTAAACCTACCGAGTAGGCGAGTACCCACTCAACTTCTTTGGCTCAGTCCATAATTATCAGGCTATTTCAATACAAATTTTTAACAAAAACAATCACAATTCTATGTCTTCACAAGTGAAATCAAACAATGGAAGTATAAAACAACTCTATGAAACTCCCAATTTTTACAAGGGCATTCCAACAATAAGCATGCCCTCAGAAAAAATAGTCAATCCTAACTCACCTAAAAACAGATACAACCTATAAGAAATGCGATCAATACCAAACTGAATGACTAAACAAATCAAGCAATTTAACATATCTGAACAATGTACAAAACCCCTAAAAACCGAATTCCAAAAAACCCACTTACCAGAGAAATTAGACATGAAATTCAAAGACAAGCCGCAATAATCCTTGAAGAAGAAAAAAAAAAAGTGAATCAAAGATAGTACTTTACCCTTTAAATAAGATAAAAAGTAGAAGAAAAAATCCAAAAAAGAATCTAGCAAAAAGCAAAGAGAAAAAGGTGAACTTGTGAAGAAGATATTTTTCACATACTAGTTGAGAAAGAGGTGAACTTGTGAAGAAAAGAGAAAGAATCTAAAAATAGGCTAAATTGAAAAAGTGATAGTAATATTTTTCTAGAAACGGAGGGAGTGTAAATTACCTAACTTAAATAAAAAAGATTTGGAAAAGATATTTTTTATTCTAATAGATACCACTTTGGGCGCCTTTATACTGACGCCTTGGCCTGGGCGCCCAGAAAGGCGTCGCCGGGCCCCCTTTTAAAAGTGGCATCTTTTTAACCACTGCATGGCGTCAAGTTGGGAAAAAGGCCACTTTGGCACCTAGGCGGCGCCTTTTACAACATAGACTAAGGTTTCGACTGAAAAAATCTTATATGAACCTAATTGATAAAAACTCTGTCTAATTATTATCTATCACCGTCTCAAATAAAGAGAAACAACCTTCAATTTCATATCCATATAGAACAGTTCCACCATATCAGTTTCAATTCCAAAAGAGATAAACATATCTGTATGCCAAATAAAAGCTAAGAAAGCTTGGGCAAATACTAAGATGTCAGGTTCCAAAGAGCGATAACCGATCTCATAACAGTAAAGCTAATTGAGGCAGATCAAAATGATCAATTCAAAGTGGCGTGACATCAAAAAAAAATAGATGCATTAACGAATGATGAAATACTAAAACATACGGTACTACTCACATGGAAATTGACGACTGACTTTATGCAAATGATTTACCGGTACCCCTGCATAAAGCAAATACAATGTTTTTGTTTTCAGCGTAACAACCTACATAAGCACTAATCTAGATCAGTTAAAGTTGTTCAAAAATGATGAGTAAAAAAAGTACAGATTCAACTTACAATCCATGTTGTAAATCGAAAAAGGCGAAAAAACTAGAGGTTTCATTCTGAGATCGATCTAATCAGAATCGAACATAATCGATTTTTCGGGAATAAAGATACCTGATCAGATAAATCGAAACGTTAGCGAAAGGTTCTGACGGGGGGAACTATGAAGAGAAGCGATACGATACAGGACTTGGGAGACGAGAGATGAGATGCGAATATTTATGTTTTTATCCTTTTAAAAACATAAAAGGATAAAAATTTGGACTTTCATTAATGTTTATGTATGTTAATTGTTGCAGTATTTTAAAAAAATTTAGACCGTCAGTTACATAAACTGATAGTATAAACGGTTATTCAGAACCGACGGATAAAACCGAAACTGGACGGTTCTTCAAAACCGAATGATAATGGTGATGGAAACCAATAACCGAGTGAGATAGTTTCGGTTCTGATTTAGCTAAAACCGAACCGAGCCAGCTGTATGTACCCCTATTCTACATCGCTTAGACTCTTTCAGCTCTCTGATTTTTATTCAGCTCTTTGACGGGATTTAGCTCTGATGATTGTTGCTCTTGTTTATTCAACATGGACATAATTTAGATAACTGATTTTTATGAAACAACAGCTTTTCCTCTACCAGGGAAGCCTTTAGCTTAGTCTCACGGTATACTGCAATTGCTTCTACACACGAGCAAATTGGACAGCGGTACTTGCCAGAATCGGTGACACCTACTGAAGAACCTGCACATCTCTCATGAACGACCACATAACTCACAACACTACAAATCAACAGATTACCATCACTTCTGTTACATTTTTTGCATACATTTCCTTCTGTCCAACCCCCTATTACTTGAGCGCCTAGACTAAATGGGTTGTCACATTTCAAAAACTTTTGCTTCTTAGCAGCTATAGCCATCACTGAATCGAAGGAACAAGCTCTTTTTTCACCATTTATGCCTGACAATGCTGTATATGCAGATGCACCAACAACTTTTGATACATCGATGGAGCTTTTAATGTGGTATGCATCCAGAGCTTCTTCAGCTATAACCTCCTCAATATGCTGGATTTCACTATCTTCTCTGCTCTTCTTCAGTTTTTTAGAAGGGATACACTCACAACCATAACCATCTTCTACAAAATTTACACCTCCCAGAAAATCATGCACTAGGGTTCTTTCTGCCAATTCATTAACCTCCTTCTCTCTGGATACTAAAACCCTCACAGAAGGATCCTGTACAGAGCCATTTGCATGAAGCGGAGTTGAGTTCAGCCGTGAAGACTTGAGTTGACCAATGTCACCACAATAGTTACCTTTATCCAAGGAATCCTCCTGCATTAGTTCTGGGAGGCAACTACTTTCCTTCTCATTACAAACCAGAGTGGAATCAGGAGGATTATCTTGCAGAATTTCATTCGTATTTTCAGGGACTAATGGGGCGGAAGTTAGGTGTTTCAAACGAACCCCTCCATCCTTCAAGCCCTGCTTAAGACTCTTATCAGCTGCATTACCAACGATATCAAAACCAAGTTTGGATCCACCCAATCCTTGAATCTTGTTTACTTCAGGTGATCTCTCCCTAGTAGATATTAACCCTTTACCACGACAATCTTCTGGAAAGAGTGTATTCCCATTTTCAGAGAGTAGGTGACGTGAATTTTCATCCGGTGACTGAATCTCAAGATAATTCATTTTCGCATCATGATTTGCTGCCCCAACATTTATATCACCACCAAAACAGTTGGTTCTATGGTGCTGCTGTTCTTCTTTCTCTGATGAACCCCTCCTTTCACTAAATAATTTCACAGAAGAATTTCCACCACCAAGAACTTCAGGATCAACCGGAATTTTCTTGTTTGGATGATTTTCTCTTGCCAATCCTCTCATCTCCCTTGAACATGCGGAAGCAATTATACTCTTCAGCTGAACATATACAACGGATTGTCAAGTAGAAACTAAATTCAAGATTACATCTTATTAATAACACCAAGTAAAGTAAAAATGGCTACTCATACCTGTTTGTAAGTTACTTTTAGGTGAAACTGCTCTTTCATACAAAACAAATGTACGAATATCCCACTTCAACGATTCCAACAAAGACACTTTCGTATTAGACTTGCCAATCTAACAAACATAAGTATATGTCATTATACGATAATGAGAACCCCTCAGAAAAAAAATCATGACCTATCAGTAATAACAGCAGCATAAAGTGTGGAGAACCTTACAATGTCAAGAAGGCGCGTCAGGACGTCTTGGGCTCTCTCAGATTCATCTAGTCTGATTTTTGATTGAGATTTCAAACTAAAAGTTGCATTCTCCAAATTACAGGTACCAACTCCACCAATCAAATCCTCTAATCGATTCACAGCAAGCTTTTCCTTGGCCATTTCACAAAACGATTCCTCTTCTGTTAACTGTGAAGCCTTGCTGATCAAAACTGCAACAACTAGAAACGAAACATGAAAATGAAAAACAAAACCCTAAGTAAATAAGAAGAGGGAATAAAAAAATTAGGTAACCGTTGAGAATGGATCAGTCGACTAGTTCGGCTGCGTATAACGATTCGATTACCCAAAGCCATCGTAGCTGTTTCTCATGATTATTTGAAGAAGGAGAGGGATTGGTAACAGCCCTTCCGGCGTCCATGGCGATGGAGGAACAAAAATTCCGTTTATCTTTTTTCTTCTTATTTTGGAATTTTTTTCTTTTATTCTTTCTTTCTTTTTTTTTTGTGAAGGAAAACAAATGCATTTTGGAATTGATGTCTGGTTTTTGGTTTATCTCAAAAGTCAAAGTCCTAGTAAACAAAACAAGTCCTAATTTAACCTGGCTAATATAAGACTTGCCATTTTTATTAAGGCCTACGCAATAAGTTAAAGTAGGATTATTTTAAGTAGTTATAAAAAACTTTTATCCTCTGATTTTTATTAATGGCCTCATCAATTAATAGATAATCATGTTAGATATGAAATTTACAAGTGTTGTTTGATAATGAAAACATAAAATTTTGAATTTTTTTTAATTTTAAAATTTTTAATTTTAAAAAATAAATGGGTTTAAAAACAATCAGTTGATTCGGCATTTACTCGTTGTTCTTGATATTTTTGATCCATGAAGAACATAAATACGAAATCGACATACGGTCTTCCTTTTTATGGTTGATAGATTACAATCGGCGGATACAATCCTCCACAAATGACGATTGATAAAAAAAATAACTCAAAAATGATAATTTTTTGATTTTTTATATAAAAAATGTCTATAATCGATGGATAAGGTTCTCCATAAGTACCGATGTAAAATAACTCAAATTCAAGAGTTTTTCTGCAAAAAAAAATTCTCCAAAATCGGCTGATATAAATGCACTTATTAGCCGATTCTAAAGTTGGCATTTTTTCAACTGTTTTGTTCATAACTTCTTCGTCCGACGTCAGAATGACCTCATTCTTTTTGCGTTGAACTCATATTTTCATTATCTGGAAGATATAACTAAGAATTATTAGATTTGGACAAGTTACATTTGCTATTGGATCCATAGATAAGATAATTGTTAGCTCATGTAAAGATGGATCCAAGACCAAATTGAACTTATAAAAATCCAGTAATTGCTAGTTCTATCTTTTATAGAATGAAAATATGAGTTCAATGCAAAAAGAATGAGGTAATTCCGACGTCGGACGAAGAAATTATGAGTAAAACAATTAAAAAACATGTCAGGTTTACAATTGGTTGCTAAGTGTATTTACATCAGCCGATTATGAGGAATTTTTTTGTTTTGCAGAAAAACTCTTGAATTTAAGTTCTTCAAAGTCGACATATGTGTGGACCTTATCCACCGATTATGGACGTATTTTTATGCAAAAAAATATCTATTTTACAGTTTTTTTATTAATCGGTACTTGTGGAGGATTGTGTTCGTCGACTTTGATCAATCGGCTATAAAAATGAAGAACTTATGCCGATTCCGGATTAATGTTCTTCATGGATCAAAAATATCAAGAACGATCGACCATAAAAATAAAGAGCATATGCCTATTTTTGGTTGATGTTCTTCATGGATCAAGAACATCAAGAACAATCAGCCATCTTGTAAGTACCTTATTGGCCGATTGTTCTTGAACCCAAAATTTTTAAATAAAAATTTTGTTTGAAAAAGAGAAAAAAATCCACTTTATGATCGGCTTTGAATGAAATGGAAACAAATTGGAAGTATTAGGAATAAGGATATAAACATAATTTTAACTTGTGAGGATAATTTAGAAGTTTCATCCTTTTTAGACACCCCTTATCCCTTCATCTAGGTGGGGAAAAAATTCGGTAGACCTCAAATAAAATGGGTAGACTTTAAATTTGCCAGATAATCTAATTCTTGAAAGATTTGATAGATACTTGATAAATTATTGTGCTGCTTTTTTTTTTTCTAAATTTTTTGTTAATAATTTGTTGAGGGATTCCTCTGATCATTGTCCTATGCAAATAAGTTTTAATTTTGATGTTGTCTGCATGCCTTAACTTTTCGATTTTACGGCTACTGTAAAACTTCGATAAATTAATTCATATTAAGTTAATAAATTTACTAAAAGAATACCTTTTAACGGTTCTGATTTGGACCAGTATGCCAAATTAGTAACTCCGTTAAATTTATAAAATAATAAAAATTCTAAGAGTCAAATATGACACAATGGATATATAAATTAGTAATTATTATAATAATACTAAATTATGATGCCTTATTAAAATAGATATGCATACATAAATTATCCTGGCTAATTTGAGGCATAACCAATAAGTTAAAATATGGTCATTTATTTTTGTTAATGGCTAATACGTCATTGATTAATTAGTGTTAATCATTAAATTAATTCTTAAATTAGTTGAATTATTATTTTTTATTTAATGAAATACTTTTTTTTTGTTTTTTATATTTTTTATTTTTATTAGTATTTTTATTTTTTATTTTTTATTTTTTAAAATTATTTTAGTTAACTAGAATCAGCAGGTATTTAATGATTTACCTATCGATTGTATGTGACTGAAGAACATGAACCAGAATCAGTAGATACAACAAAGAACATCTGCCAAATCTAGTGTCAATATGATTGTCAATTTTATATATAAACTAAAATCGGTAGAGTGAAAGTATTTTATCTATCGATTGCTAATAGATAGGTTCATGTCTGTCGATTGTATCCTAAAAAAATACCAGAAAAATAAATATAGTAAATTAGAATCAATAGGTATTTAGTGACTTATCTGCCGATTGTGGATGTTGTTCTTCGTGAATGAAGAAACATGAACCAGAATCGGCAGATACGATGTAGAACACATGCCGATTCTTGTAAGAATATGATTCTCAAAGATTTATATCGACCAAAATCGATAAATGAGAAGCATTTTATTTACTGATTGTATCTTAAAAAACTTCCAGAAAAATGAGCATCTATTTTAACAAAAATCGGCTAATATGATAGTTCATATCCACCAATTTTGGAACAATCGACCATCGTGTAAGTTCCGTACCGGCCGATTATTCCTGAACCCAAAATTTTGTAAAATTGTTTCAAAAAAATTGTTTTCCTTATACTTTTTGAGGAAAATAAGAAAAAAATCAGAAAAAATAAAATAAAATAAAAATAATAATTTTTATTTTAAGGTTAAAGATAAAAATATAATTCAAACTATTAAGGATAATTTATTAGTTTCACCCATTTAAAACACCCCTCTCGTCTAGATCACTAGATGGGTGAAGAATTTGATAAATCTCAAATAATTTGGGTAAGTCTTAAATTAGCCAAATTACAGGGGCAAAGGTCTTGCTTCCTTTATCTGGATTCGCCTTGGAGGGTCGGTATTTTATATCCAAGAATTTTCTTCTCGGTTAGTGTGTCTACACAGTTACACATTGCATCGGCAACTTTGGGTTTCTATAATAAGCGGTGGCTAACATTTTCTTCTGCAAGTCAGTTTTTCAAAGTTAAGTTCCAACACTCTAACTGACTTTAACATGAGGAGTGTTTATATATTGTAGAAGGTTGAAGATGGATACCATCTGTTTGACACTTCACTTCATGCTATGACTTTTTGATTGTTCATATTATGTTAAACACACGCCAAACAATCGGTGACGATGGAGTGAAGGTGCAATATAAACAAGTAATAGAAGTAAAGTAAAGAGAGAAATAACGTGCACCAAACATGACAAGTGAAACTCCAGTAAAAGAGCTAAAATGAAATTTTCATTAGAACTGCAATAAAGAAATACATTCTAAATTCTATAAGCTAATCAACTGAAAATGATCAGTCGATGAAATAATTCTGCTGTTGCTTCTCTTTTGTTCTATGTTTACAGAAACCATAGCTAGAATAGTTTTGCCATTCACCCAGGACTTAGGTCCAAGGGTGAATTTAATAATGAACATATGAGTTTAAGATTTACATACTTTTTCTACAAATGGGTAGAACATCTGTTAAAAAAGAGGATGAACGATTAAATGAAATCGTTACATCCGTGGTTTGGTTGATGTACCTGATTTCAGCTGTGTTGTTGATGTTGTTCTGCGTTAAGTCTTACTTAGCCAAGATATTGAGTAATTTGTTTCATTTTTTTGTGGCAATTGAGGAAATGAGTGAAGGGTCATGTGCCAGGCAGTATGGGAGTAGCACTTGAAAGGATTATGAAGGCGCAAACAACAGAGAGAGAAAACACAGAGACCCAAGTGTTTTCTGTGTACATCTCCATTGCATCAGTGAAAGAAAACCTTGCACGGCTTTCTGCCCAGTTACGAATTCTGTCTGCTTCTGATGCGTATAATGCTCTTCCCTGCAGTGATGATATTTGTCCACAAGTTAGCTCTTGGATGAACCAAATATTCAGTATACTTGCAAAGTTGAATGATCACTAAAGTCGACACCATGCCAAATGATACACAAGTAGGATTTCCAAAAAAGATTAAGATGAAGAAGAAAAATCAGAACTAAGATTACCTTATCATCAAACCACCGACCTCTGCGCACCCATGCACTGACTAATGCAAGCAAGATTCTAGGTGGAGTTAAATAATTGATAGATTTTCCGG
>JAJJMC010015742.1:0-12594 GCA_023531435.1 Papaver californicum | reverse complement strand
CATGTAATCACAATTGCACTGCTTCCAATTAAACCGAGCTTTGATCTCGAACCTCTGGAGGAAGGATCGAGGGATGTCTGGAAGTGCTTGAGATTTTGGAGGAGAATAAATAATATAATAGAAACCATAAACAGACCAGCCAAGAAAAGCTTGGCAAGCTACATTCGATCACCAGACGTCTCTTAAATAACGTCCTTCAACCTGGAGTTTCTTTACTGCAGCCTCGGCTGCAGATGATTCCATGGGTCCCTGAAAACAAAATCCATGTTAAACTAAAATGCTTAAATAAATGTCACACCACATATTTTGTGGCTTTTTTATCATTAATTACAAGTACCTGTTCTTGGGCAATGGTATGCAACGTGCGGTGGACATCTCTCGCCATTCCCTTAGCATCACCACACACGTAGAGATAACCGTCCCCTGATATCACGTTCCATACATCTGTCGCCTGCGCATAATATACAACTTATAGTTACACTCATTGAAGGAACCAAAATCAATAATAAAGAAGTACAAGAAAAAAAACCTGCCTACTTACTTTCTCCATCATCTTGTGTTGAACATATTCCTTCTTTTCTCCTTCGCGTGAAAAGGCAATAACTAACTCTGAAATTACTCCTTGTTCCACAAAGTTGTTTAGTTCATCTTCATAAATGAAATCCTGTAATAGAAAATCAGCATTAAGAAAGCTTTACAAACCTGAATAATGTCCATCGTTTACCAGTTCAATTGAAGCAATAATTTAACTTCAGCTGGTGACAAAATGCGAAAACAATCTTCCATAATTAAAATGACCAATTACCATATTACGATTCCTACATCCGAAAAAGAGCACAGCTGGACCAAGTTGAGCACCATTTTCCTTGAGGGCCATTCTTTCCTGATAGAATATGGAGGTTAGGTTCTTTATTTCTATTCCAGAAAAAGATCTATCAAGTATTTAACTTAAATATTTAAGATGTCTTCTAATACCTGCAGAAATCCTCTGAAAGGAGCTAACCCTGTACCAGGTCCCACCATGATAATTGGAGTTGAGGGGTCAGCTGGTAACTTGAAGTTTGACGATCGAACAAAAATAGGAGCCCAGCTATCCCGAGGAACTGCATGCTATTGATACCCAAACAATTTGACTCTCATTATATTAGTTACTTCAATAAGTAAAACTGAAGCATAAAAGAGGGTCAGTTCCAACCTTCATCCATGTCGAACACACTCCTCGGTGAACCCTTCCGGTGGGGCTTTCACCATGTACTAAAGCACACGTCACATGAATTCTTGAAGGAGCAAACTTAGGAGAGGATGATATAGAATAGTATCGAGGCGGTAAGCGAGGGGCTACTGCTGCAAAGAAAACACCAAGAGGGGGTTTTGCTGATGGAAAGTCAGCCATGATCTCCAAAAGACTCCTCTGACTTCCAACTACCCATTTTGAATACTCATCCTACAAAAAAGCACAGCAGAAGCTCTAAAAACATATATAACAAGTCAACAAGTAGTACACATTCGCTATGCAATAAAACAGTAGGAAAGAATGTTTTAAAAAAAGTGCTGAAGGGTTGGTATAACAACAGGAAAATAATGTAAACAAATAAAAAGCATAGTTATGTTAACCTTTCCCAGAGGTGATGACAAAAAGCGCAATCTCTCTGCTTCACTAGGTACAGATGCATGAGCAGACAGAGCAATCAGAGAAGCCTGAAATTTCCATTAGAAAAGATCAGCATTACAAAATTACAGAGACAACTATAGTACACAAGATTAATATTAGCCGGGCTACTCATCACCTTTCTAGGAGGATTCAAAAGATCAGCATAGCATGCTAGGGCAGAACGTAAGGTGCAAGGACCTGGGAAAGGAGGTGGTAATGAGCTTCCCTGGGGTGATCCATCCTCTTTATCTGTGTGAATTGAAAACAGCAAATCCAGGGGTTGACCCAACAGTTTCCCTGCTTCCTTGACAGTTTCATCGCAGTTCTCAGCATAAACACCAACATGATCTCCAGTCTCATATCTGGGGAGAAGAAAAAATCAAACACCATTTATATGATATGCTAGGGCAAATGTGGTCCTAGGATCCTATGATCAAAGTGTTTCACTTAGTTCATTCTGGCAATAGCATGACTAATGGATATAAAAGAGTAGGACAAGAACTATGCCGAACAAGCAAAATTGTAAATTACTTACTTAAGGGAAGAGACTGATATGTCAAACTCCAGATGTATACAGGATCTATCAGACTTGGGTTTGTGGAGCTCTCTTTGTTGAGCAACAATGGCTCTGCAGGTAAGACAAAATGATAGCAACGGTGATTAAATACTTGTGATTGGAAAAAGAACCAGCATATGCATGTTTTTCCCTACCTGCAAGGATGTAGAATATCAAATGCAACATCACCATTCGCAGTATTTAAGTGTTTATCATCCAAAGCAGTGACTGTAGCATCGTGAATCACTACCCTGTATTCAGGAACAGTAGCAATATACGGCATAGCCACTGAAGGAGCAGCATCCTCATCTCTGAGCAACTGATCTAATTCCATCCACAACAATTCTCGCCTGAATGGAATATATATATGTACCCAGAATAAATGAACTCATCAAAATAGAAGTTTCGAACTTGAAATATACAAGCGGCGAAAATCATAATTGCAACAAAAGAAGGAAGCAAACTTTAGTGATAGTGTTATTAGTGCATACGACAAAAGATATACCAAGCAGTAAAATCATCTTCAATGCATTGATCATCATCACCGAGCCCCACTGGAACAATACGCTTTGCACCTGCAAGACATGTAGTCGATTTTGGAGTTATGAAAAATATAAACACATGACTGCTGGAGAAGTTACCAACAAGAAACTCTATCAAGCATGAATGTCATAAACAGTGAACAGTTTATAAAAACAGGCATACAAATTAGATACATACCCTGTTTACCCAGTTGCTCATCCACATCTACCGCGATCTGTTTCACAAGGATGATTTCTTTAATGCTTGTATAAACAATTTAAAAGTGAAGATCTTGAAAACCCAAAAGGATACCTTGTTGAAATGCTCGTATTGACGGTTACCCAAACCAAAAACACCATAAGTTAGTTGCTGAAGCCAGTCTCCACTTTCATGTTCCTGGCAGCAGTATCCAGCCTTGTTACAAAAAATTCCATAATGGAAAACTTAGCAGTAGAAAAACTAGCTATATGCACAAGAATCACCTGAGTAAACCATTTGTAAAATCTCGCAGCATTGTCAGTTGGCTCACCGTCACCATAACTGCAATATCATAGTTGCATTATATAACTGACCAACCTCTCTTTAGTCGAGAGTTTTATTACAAATCCATGTTCAGAGAAGAGATTTTTTCTTACGTAGCTACCATGAAAAACACCAAAGACTCTTTCTTTAATTTCTCTTCATATTGATCATCCTCAGCTGCATAGTCATCCTAGAGAAGATACAGAAATTAGAGACACATGAACGCCAGTCAAAAAAATAAAATCAGCAGGCACTTCATAAGCTGCAGACAACAATTCATGCAACACTTACCAGGTCAACTACTTTAACAACTGCTTTCTTGTACTTTGCCTTAATTTCTTCTGCCAATGCCTACAACAAACACAACCTTGAGCCAAATACAACAAAAACTTCAAGCACCCAAGCTCAACATCAAGCAACTTAAAACCAAAGGAAAATAATATGGACTTTAAGGCATTATAAAATTTACAGTAGGTAGAAATAGTAAGTGCGGATTCAACTACATTGTACATCTTTCTCCATGGTTTTCCTATCTCACTGTGGCAAAATGTGTTTTTAATTTCAAAAACTAAGTTACCGGACACAGAAAGTTCACAACTTTAACAAAGTTTATGCAGTTTCCCATCAATTAAAGTTTACTGTCTAAAAGAGCAAAGTACAAAAGTTCATCATTCTCTAAGACTAAGTGTTCTATTTTGCTAATCAACAAATTCAAAGAATATATGAAACGAACACAATTTTTTTTCCAAATTTGGCAAAATACAGTTAAACCCAAAAACAAACAAACTTTGCAACGAATTACCAAAAACTGATTGTACTTTACCTTAGCAAATCCTTCAGCAGTACCAGTCTGAGTACCAAAAAATATAGTGAGCTTAATTTTACCTGGATCAAATTCAATCTCCTCTTCTTCTTTATCAATTATTGGTTTATAAGTTTCAATAGGTTTTGATTGAGAAGACGAAGATTTCATACATACGAAGAAACCAAATCCAATCAGCATTGAAGCTAAAGTTGTGACCATAATAAAAACTGGGTCAGAAACATATTCTGATCCTATTGATATTCCTAACATCGATTCAATCGAATTAGCTAAATTATTCGAACCCATAAATAGCAGAGATTCTGAAGCTTAAACAGAGAGAAGCAATCGAATGTAGATTATGTTATATAGCTTCGTTTTTTGCTTCTCTCTGTGCTTCTTTACAAACCCTAGGAGACTAACAAGGAACTAAATTCCCAAAGCCAGAAAGAGAAAGCAAAACGAAAACTCGGGTCTTTAAAGCCCTTTCGATGTGGGGTCGTTGACTGAATTCTATGTTTAAGGGTCTATAAACAAGAAAAATTAAGACTATTTAATGTATCAATTAATTTCCAATCTGTCCGATATGTTTTCAGGTGGTGAGTGGGGAGTGGTGACTGGTGAAAGAAACTCACATCTACCCTAACAATAACACACTAATAATGCTTCAAAAAAAAAAACGAATAAACCTTAAATATTAATTAATAAAAAAAGCTAAAAATAATACTCTTTCTAACACGTTATCAAAACAGAATATTAAAATATGTTAGATTAAAAAAAAATTATTTCATATATTTCTACCTATTTCTTTTTGAAGCATAGGGGCTCCCACATCAATAGAGGGGCTCCAATAATAAGACGAAATAGGGACACTATGAAGTAAAACTCAAAAACCCCTTATCCATAATTCTTATCAAATACCCAAACTATCCCTGATTATTAATGTTAATTACATTAATTAGTTAAGATTAGATAAAGCTAATCATGATTAATTAAACATAAAATATTTCTTAATCAAATTTTTAGGATTAATTTTTTTTTTTTAATTTGTGTTTGGTGGGAAGAAAAACTTGATGAAATTTAAGAAAATTTTATGGTTTTTTTTTTAAACCCTAGATTTTGATTCAATAAACCATAGTGGCATTTAGATACCTCTAGATTAAACTCTTGATCTTTTTATGGCACAAATTAGATGAAATCACGATATGAAAGTTTGATTTTTTGTGATTCAGAGAATGTTACGGTTGGGTTTCATGCCGTACCCAACCGTAACACCAAGAACACCGAAGAACACCATATTTTCCCAAAATTACGGTTGGGTTTTCAACAAAACCCAACCGTAACTCGAAGAACAATGATGAACACCATCTTTTTCCCAAGTTACGGTTGGGTTTTAAACCAGACCCAACCGTAACTCAAAGAACAATGATGAACCCAATTTTTCCCCTAGTTACGGTTGGGTTTTAAACCAGACCCAACTGTAAGTTGAAGAAATTGATGAACCACATTTTTCCCATAGTTACGGTTGGGTTTTAAAGGAAAAACCAACCGTAACTTATCCTTAGGAGAATTGATTTTTTTGGTTAATTTTGAGTTTTAAAAAGCAAAATTTTGAAATAATTCAATCATTTTTTCTAGATTGAAGGTAAATTGGATGTTTGAAACAAAGAAAAAACGAAAAAAACACAAATTAGATAATCTAAATTTGTGTTATCCAGTAGAATTTACGGTTGGGTTTTGGCTTATAACCCAACCGTAACAATTCTGATAATTTATGTTCCATTTTCAACACATATTTACGGTTGAGTTTTGCCTTAAAACCCAACCGTATCCAGTTGAATTTACGGTTGGGTTTGGCTTATAACCCAACCGTAACATATTCTGTTAATTTTTGTTTCAAGTTCAACACAGAATTACGGTTGGGTTTTGCCTTAAAACCCAACCGTAGACAAGTTGTGGTGTTTGTACAAAATGTATTACGGTTGGGTTTAGTTATCGGACCCAACCGTAAACTGTCCTGTTAACTGTTTTTTGATTTTCAATATACTCCAAATTGGGTTTAAAACACAACTTTGTAACTTATTCCTTGTATTGTAATAGATTTAAAGTAGTACATTAAAGGAAATAAACGATTGGAAACGAAATACAATAGAACATTGGATGATTACACTTAAGCACTTAAAGATAATGGCGAAAATCAAACACCCGACTTGTTTCCATAATACGATAGCAATTTGTATGCTTGAACTCCTCCCCATATTTGATTCTATATTGCTCCATAGCCAACACATTCTGAAAAAAGACAAATCAATTATAAGTTTGAATTTTAGAAATCTCTTTTTAATTAACGATTTATTAATCGACAAACTTACTCTTTCCACACCGTTCTCAAAGGGATTTGCTTCGAATCTAGCTTTCATTTCTAGTTTTAAGTTGTTCATGCATCGATACAACGTCTCAAACCGTCTCTTGATGGCTCTCCACGTAACCCAAGGGTTTACATTCCCATGTAATGCCGCAAACATTCGAAATACACGATTCCACCATTCATCGGTATCAAAACCCTCATTCCAATTTTGTTGTGAAACAACATTGTTATTGTTGTTATAGAAGGCTCTATCATAAGCATGCTCTACCATCGTATGCCATGCTCGAACAATTACAACATCTTCATCATTCGTGTATGTATTTACCATTTTTAGTGGTTGAAAGGGTATGGTGAGAATAATGAGAAAGTGTATAATTATAATGAGAATGAAAGGGATAGAGAATAATGAGAAAGTGACAAGTAAAGGTTTCTTTTTATAGGGAAAAAGTCACCAACGGGTAGATTTTTGAAGAAAAAAAAACCCGTTGGAATTGTGTATTTTGAGAGGACGTAAATTTAGAAATTTTGAGATTCCCGTAGAATTTACGGTTGGGTTTCACCTCAAAACCCAACCGTAACAGATGATGAGGTGTTTTTACAATTTATTTACGGTTGGGTTTAGTAATCGAACCCAACCGTAAAGTGATATTTTGAGTGAAATGTAGTTACGGCATGGTTGAGTAACCTAACCCAACCGTAACTTCTAGTGTTACTGTTAGTGTATATTTTACGATTTGGTTACGGTTGGCTTTTTCCTTGAGACCCAACCGTAAGAAAGTTTGGTGTTTGTTCAATTTTTTGTTACGGTTGGGTTTAGTAATCGAACCCAACCGTAAATATGAATTTTTAGTATGGATTCTAGTTACGGTTGGGTTGAGTCATGGAAGCCAACCGTAAGAGAAGTTTTTAAGACAAAATTAGTTATGCTTGGGTTTAGTTCATTTTCTTATGAAATACCATAGTTGTAAAAAACCTTATTTTTAACATTAAAGGAAGAACTAAATGAAACGAAATACAGTAGATCATTAGATGATTAAACTTAAACACTTAAACACTTAATCATAACGGCGAAACTCAAGATATAAACTATGTTCCAAGATACGATAGCAATCTGTATGCTTGAACTCCTTCCCATATTTGATTTTATACTGCGCCCTAGCCATGACATGCTGAAAAAAATAAATCAATTATAAGTTTCATTATTTTAAAAAAAATTTGGGAAGAAAGAACCATTTATTAATTGACACACTTACTCTTTCCACATTGGTTTCGTCGGGAAATGCTTCAACTCTCATTTTCATTTCCAGTTTTAGGTTTTCCATTTCTTCATACAACGCCTGAAAGCGTCCCTTGATGTTACTGATCGTCCTCCGATATCTATTCCCGTGTAATGCCACAAACATTTCAAACAGACCCTCCCACCAAGAATCGTCCTCCTGACAGTCCATCCAATTTTCAGCTATATCAACGTTTCTATTGTTGTTATAAAAGGCTCTCTCGTAAGCGTGGTCTATCATCGTAACCCACCCTCGAATAATTGCAACATCTTCATCATTCGTGTATCGAACCATTTTAAATGGTTGAAAGGGTATGGCGAGAATGAGTTGGAAAGTCTAGAATTATAATGAGAATGAAAGGGATAGAGAATAATGAGAATTATAAAAGGAAATGTTACCTTTTATAGGGAAAAAATTCCCAACGGCTAGATTTTGAAAAAAAATAACCGTTGGAATTGTAATTTTTTTGTGATTATTGAGTGATAATTTACGGTTGGGTTTTGGCTTAGAACCCAACCGTAATATCTTATTGATTTTTGTGCAAATTATATTACGGTTGGGTTTTGGCTTAGAACCCAACCGTCATTTTTAGTGTTAGTTTTAGTGCGATGATCATTTACGGTTGGGTTATGTAATGTAACCCAACCGTAAAAAATATGTTATTTTATTGCAAATTATGTTACGGTTGGGTTTAATTATGTTACCCAACCGTAAACATAAGTTTTTAATTGGAATTTTATTTACGGTTGGGTTGTTTATTGAAACCCAACCGTAAATGATCATCTTCGTTTCATATATTCTTCATTTTTTATGGTTAAATCAATCTTGTATTTGTTTTGTGTTGGTGGGAAAAGTGGAAGAGAGATAAGAGAGTTTTAACCCAAAATTTTGAAAACACCAAAATGAGTGATTCTAGTGGCAAATTTGTGGAGTGTGAATCCTTGTATGATTGCCAAACTAAATTCTACATACCCATTGAGGGAGACCCAACAATGTATGATTATTTGGATGGTAGAGAGGTTTTAAGTGTAAGTTGTGATGGTGAAACTAAAGCAAATGGAGATATTAGTCGTCAAAGTGAAGATACAACTGCTGAGAATAGTCAGGTATGATTCTAACTTATTCTCTTTTTCATTTTTTGCAGATATTTAAGGAACTGAAGTGCATAAATTTTTTTTTTTTTTGTTACAACAATATAGTTACGGTTGGGTTTCCTCAACAAACCCAACCGTAAGTATCCATTTGTGTTTCTGGAAAGTACAGTTTTACAGTTTTTCGGTTGGGTGTTTACCACAAACCCAACCGTAACTTATTACGTGCATGGGTATTTACTGCACTTTTTACGGTTGGGTTTTGGCTGCAAACCCAACCGTAACATTGGGTTGACTTCTTTCCTTATATTACGGTTGGGTATGACGATATTACGGTTGGGTATGACGATATTACGGTTGGGTATGACGCTATTGCGGTTGGGTCCGATGCTTCTAACCCAACCGTAAACTTATTGGTTTTAGTGTTTTTTCTGACGCTTGGGCTTGATCTTTTTTGTTCAGGTCTCGGTTGTACCTCAACCAATGTATGATCAGCCTCCTCCAAATGATATTGAAACTATAGATACTACGGATCACTATTTGAACGACCTGGTAGGTTATAGATAAGTTGTTAATCCCTATCGACAATTGTCATAATGCCATTTTTTTTAACCTAACTTTATGTTTTTGGACCATGTAGACATGGGATAAAAAAGAAGATGCAAAGAAGTGGGCTACAGAACATGGGAAACTCATCATGTGTGTGCTTGTTTGTAACAACCAACAAAAACACAACCGCTTTCAAATGGTTTGTGAGTGTAGTGGACAATACACAAGACATGCAAAGAAGGGTACTGAGTATGTACCAAAGACGAAGATCAAACGAAAAACTTACACTAAGAAGACGGGATGTCCTTTCAAACTTCAATTTCATAAGAACAACGAGAATAAGTGGTTCTTGTCTACAGTTGTATGCGGTCGTCACAACCACCTACCACCAGAGACTTTGTTAACGCATCCTTCTATGGCCCGGCTTACCAAGGAAGAAAAGCTCATCGTAAACGATATGACGGATAAGCGTTTGAAACCCAGTGATATACTCGGGCACTTGAAGAATATAAACTCAAATAATGTGTCTACGTTGGAGACAATCTACAACGCCAAAGCCAAGTTGAAGCGTGAGAAATGGGAAGAAAGGGACCCGATCCAACAACTTTTGTACTTGGGGGAGACAAAAAACTACACCATGTTTCACGAAGAAGATGAAAATAAACAAATTAAGCATATTATATTGGCTCATCCCGAGTTTATAAAGTTAGCACGGTGCTCCCATCAAGTGCTTATGATGGATTGCACGTACAAAACTAACAAGTATGAGCTCCCGGTTTTGAATGTTGTAGGGCAAACTTCTACCAAGTCCCCGTTTAGTGTTGCCTTTTGCTTCTTGAGAAACGAGCTCGAAGAAAGCTATGTGTGGGCATTGGAACAAATTAAATTATTCTACGTTGAAGGTTATACCCCTAAGGTAATTATCACCGACAAAGAACAAGGCTTGATGAATGCCATTGCAAGGGTATTCCCAGATGCTCATCATCTTCTTTGCACGTTCCACTTGTGGAATAATATTCAAACCAAGTGCAAAACGATTATTCGGCCAACAAAGAGAAGCAAGATGGAGAGAATTAATAAATTGCCGGTATCAGAACAAGAAGCGGCCAAAGAAAAATTCAAGGAGGATGACAAGTTGGCGGAACTAAAATGGGCTAGTTTCCAAACTGAATGGGATGCTTTGACATGGTCTATCACCAAGGAAGTCTATGAAGAAAATGTTCGTATGTTATGCTTGCATTGGAGTAATTATCCAAAAGTTGTGAATTATTTGATGGACAATTGGTTGAATCCCCACAAAGAGAAGTTTGTAGCGGCGTTCACAAACCAATATAGGCACTTTGACAACCAAGCTACAAGTACCATGGAGTCATCTCACAACAGAATGAAGAAGAAGCTTCATAATTGTGATGGTGGGTTTGTTACGGTCTTTGTCCGTGACCTTGACAGAGTTAAGGAATCTTTTGAAAAAAGCCTTTCTAGAAAACACGTCAGCTATAAAGACGAACCATTGCTCCAAAGTATTTTTTATAAGGTGTCGCATTGTGCTATTGAGAAGATAATGTACGAAATAAAGCACTATAGATTGGGCAACTTACACGGAGAAGAAGAGTGTGTTTGTCCTAACATGTCAAGTTTGGGACTTCCCTGCCGGCATATGATGCCCAAGTACGAAGAAGACGGTGTGATCCCAATTCAAGATATTGATCCGTTTTGGCAACAATTGTCTTTCGATGAACCCATCGTCGAGCAAGATTTTGGTGCATCGTTTGCCGACACCCACGTTGGAAAGGCTATAGCTAAGAAATACGATACATTAAATAAGGCGCAAAGGCAAATTTGGTTGACAAACTTGAGTTACTTCGTGTTTCCGCACACAAGGTACTCTGTCAAGGAACCAATTAGAGGGAAGAGAAAAGGTAGGCCTTCTACCAAAGAATCGAGGGCCGTGGGACGGAAAAAAGCTAGGGAATTGCATGAAGAATCAAAGAAAAGAAACCCTTGTGCATTTGAGCATTTGCAAAATGAATATGAAGCAGAGGATGAGAAGGAGGACGATGCTCAACGAAAAATAAGTCGAACGGAACAAGGGGGACCAAGTGTAGTAGATATTAAAGGAAAGGGTCCCGCGGTTCCCACTCAAGATAGTTCAACAATTGAACTTGGTGTCAAGGGAAAAGTACCTCCACACCCAAACTCAATAAGAGTAAGTATGAAGGAATTAGCAAGAAGAAAAAAAAGAGTTAGTATGAAAGAATTAGCAAGAAGAAAAGAAAAACTTAAAAGCAATACATTAGTAGTTGAAGAGCCATATACGATCCGGATTGCAAGAGGATTGATGCAATTTCCATCTAACTATTCAAGAAATGAGAATGGCAAAATCGTCCGAACCGAGCAAATTATTTATGAAAATTATATGTCATCGTTCCCAGCTTTTTTTCGTCCCTACATAAAGGCCACCGACGATGTTGCCGGTGATGGTAATTGTGGATACCATGTATTCATCGAACAAGTTGGACCATTTAGCGGAGCAGCAGGGTTGGGTATGGACGAAGTAACTTTTGTAAGGCATAAGTCAGCGGTTGAACTACGCTCTTACCCGGATATATACAAGCCAATGATGTGTGCATATAGAGACGAAGAGTCGTTGTTAAACGAGGAGTTCATTGCTCTCGAAAGGCGTTTAATAGGCAATAAGAATTGCACTAGTGAGTATTGGATGAGCATGCCAATATGTGGCCAAATCCTTGCCAACGCTTTTAATTGCGTCATCCATTATATCTCAAATGGATATTGTTTAACATTTGCACCAACAAGATCAACATTTGTCGAACAATTGGAAAATAGAAGATGTGTGATTGGGCTGGTGCAGAACTGCCATTTTGTTGGTCTAAAGTTGAAAGAAGGAAGTCCATTACCCCCTTTACAGGATGGGTACGACGGTGATATCGCCAAGTCTTGGTGTCACAGATTCAAGCACAATTTCGAACTCTGGAAGGCATTAAAACCCTCACCGACATTTCAATTCATATCATTTGTTTCTGAGTCGGAGTCAGAATGTTAATATGTATGTTGGAGGAATCATAATATGAATATAGTTTTTTGGAATATAAAAATTTGAACTATCATATGTGTTACTACAAAATGTTTCCAGGTTTACGGTTGGGTTTTTAGTAAAAACCCAACCGTAAACTAGTCACTGAACAATTATAATAATATTACGGTTGGGTTTTGAGTGAAAACCCAACCGTAAACC
>JAJJMC010015738.1:10573-26962 GCA_023531435.1 Papaver californicum | reverse complement strand
AACTAAGGTAATACGCAAGTAATAGAGAAGTGTATCAGGGAGAAAAAGCATTGGTTAGAGATTTCATCGTCCGTTATCCAACATGTTATCAATCAAAGCATACTCAACATTCATGCATTAGTAATACCAAAAACCCTAAAGTAGCCAGTTATCTCGTCTACTTCGGCAAAACTCCTAATATCATCACAGAATGAGTACCTCCACCCTATGAATTCTTATGCACCGGATAACCTGAGTGAGTACCTCCACTCAAGTTCAACCCAATGATAGCTATGGTATTTGTGAGTTGAGGTTAATCTAAATAACTCGGTGCAGTTCGCTACTCGGATTCAATCTAGGTCAAGCTTCTACACATATTCGTATGGCAACATCCCGTCGTTAACAAATATGTTATACTACTTGTAACCGGAGTCCCTCGACAGAATCGACTCTCAGAACTCCAGTTTAGTAATAGATATCAATGCATGCTTATTCAATTCGCGACTCAAACAAACATTCAATCAATCATATATCATTATACTCAGTGGAACATGAACGATATTAAGAACAACATGAAATCATGAGATATGCGCCATTCAATTAATAAACATGTCTTCAAACATCAGATTACATCCCTAACCAATATAAAAGGGTTTAGCTCATCATGGGTTTCTTAAAACCCATGGAAAATAATTAAGAAATAAATACTCAAACCCGGAAAGATAGCGAAGAATTGATTGTAGCTTCGAAGTGTGGCTGCAATGGTAGCCAGCAGCCTCCCAACGCTGCTGTCCTCTTCTCCTTAATTCTGCTGTATTTTTCCGTGTATGTGATATGAGATACCTCGACCAGCAGCAAACTCTCTACCCTTTTATATGTGAGTTCACTTAGCCGAGAAACTTGATTTTTCCCTTTTCCTAGTTGCGCTCAGCCCTATTTTTCGGCTGCCAACTTGTATACGTCAATTGCTCTTCTTCCTTGAGAGAATATCTCCTCCATGTGGACTTCAATATTGTTACCCAACTTCACCCAAAGACTTTCCATGAGAAGAGTTTAGTTCTCCTTATAGAACAAGAGTTAGCCACTTTAGAATCCTAGTTGAATTAGGAAATGTGCTAAGTTTCCTTATTCCATCCCAACAAGATATAGCAACTCCAAATTCTTTCCTAATCTCATAGAACCTCCACAAGCTAACCATGAGTCCACCAAGGCTAGCCACCTTCCACTCGGACCACTCTAGCTCAACAACACCTCCACATGATCACTGAGCACCAGTGTACTTTTGCTTCAGACAACTTAGCGCCTGGGCGCTGGCAGCGTAGACCAAATAAGCCACTTCGGGGCTTTGTCCATATCTTCCTCAATTCTGATCAGAATGACTTCATTCTTTCACCATTGGCTTTGTAATTTAATTCCCTACACTATGGTATGTGAAAGGCCTATTTAATCAGAGTTTCACTGGCTCCTCGGTGATTCTAGCTTTTAAGCTCCATTCTGCGGGTTTCTGAACTGTAACCTGAAAAGGCGACTAAACTTCGAAAATAATCAAACTACCTAATAATTCACTCAAATATAGCACATAAGGGTCAGGAAAAACTACTTTAAATGTAAGATTTATGCACCATCAAATTCCCCCACACTTGCCTTTTGCTATTCCTCGAGCAAACTATCTATCTAAACTAAAAGAAAATACAACTCCGTTTCGTCAAGTAAACGATTACACTTAGCATGTGCAACAAGCCTTTAAACCCCTAGGTGTCCCTAGTGGACGAGTTATAGTTTCGTGAGGGTTTACAAGAGATATACCCACAAAACCTACTTCAACTTCCAAAAATTCCAAAGCACCTGCATACGATAAGCTACGAAGACATAAAGTTTCTACATACCAACAATAAGAATTCAGAAATATAAAGAACATTATTCTCATGCTTAATCCTTGAGTTTGGAGAAAACCACCAAATAAAAGAGTCCCGGTTCGAGAGTGACCGAATATTTCTGCCTCACCAATAGGATTTTATGAATTTGACACTCAAAGGACGCACTCTATGGTTCTCACATATGTGCAGGCAAGAATAAAGATAGAAGGCCTACACATGTTGACAGGTAGGAAGGAAAGGTAACCTTCCGAGTCATATTAAGATGTTATCCCATAGAAGGTGGGACAAGAAAGAACCCCTTTTTATTTTTCTAGTGACCTCTACGAAAGGAAATCAACCATTATGCGAAGATGGGAATTGTTACTTACCTTCTCATCCGGTCGACAATCAGCACCATTCTCCCAACATCCCATAGAAACGTCTTCGGTCTTGACTGTAGCTCATAAACTCTTTCTCTTCGTATGCCTTGATCACTTGTAGCTCTTTTTCTTACGTACGCAGCACCAAATGTGCTAAATTTCCAGCCGCATCTTTTTCTTTGCTGCTGCCTATTTTTTTTCGGTTGCTTTTAGCTCTTTTTCACGTTGTTACTGGCTTATTTTCTTCTCATTCATTGCTGCTGGCTCATATATATATATATTTTTTTTATTTTATATTATTTATTTATTTTTTTAATTTACGCCAGCAGCACCAATATTTTTTCTGTTTTTCTTTTTGAATTTACGCCAGTTTTTTGTATCTTTTGACGCCTGTAGCTTGTGATTATGTTGCTGATTTTTCTAGCCTTTTACGCCAGTGCTGGTTTTGTATGGCTGCACTCTTGCTTCTTGTTCACTTTTATTGCTCCGCTTGTTGATGATGATACGTTTCTATGGACTTGACGTTGCCGAGAGAACGATGCCAACTGCAAACCAAACTACAAGAATAAGTTAGCAACTCTGATGACACCTTCATGGTTGATAAAAATTAGCACTCAAGAGATCAAAAATAGTGCTAAAAATTGGTGCGAGGTTAGGTAGCTCATCATTCTACCCGGAATTAGCGCAGATGAAACACTCTAAACGTATAATTTGAAGGTCTGGTGCCTCACTCATGGGTATTGAATGATCACAAGTCTAACCTGTACTCTCCTACCGGCAATTTAGGTCCATTTTGGTCGGCTCTAGCCTCTCAAAAACTAAGCACTCCGAATATAGTTCTCTAATATTTCTAAGTTCAGTTGTTTCGAGTAGAACTCCGTATGTAAACGTAGCTAGCCGTGTGCCAAGTGACTCTAAAATCTCTAAAAGTTGAAGGTTTTCATGCAAATATGTGTATGCCTAACAATTCTACGTAAAAATCTATATGCCTAAATACTCCCCCACACTTAAACTTTACATTGTCCTCAATGTAAATTGAATCATCCAATGTAACGTCAAGATGGGAAACTCTACATGCTCAAAAATAAATAAAAATTCAGCAACAAAAGATAGAGATACAAAACCAATGGGTTGCCTCCCACGTAGCGCTTAGTTTAACGTCTATAGCCCGACTAGCCATTCTGTGCTACTCCTCTAGAGGGAGCGCCTCTTCTAACTGTATGGTAACCTTTTCAGGCTCAAACGGCTCATAATACGGCTTTAATCGATGCCCGTTCACTTTAAGCTCCTTTCCCGAATTTAAGCACCTGATTACCACTGCTCCATGAGAAAAAACATTAGTCACGAGAAAGGGTCCATTCCAACGGGACTTCAATTTTCCCGGAAATAAATAAAGGCGAGAATTAAACAAAAGAACTTTCTGTCCAACAGTAAACTGTTTTCTAGAAATCCTGCTATCGTGAAAAGCCTTTTTTTTTTCCTTGTAAATCCGTGAGCTTTCATATGCATCGTTCCGAATCTCTTCTAGCTCACTCAGTTGAAGTTTCCGGTGTGTGCCAGCCCCGTCCATCTCCATGTTGCACTGTTGAATTTCCCAAAAAGCCTTATGCTCGATTTCAACCGGAAGATGACATGGTTTCCCGTAGACGAGTCTGTATGGGGACATTCCTATAGGAGTTTTGTATGCTGTCCGGTATGCCCACAAGGCATCGTTGAGGCGCAAGCTCCAGTCTTTCCTTGACGGATTCAGTGTTTTCTCCAAAATCGACTTTACCTCTCTATTTGAGACTTCGGCTTGCCCGTTTGTCTGTGGGTGGTATGTTGTGGCAATCTTGTGAGATATATTGTACTTTTTCAACAGACTCCGAAAGAATCTGTTTCGAAAGTGTGATCCCCCATCGCTGACTATAGCTCTCGGAGTGCCAAACCTTGCAAAAATATGCTCTTTCACAAAATCTGTAACTGCTTTAGAATCATTAGTAGAGGTGGCTTTAGCTTCCACCCATTTAGAGACATAATCAACAGCGAGTACGATGTATAATTTACCGAAAGAATTAACAAAAGGGCCCATAAAATCAATGCCCCATACATCAAAAATCTCAACGTAAAGCATAAATTTTTGTGGCATCTGATTTCGGGCACCTAGATTGCCTGTTCTTTGACATCTATCACAAGTTGCACAAGTTACATACGCGTCTTTGAATAAAGTGGGCCAGTAGAAACCACTTTCGAGAACCTTGAGGGCTGTCCTCTTAGCACCAAAGTGGCCTCCACATGCATAAGAGTGACAGAAAGACAATATAGAAGCGTGTTCAGTTTCAGGTACGCACCTTCGCATAATTTGGTCCGAACAGTGTTTCCATAGGTATGGATCATCCCATATATATTGGTGTGCTATTTTTTTCAGTTTTTCTCTCTCAGCACGAGACAAATCTCTAGGGATTTGTTTAGACACTAAATAATTCACAATATCTGCGTACCAGGGTTCCGACGCTGTAACTGTGAAGAGTTGCTCGTCCGGAAAGCTTTCGCTTAACGGGACAGCCTCTTCCTCTATAGTCAGACGGCTCAAGTGGTCTGCTACAGTATTCTCTATACCTTTCTTGTCTTTAATTTCGAGATCAAACTCCTGTAGGAGTAAAATCCATCGAATTAGCCTCGGTTTCGCCTCTTTTTTCGTCAGTAGGTACCTGAGTGCTGCATGATCAGAAAATACAACAACTTTCGAACCGATTAAATAAGAGCGGAATTTTTGTAATGCAAAAACAATTGCTAATAACTCCTTTTCAGTAGTTGTGTAATTTTGCTGTGCTCCATTCAGTGTCCTAGACGCGTAGTAGATGGCGTGAGGCAGCCTCCTAATGCGCTGGCCTAACACTGCACCAACAGCGAAGTCACTCGCGTCGCACATTAGTTCAAATGGCCTAGTCCAGTCCGGTGGCCTTATTACCGGGGCTGTTATCAAAAGCTCTTTCAAGCAATTAAACGCAGCCAAGCATTTTTCATCAAAGTTGAAAGTGGCGTCTTTTTGGAGTAAGACGCATAGTGGTGCCGCAACTTTTGAGAAATCCTTAATAAACCTGCGATAAAATCCTGCATGACCAAGAAAAGCACGAATCTCCCTCACCGTGGTGGGAGGGGTAAGAGCACGAATAATATCAATTTTTGATTTATCAACTTCCAAGCCTTTAGAAGATATAATATGGCCTAAAACAATACCATGAGTTACCATAAAATGGCACTTCTCCCAATTCAGCACAAGATTAGTCTCAACACATCGTTTAAGAATTAATGTAAGGTTATCCAAGCACATGTCGAATGAATCCCCATACACACTGAAATTGTCCATAAACACTTCGATGATGTTTTCAACGTAATCGGAAAAAATACTTACCATACACCTTTGGAACGTGGCCGGCGCATTACAGAGGCCGAAGGGCATCCTTCTGTATGCGAATGTTCCGAACGGACACGTAAAGGTAGTCTTCTCTTGATCCTCCGGTGTTATCGCAATTTGATTGTAACCTGAATAACCATCAAGAAAACAGTAATATGGATGTCCGGCCAATCTTTCTAACATTTGATCCATAAAAGGTAAGGGAAAGTGATCTTTTCTAGTGGTTGCATTAAGTTTTCGATAATCAATACAAACCCTCCAACCCGTTTGCACCCGGGTCGGGACTAGTTCATTCTCTGAATTATGCACCACTGTAACGCCTGATTTTTTCGGTACGACCTGTATTGGGCTAACCCACTTGCTATCAGAAATTGGGTAAATAATGCCCACGTCTAATAGCTTGAGTATCTCTTTTTTCACTACTTCCATCGTCGGAGGATTCAGTCGACGCTGCGCTTCCCGCGTAGGCTTTGTCCCCTCTGATAGACACCTTTTTGTGTCTAAATTGCACCTTAATTTCTAGTGAGTTAGTATTCGATCTTGTGTCTATTACGTGTTTTTATGCTTTTGTAGGTACATTAGAAGAATAAAGATTTGTGGAAAAATTAGCTCAAAAAGTGTTCAAAGCACCCGGGAAAATGGATCAAGGCACCCACACTTTGGATTGGGGCACCCTTGGATCGGGATGAGCTGGATCGGGTCAACCCAGCGGGTCAACCAGGCGAGTCAACCCAGCGAGCTGGATCGGGCCGAGTCACCGAGTTGACTCATCGGGAATCAACTGTCCAGATTGGCAACTCAAATTCACGTGAGAAAACAAGGTTCTGTTGCTTCCAGATTGTTCCAAACACTAATAGTTATCTCACGCAAGTTATAAACAGCAAAATATCCCGTGAAATCAGCTTGAAAATCATGTATTTGGCCGGAATCATGATTCGATTAAGATTGGGATTTGTGGGCAGTTCTAGAGAGTTCTATTAGGTTTAGAACTCTCTCTAGGGTTTCTACTACCTATATAAACCAAGAGAAGCCAAGAAAATCAAACACGAAAGCCTAGAGAAGAATTTAGAAATTTCCGGTGAAGCTCCGTCGACGTCCGATCAACTGCTACTGCACCGGCCGGCTGTTCTTCATCCATCACTGCCGGAGAAGAAGACTCAGTAACATTTATAACTGTTGCTGATTTGAATTTTCCTGTTGTCTATTGCTTCAAACCCTTTGTTGCTTAAAACTCTTCTGTAACAGCTGAACCCTCTCCTGTAACGCATATAAGCGTATCAAATCAGCTGTTACAGCGTTATTCACCTTTGTAATTGATATTTTGAGCAATGAAATCAACTTTTGAGCAAGTTTTCTTCACCAAGGGCTAAGTCTAATTACTGGGATGATGGATAAGGTAATTTTCTCAATTTTATGTGATTTAATTATTTTCTAATAATTATTTATAATTCTTTTATTATTAGAATTGCATAGTTTTGAATAGTAAAAACGGTTTTCTTTCAACAGTTGTGCTTTTGCTTGATGGACTATGCTTAGTTAATTAATTTTGATAGTCCATGCTTGTGATTTATCTCTGTTTGTTAGCATAACAAAACCAATTTTGGCAATTATTTGTGCTTCAATTAATTTAAAAAGAATTATCTGATTAATCACATAGGTTGTTAGATTTACCTGATTCCTGATTCCTGGTCCTTTTAAAATTATTTAAAAATCATCCTTAGGTTATTTAGTCTTTTTCTTACTCCTGGAATTTTCTAGAATTAATTTAAATCATTATTTTCTAAAATCATTACCTTTACAAGTTCGAGTAACGAACTCTTTATTTACCACTATTAAAACAACATCACCCTCCTCAAGTAGTATTTTATGCATGCACAGAGAAGGGCTTATTCCCCTGATATCGGCAATTGTCCAGCCTATTGCCGCCTTGTACTCTCTCAAAACGCGAGTGAGCCTATGTTCCTGCAATTTCGTTAGCTCATTCGAAACTATTACCGGCAACTCCTCTTTTTCACCTAAATATATGTATGTTAGGTGATCCGGAAGAGTCTTAAGTTCTAGTTTTGGTGCCTGCAAAACAGAAGGCACTAATTTTTCATCAGTGCACGGTAAAGAAATAACGGAGGAACTCTGTTCAAGTGAACTGTATGAAAATAACTCAAGTGCGCAAACAGCCTCATTAACTTCGTTTCCCAATTTTATTTCGGTTCTTGGGTCTGTTGTGTTTTTAGAACCGATACTTCTTGTGAGGACAGCCTCCAACGGCTCAGTAGCCTCCAAATCGAACATCTGTTGAGCCAACGAGTCAATAATATCAATAGAAAAACAAGCATGCACATCGCTAGGATACCGCATAGTCTCGTAAATGTTAAACCGTATTATTTCTCCATCAAACTCCATGGTTAACGTCCCATTGAACACATCTATTTTTGTTCTTGCTGTCCGCATAAATGGCCTGTCCAGTAATAGAGGTATGGACGAATCAGTTGATCCATCCACCATTTCCAATACACAGAAATCTGCAGGAAAAACTAGCTGATTAACTCGCACAAAAACATCCTCAATAATACCTCTCGGATACACATTGGAACGGTCATCTAGTTGTAAGACAATTCCCGTTTCTTTCAAAGGGCCTAAATTAAGAGTTTCATATATAGATGCAGGCATAACATTCACTGATGCTCCTAAATCTAGCATAGCCCTATGAAACGTGGTGTTACCAATAATTATAGGAATATCGAAGCTACCGGGGTCTTTACACTTGAGTGGGAGTTTCTTCTGCAAGATAGTAGAAGCGTTTTCCCCCACTCTCATTACCTCATTACCGGTTAATCTCGGTTTATTGGTACACAAGTCCTTCAAAACTCTCGCATATTTGGGAACCTGTTTAATCGCGTCAATCAGTGGAATGTTCACATGAATTTTCTTGAAAATTTCTAAGATATCCTTGTCCTGTTCCGCCTTTTTCGAATTAGCAAACCTGCGAGGAAAAGGTAGAGGAGGAACATATGTAGACAAAGGAGTTTTAGGATTTTCGTGACTTACCTCAGCACTTTTAGAAGCGTCAACAGCCTCTTTTTCAGCAAAATTAGAGGCGTCAACAGCCCTCTTTTCCGCGACCGGTTCCTTTGGAGCTTTGGTTTTTTCGGTTTCTTCTGGTTGTACAGTTCGTGTACCACTTCTCAATGTCACTGCGTTGATATTTTCTCTTGGATTGATGGGTTGAGAAGGGAGTTCCCACTATTCTGTGTCTCCAGAAGGTTCAACCTACCGGCCATAGCGGTCATCTGAGTCTGTAACTCTTTTATCGCATTTTCCGTGTTCTGCTGATTTTTGGTCGTATCCTGCTGATTTTTCTGCATCTGTGCCGTCATATTTTTCAAAATGGAAATCATCTCTGACGACTCTGAATTTTGAGCTTGTTGTGGAGGTTGTGCTTGTTGCATCCCATTTTGATGGTTAAGAACCGGCCTTGAAGCAGCAGCTTGCTGATTCGCATAGCTGAAATTCGGGTGATCTCTCCAACCTGGATTATATGTATTTGAATAGGGATCATACCTTTGCCTCTGCTGGTTCGGAAAAATAGCACTTACTTGTTCGGCCTCATTCTCATAGGACGGAATGATCACAACGGCCATTTGTTGTATCATTTTCTCCATTTGGCTCATTTTCTGTTCCAGATGCGGTGCGGTGCTAATTTCGGCCACCCTCTTGACCGATGAATCACGGCTCATAAATTGTTGGGAGTTGGCTGCCATGTCCTCAATTAGCTCTCTAGCTTGCGTTACAGTTTTGTTCGCCAGTGCACCACCACTTGCGGCATCGAGAAGATTTTTGTCGGTTTGTTCGAGCCCGTCGTAGAAGTACTGTACGATCAAAACATCACTGAATTGATGATGTGGGCATCTGGCAACTAGCCTTTTATATCGTTCCCAACATTCATACAGTGTTTCACCTGGCATCTGCTTAATTCCGGAGATTTCTTTACGGATCCGAGAGGCCTTTGATGCAGGAAAATATCTCTCTAGAAAAAGCTTTTTCAAGCTATTCCAAGTTGTAACATTGCCAGGAGGTAAATAGAATAGCCAATCCTTAGCCATGTCCAACAGAGAAAATGGAAAAGCTCGAAGCATGGCTCCGTCAACGTCGGGTTCAGCCCCAACCATAGCCATCATGATGTTATTAAATTCCATCAGATGCTTATTCGGGTCCTCATTAGTTATTCCGTGGAACTTAGGAAGCTCACGGATCAGTCCCGGCTTAATCTCAAAAGTGCTAGTCGTCTGTATGCACCATTTTTGCGTGTGTATCTTATGAGATGCTAGATCCTTCATTGTGCGGTTGGCGTCAGCCATTGGTACTGGTTCTGGTTCTATGTCCGAATCTGCAAACTCACTTGTTGTACTCGGAGGAAGTGGCGTGTTGGCTGCCCGGACTAGTTCGCTCAGTGGAGTACCAGCTCGACGTCGTAAACGCATTCAAGTACCTGAAAAATTCAGCAAGAAAAAGTAACAAAAAATAAAAATAAAACGAACCTAAAAATAAACAATAATTCGCTATGCCTCCCCGGCAGCGGCGCCAAAATTTGGTCGTGTCGTAATCAACAAAAATATTTAAGTTCTTACTCTCCAAAAATATAATGAAGTACAGGGATAAGAACAAGTTCGTTCCCACAAGGAGGCAATAGATTATGCTAATTTTCAGTCAGGTAAATAGAAACAGGGGGGGGATTTTCGTAATGATTTAAGCTAAATTAAACTAAGGTAATACGCAAGTAATAGAGAAGTGTATCAGGGAGAAAAAACATTGGTTAGAGATTTCATCGTCCGTTATCCAACATGTTATCAATCAAAGCATACTCAACATTCATGCATTAGTAATACCAAAAACCCTAAAGTCAGTTATCTCGTCTACTTCGGCAAAACTCCTAATATCATCACAGAATGAGTACCTCCACCCTATGAATTCTTATGCACCGGATAACCTGAGTGAGTACCTCCACTCAAGTTCAACCCAATGATAGATATGGTCTTTGTGAGTTGAGGTTAATCTAAATAACCCGGTGCAGTTCGCTACTCGGATTCAATCTAGGTCAAGCTTCTACACATATTCGTATGGCAACATCCCGTCATTAACAAATATGTTATACTACTTGTAACCGGAGTCCCTCGACAGAATCGACTCTCAGAACTCCAGTCTAGTAATAGATATCAATGCATGCTTATTCAATTCGCGACTCAAACAAACATTCAATCAATCATATATCATTATACTCAGTGGAACATGAACGATATTAAGAACAACATGAAATCATGAGATATGCGCCATTCAATTAATAAACATGTCTCCAAACATCAAATTACATCCCTAACCAATATAAAAGGGTTTAGCTCATCATGGGTTTCTTAAAACCCATGGAAAATAATTAAGAAATAAATACTCAAACCCGGAAAGATAGCGAAGAATTGATTGTAGCTTCGAAGTGTGGCTGCAATGGTAGCCAGCAGCCTCTCAACGCTGCTGTCCTCTTCTCCTTAATTCTGCTGTATTTTTCCGTGTATGTGATATGAGATACCTCGACCAGCAGCAAACTCTCTAGCCTTTTATATGTGAGTTCACTTAGCCGAGAAACTTGATTTTTCCCTTTTCCTAGTTGCGCTCAGCCCTATTTTCGGCTGCCAACTTGTATTCGTCAATTGCTCTTCTTCCTTGAGAGAATATCTCCTCCATGTGGACTTCAATATTGTTACCCAACTTCACCCAAAGACTTGCCATGAGAAGAGTTTAGTTCTCCTTATAGAACTAGAGTTAGCCACTTTAGAATCCTAGTTGAATTAGGAAATGTGCTAAGTTTCCTTATTCCATCCCAACAAGATATAGCAACTCCAAATTCTTTCCTAATCTCATAGAACCTCCACAAGCTAGCCATGAGTCCACCAAGGATAGCCACCTTCCACTCGGACCAATCTAGCTCAACAACACCTCCACATGATCACTTAGCACCAGTGCACTTTTGCTTCAGCCAACTTAGCGCCTGGGCGCTGGCAGCGTAGGCCAAATAAGCCACTTCGGGGCTTTGCCCATATCTTCCTCAATTCTGATCAGAATGACTTCATTCTTTCACCATTGGCTTTGTAATTCAATTCCCTACACTGTGGTATGTGAAAGGCCTATTTTAAGCAGAGTTTCACTGGCTCCTCGGTGATTCTAGCTTTTAAGCTCCATTCTGCGGGTTTCTGAACTGTAACCTGAAAAGGCGACTAAACTTCGAAAATAATCAAAATACCTAATAATTCACTCAAATATAGCACATAAGGGTCAGGAAAAACTACTTTAAATGTATGATTTATGCACCTATCACAGCCTGACATCAATAATGTTAGTACAAGAGGATCATTATGCATTTCAATTTCTTGGTTTATTTCTTGTGCAGAAAACGTCAATGGACATGCCATCCAATCTTCCCATAATTCTGCTTGTCTTCCTTGAACTTTAAAGACCTCATGGTTCCGAACTCTCTTGCACAATTTCTTATTGATTGCTACGTTCAAATCTGTATCATTCTTTTCCGTATATGATATTATATCAATTGTTTTTTTATTATACGGGATGTGTATTGCTTTGCTATTATCCTGTTTGATTGTTGGTTCGATCTTCTGAACAAATTCCTTTAACTCCCCAGCATCGACCATTCTTTGTATTAATGTTATAAAATTCCTACAGTTGTTGGTTGTATGCCCTTTATAGCTATGATACTCACAATAATCTTTTGAATGTTGTGTAACCGCTGGCTGATTACCCTTTGTCATTGGCCATTGAAAATATGGCCTATTCTTCAAAATTTTGAATAATTCGAGATATGAAATATTAAGCTTGGTAAAAGTTCTTTCTCGAAATTGCTGCGCAAAGTTTTTACCATTCCCTTGTCGAGGGTGTTTTGATTCTCTTGATTCAAATTTTGGAGGAAATGTCCTTTTCTGTTCCGGCGACTCCTCAACTGAATTTGTTCTCCTTGTATCTTTTTGGCAACTCGAAGTAATTCTCGATCCCTGCTCCTGTATGTCTTGGAGCCTTGCACATGTTTCTATTATTTCCCTTAACTCGCCTTCAGTTTTTGGATTATTTCGGTGAATTTCAACAAAAAGCTGGCTCTTCCGATCAGCAATTCCCCATTTGTAATGGTTAATAGCCGTTATTGGGTCTATTTCACCTATTGCTTGACATATTGTATGCCATCTAGCTGTATATGATTGGATTGATTCTTCTGGCCAAGATGTTAAAGAATAAAGCCTGTCCTCCCCTGAGTCAACTGGTTTGTTATACATGTATGCCTCAAGAAATTTCCTCACCAACTGTGCGTAATTATGGATAGAATTTTCCGGTAACCTATCCTACCACAACAATGTTGTCCCTTTTAAACTTGATGGAAAACATCTGCACATGATTGCTTCATGATCGTCCCACCGTGACATCACCCGATTATAATATTTTAAATGTGACGTTGGATCCTTAGTACCATCGTAACATTCGAACACTGGAATATTATACTCCCTTGGTAATGGCATACACGTCAAATGGCGTGCAAACGGTGTTCGTTTTGCTTCTTTTAACACCTCTTCTATTCTTCCCCCCTCTTTATTTTTTAATCATTTAATCTCTTCTTTCATTTGTTCCATCGCTTCCAAACATTTTTCCCATTGGGTTTGTTGAATCTCTTGATTTCTTGTTGCCTTCTCGCTCGAGATGTCAATCCTACTAACACCATTCTTTGATCTGGATTCTGTTGTTCATTTCTTGACATTTGTCTTCTTGACATTGCCTCCTGATTTCGTATTTCTGTCACAGCTGGTCTTTGTTCCCGCTGAATTGCATGTTTTAAAACTTGTTTTTCTTTTGCTAACAATTCAATTCGATGGTTGCTTGCTCTTTGTTCTTTTCTCATTTCATTTATTTCTTCTAATAAATCCTGTACGTGACTTACCTCATTTCGAGAATTCCCATGATGTGAAGAGGGATTCTGAACTACTGTATTTGGTGTTAACTCTTGAATTGGTGTGTGATTTCCTTCATTACTTTGTTGTTGTCTTAGTTCACTTCCATCCTCTTGTCTATTCCCCGAGCCTTTATTACTATTTTGGTTCCCGGAATTAGCGTCTTGAGACATAATTTTCAGAATCTGTTGTTTCTTAACTACTTTTTTGCTTTCTTGATTGCTTTCCTTCTTCGATATCTAGAAATATTTTTTAGAAAGTCAGTCAAACGAATTCTTATGCATCAAAGTCATAAGAAATCTTGCGCATTAATTTATCTGTAAACCCTCCCTAGCACAAGTCCAATTTTTTCAATATATAAAACCTTACTTAACTAAATAAACTTAAAACTCATCTTTTGTATCTTGCAAATTGAATTTTCCAACCTTTCCTTTAAAATTTTAACAACCAGATCCGTTCTTTTCTTACTAATTTTTTTTTTCTTTCTTGCAGAATTTAGTTTTGAGATTAAAACCATTTTTCCTTTATCAGGCAGGATAAATTCTTTAACCTCCCTGTTTCTAGCGCCAAAATGTTTAGACAAAAAATCTCTTCAACTAAACAACCAATCACACTCTTGTATTAAATTAGAGATTGAAATCGAGTAACAAAGAAACATCCTTATATAATTTTATAAAATCATTTCCATAAAATCTGATACATATGATTACCCGATTTATCACTTTCGGTTTATGATCTTTACACTTTTCAATTAAACAAAATATAATACAAAATCTTAATTTAATTCAGTTACCCCCATAAATTCATACCTAGAAATCTCCTCTTGATCTTCCTAAGTTTCTCTCCCTTTTTTCCCAATTTTTCCGACCCCTTCTTTGTTGCCTGGTTTCTTATATTTATAGATTTATTTACCGGGTCCCTCTTTATTCATCGTGTCATTTTTTCTAAACTCATCATCGTTCTTTGATTGATTCTTCTTTGGTTCGATCCATTTTATTTCGATGTGCCCATCGTTCTTTTACTTTATTTCATCTTGTGATCGGTGCGATCTTATAGTTGTCAGATCACTCTTAATTGCTTTTTGGTACGATGCTTTTCATATTCAACACGTGTCTTCCTATCCTTATAAACTTCTTTCATCTCGATCATTAAAATAATATGAGTACTCATTACTTTTACTTTCTCGATCAAACAGCATTTAATGCTGTTTGTTTTGTTCAATGTAATTCAGCTTTCTCGATCTTACGTGTCCTTCATGCAATTCATCGTTCAGCTTTCGGGAAATGTTCCGTATCTATTTGATATTTGATCTCTTCAATACTTGATTATGTGGTTTTCGCTCTTTTTAATTTGATTGCTTCCAATCTTAATCTTCTTCCACGTGTAGTGCTTCTTTAATTTACTAACAGACAAGTCAGTAGCGCATTGAACCCCAACTGCTGATGCCATCTCTGCGCAAATTCACACACATATACAGAATAATCAATATCACATAATGTAGTTAACGATGATAAAAGCATTAATATTCTTATCTGGAAAAACCAAAAACATTAAGATAATAACGATTACATATCATGGCTATGTAAAAAAACAAATCTTGAAGAAAATGTAGTGTATACTTACGCAGATTTGCAGACACAGCGATCAAGGCAAAGAGAAAGAGAACCAATGAAGTTTTAGCAGCGGCCATTATTGATGGGTGAATGAACTGATGAAGATTACTCAAGGTGTTGCTAAAACTAAATGTTTGATAAGGATAAATGGCTAGCTTGGGTTGAAGATTGGTAGCCAATCCTACCTTCTATTTATAGCACCGTAGCTTCATTAGGTTAAAGAAAAAAAGCAGTTGTTTATGTTTCAAGACGTGGATTCTGAGAAGCTTTCACATGATCGTAGATGACACACATGCATTAACATTAATCAAGTTTAATTAGTTTCTAATTAATTCCAACTTGCTTCTTAATGGCATTACCTGCAACACTGCGCGTATATTAATTTCTCCCATATCCTATCCGCAAATGAAGTCATTTCATTGATCTTACACCTGAGACAACTGTTTGGGTGACTGTGCGATCAAAAAGTTAATTTGGAGATGAGTACATCAATCTGCCCCTTCAAATTCCAAAGAAACACTTGGAAGCACTTGAATGGTGTATAGATCGCTCAATAGATACGCCTCTTGTTTTTCTTCCCAAGGCATACTGTTCAAATACTGGCCGGTCATTTGGGTATCATTCGCGTACTACCAAATTAAAGTAGCCAAAGTAAGGTTGGTATACATTATGTTATGCAAACCTTTCCTATTGTCGGTTAGGCTTGACTCTCATGTATGCTTAAAGTCAGTAAAGAATGCACATACATTGACCATTTGTTGTTGGAGAAAATGAGTTTTTAACAAGGTATTTTTGATCATAGTGTGGTTCGATCTTAGGACCTAAAAGTTATATGGATACTCATTTATTTATTTGAGTGCATGAAACTATTTAGTTTAGTATCATATTAGATATTTTAGAGAAGGATGTCCACTATATAACTATTCTTATATGGATAGTTAGATAAACATGGGTGGAATAAATGAAAAAATAATACATGTCCCGACCCATACCATATTTTTAAAAGTTTACTTAATTATTTTATAACAAACAAAACCCTAATAATAATGAAAATAACATCATTACCAGCCACCGCCACCATCACCAAAACTGGCCTCTGCCACCATTTGCACAACTACTACATCACGAACCATTGTAATAATCTCTACTTGATTTTATAACCTGAATATCAAC
>JAJJMC010015738.1:0-10563 GCA_023531435.1 Papaver californicum | reverse complement strand
AAAAAGTTGTTTATGTTTCGAGATGTGGATTCTGGGAAGTGTCCACATGCTCCGAAAATAAAAAATGGCGCACACCGAATTTACCAAAACTAGTTTCGACTTTAGGTACTTAAGAAATTAAATCTTAATAAGTACAATAACAATTAATAAAGTTTAATTAGTATACATTTAATCCCTACTTGCAATCTTAGTGTTGAAACTTGAATTAATTTTTCCTGACAGGGTGAGATTTGTTGCAAGAATGCTGCTGAGATTGGACGAAGATGCAAGTACAATATGTGCATGTGTTATATATGCGACACTGCGCGTATTTCTCCTAAGTCCGATCCGAAAGTACAATATATGCAAGTATTAAACTTCATTAAGCTACTGGACAGCCACCTGAGACAACTGTTTGGGTGACTGCGATCAAAATGTTAACTTGGAGATGAACACCCCTATCCCTTCAAATTCCAATGAAACACTTGGAATCACTTGTTTTGTGCATGTACCAAAGCATATTGCCCTTTGATGAGTACCATTGGTGCAAAATTAATTACCTCAACACTCTTCGAGATGTGTGTTGATGAAATAAATCACATACGTTGATTTAATTCCAACTGTGATTGTAAATGATTGATCTCCAACCGTTGATTCGGTTCCACCAGAATTGTTGAACAATGAAGCTTCCGATGAATCTGGATTGATGTTGAAAGATGGGGGTACCTGCAAAGTCACTCCGATGGTAAAGTCAGAGAGAGCTCTGAGCAGGTGTATGTGGAGAAAAGGTATAGAAATTGTGTACCTTTTGAGTTGGATTTCAACCACTATTTATAGGTAGAAATCAAATCTGGTTGTAGTTATCCTAAATAACCGCTTAGATTTGTGGCTATCCTAAATAACCACTTAGATTTGTAGCTATCTCAGAAGATTCATGTCTATCTTCTGTATATTATGTATTTATCCTGAAAGATTCTATAATATTTTCTTAAGATTAATGCCTATCCCGGAAGATTTATATCTGTCTCCGTAGGATTCATGTCTATCTTGGAAGATTCTAACTTATCTTCTTAGGATTCGGGTCTGTTCCAGTAGAGACTTGTATCTATTGGGAGGTTAGCAACTTGAAAAAGATAAGTAAGTATCTTCCAGGATAGACATGAATCCTAGGGAGATAGATATGAATCTTCTGGGATAGGCCTGGAAGATTCTTACTTATCTTCTTGGGATTCGGGTCTATCCCAGTAGATACAAATCGTTTAAAGATGACAGTTAAGAATCATACTTAAGTTTAAGTTGCTACTTAAGACATGCAATAGACATAACAATCGAAAATTTAAAAAGATAGTCTATATTTATCTCTTAGAAATGCTTTTGGACTAGTAAATGTCCGTTCTCATCTGTTGAAGCTGTGATATTTGTTACCCTTGAATGTATTCATGGTGTGTAACATTTCCACCTCACAATGTACAATTGAAACCAGCAAATATGTCCTCGCTGATGTTGATATCTCGAGACGCCTTACTAATACCATCCCAAGTCAAGAATCAGAACCTGTGAAGATGTGCTCCCGGACTCCTAATATGGTGGGCTTCCTGATGCCGTAATACTTCCTGCCATCATGTAGCTTGCTCCATGCTAAAGCTATTGGTACAGTTGTAGGTACATGACACTTGCATTCCTTGTCAGCTTTCCGCGAAAAAGTAGTCAAATAGCTTGGATTAGTGTATTCCCTCAGGTGCGCAACAAAACCAGGCCATCCAAGATAAAGAAACAAAGTTAAATATATTTCATATTGCAACATTTAGGATTTACTAAGAAATCTAGCTATAACAATTTCCACTTTTTACTTCACTTATGCACCATATAAAATCATAAGCAAAGAGATCTGAGTCAAACTAATGGTCAACTGACGGTCAACTTAACGGTCAACTGATAATCAACTAATGGTCAAAGGGTCAAGTGACAGTCAACGGAGAATGGTCACTAGTCAATGGTCAAGAAGGAAAGATGAGTTAACCGAGTCATCTAATCTGACTTGGTCTGATTGGTCCTATTCAACTGAGATGGATCAGACCCAACGAGTCGACTCACTGGACAGAAAATCCGGCAGAGTCTTGTTTATTTTCTGGGTATTCCATCCTAATTCAGGCTATTACAATCATTCCTTCCCTGCAATTCATACATTCATTCTATGATATACACACATTAAGTTTATGCCACAATTTACCCATTCTATGGTAGTGGGAAACATCACAAATAGCATAAAGAGATCAGTACTTTCTCATCTTCTAATGTTAATCTAAAGCACCAACAAGTAGGGCAGGCTTTAGAAATTCAAAACTTGCTACTTAGCTTAGTTGGGTTGAACTAAAACAAAAATGGGTTATCTGCAAACTGTTTTGAAATCACAATCAAATAATTAAAATACTGAGTTCGCAAGAGTATGCAGTTCTAACAAGTACTCTAATCCACATGGTCAATATGAACATCACACAGGTGACTGATTCTAGTAGGGGGTTTAGAAATAATGTTGTTTCCTATCAGAATGGCGAAACAACATACATTCATGGTTTATTATCAACTTGCATGAATAGGTTTAGCCTAATGTTGAACCATTTAAGATCATATTGCATTACAGCTTCAAAAAACAGGTTCGGATCATGCTACAGAATTTGCAAACGCGATGACAACTGAAAACGCAATATCTTAAATCTTGGTAATAACTTCTTATTTGATGTTTAAGAATCTTAGCCAATCATCTACTTCATAAATGCTCCCAACAAAATGTTTTAATTCAAACATGAACTTATCATTATTAATGTAAAAAGAATGAATTAACAAAGTGCTGTGAATCACTTTTTAATGAATGAGAAAAGATTGAAAGAACTCTTATTCTATGGATTTTGATCATGGCTTGAGAAGTAGCATGCTAAAAACATTTGTGGATGCCTAACAAGAAACTAAGATACATGCGAGAATGGCATCAATCGATCTACTTGAAACATTCTCAGATTTATTCTAATTATTTTCACATGGTCTATGTTTGTTCATTAGAGTGTGTCATGCATGCAATAATAATAAGAAACTGAGAGACAAAAGTAGAAAGGTATGTTATCCATGTTGTTGTGAGATGAACTAATTCTGCTAGAGAAGGTCTGGAGCATTCCCGGGTTCAGACATCTGGAGGAGGCCAAACAAAGTCTGGAATGTGCCTTGATTTGTTATGTCTGGATCAAGCCAGAGATGGTTGTTGTCCAAGGTGTCATGAGTTGATTTGGCTCCAACAAGCTGACCAAACTTAGTTGTCCGATTTGAATTGGGGAAGATGTTGTTACGAATCATGGAGACGACCTTGTTGTTGACCTCTTTGCATCGGGTTCATTTCAATTTAGTGAACGTTGACAGCTGGTTGTTAGCACCCTTGCCTGACTGTGTCTCAGTTCAATTTGAATAACACTAATTTGCTTCAGCGCCTCTCATCTTTGCGAGACAGCCAGTCCGACTCTGATGTCTTTGCTCAAACTCCAAGCTACACGCTCAGGCATTTTAAAAGCAATATACACCCATTTAGCATTGCAAACAAAGTTGGGAGAAACCCCCAAAGTTTCCTGTTCATTCAACATGCAAGAGGATGAGCATCATTTGGATTATTTGGGTGAAAACCACTTACCACAAAAGTCAGGATTCTTCAACTGCAAAACTGGATAGATTTTACTCTTCCCCAATTATAAAGTTAACCATCATCAAATTAATGAAACCATAACTCCAATTTTTTGTTCAGCCTCACTTCTCTGCTAACCAACCCTCATCACCGTCACAATCACAGGAGAAGAACCCAATTAGTAGAACATGATCATTTGCACAATCAATATATATTCAAGCAGAGCATTAAGCCAAAACAAACAGTTGTCAGGTTATTAGACAGTTTTAAATAGATTTGGGGAAAAACCCATAATTTGGATGTAGAACCCTAACTTACCCATTTCCAAAATTGAACCTATAAACATGAAATTTACACGAATTATAGCTAACTCATGCTTTCATATACCCTGAATTGAAGTTTAAACACTTCATTCGTTAAAAACCCTAATTAAACAAGAACCCTAATTTTACTATGAACATAGAAATTGAAATCGAGAATGAGATTAGAACATACAACCTGTTCATAGCATGCATTTAGTGTGATATTACGAACCCATTTGTTGATATGAGCATGCATAATCAGTTGATCTTCATCCCCAATTTCCCCTGTAGACAGAGTTTAAAAGAGATAGAAGGAAAACAATGAATATCTAATGAAACCAGTTAGCGAAAATTAATGAGTTAAGCTCTAAATTCATTTCGCATACCTCTTGTTCTATCTTCCCTTCTTCTTGGTACAAATCTCACTTTGATTCACTTGGTTTCTTCTTCTTAGGTGAAGAACAGAAGATCAGCAGCAGAAGACAAAGAAAAAGAAAGAAAAGAAAAGAGAAGCTTTTTCTTTAACTCCTCTCTTCCCAGCGTGAAGAATCACACCCCTCATTCTTAACTCTTCTCTTTTGATTTCAACGGTGAAATCAGGGGAATAATCAAGAAGAGAACAGCCTAGAGAAACCTCTTCTTTTTTCCAGCCAAAAGAAGGCTCGTCCATCTCAGGTATGATAAATCCTTTCTTCAATCCCTGTTTCTAGCGCCAAATTGTAGTTACCAATTTTATGGTCACCATAAGCACAGATAGTAATCAAAATTATCAGAGAAAAAGAAGAAATTGAAGTGAGCAATTTAACGTGGTTCGGCAGTGATCTGCCTACATCCACGGAACTGAAATTGAATGATTTTATTGATTAATTGAGGTTACAAACCCTAAATATCCATTGGAGTCCTACTATTTTCTCCATAGAAGAAATCATCCTCCCGGAGCCAAGAAGCCGATCCCTGCTTTAATGCTATCCATCCTCATTTAACATGTTCCCCAAATTACCTTTCATCCCCTCTTTCACTTCCAAATGCTTTATGGCGTCTTGATCTCAGTCCATCTGTTCACTTCATGGTTGGATCCAGCCTTTTTCTTCAGCGGTCTGGGCTGCCTAACTTATGGGCTTTAGAAAACTGGTCCTCCCAATTGCCCCCTTGCCACATGTCAACAAAGTACGCCACGTGTCGATGGAGTCCGTCACGTGTCGAAGAATATTCACTACATCTCGCCATGTGTCGATGGAGTCCGCCACGCTTCCATGTTGATCCTATCCAAGACCAAGGTGAACATAAAAAAGGGAAGAAGTAGAAAGGGTAGGAGGAACAACAAAGAAGGAGGTGTGCGCTGCTAGGGGTTAGCCAAGTGTACTAGAGTTGGAATAAAAGAGGAGGAGGAGATGCTCACATGAGATAGTACGCACATGAGAGAAATGAGAGAGAAGGAGGAAGAGATAGTGTGCACATGAGAGTAAATGAGAGAGAAGGAGGAAGGGATAATGTAAGATTTTCGGCACTCACAAACGTAATGCATACAAGGCAAATGAAAATGATGAAATGGGGTATGGTACATGTTTGTACCACAACCAAATAGCACACATGTGAAGGAACATGCCGCATCATAGACGTAGTACTGGGCTTGTAAAGGGAATCATACTGGATTATTGAAGAGGCCCATATAACTCATTGTAGAAGCCTAGTTCTTACTGGGTTTATTGAGGAAAACCAGTTGGCTTATTGAGGAAGCCTATTTATCAGATAAATACGAATCCCTAGAAGATAAGTAAGAATCTTCCAGGATAGATATGAATCCTAGAGAGATAGATACGAATCTTCTGGGATAGACCCGAACCCCGAGAAGATAAGTAAGAATCCTCCAAGATAGACATGAATTCTGGGGAGATAGAAACGAATCGTCTGGGATAGACCCGAACCTTAAGAAGATAAGTAAGAATCTTATAGGACAAACATGAATCCTAGAGAAATTAATATGAATCTTCTTGGATAGATCCGAATCCCAAGAAGATAATTAAGAATCTTCCAGGATAGACATGAATCCAAGGGAGATAGATACGAATCTTCTGGGATAAACCCGAATCCCAAGAAGATAAGTAAGAATATTCTAGGATAAACATGTATCCTAGGGAGATAGATATGTATCTTCTGGGATAGGCCTTAATCTTGAGAAAATGTTATAGAATCTTTCAGGATAAATACAGAATATACAGAAGATAAACATGAATCTTATGAGATAGCTACAAATCTAAGTGGTTATTAATGATAACTACAAATCTAAGTGGTTATTTTGGATAACTACAACTAGATTTGATTTCTACCTATAAATAGGAGTTGAAATCCAACTCAAAAGGTACACAATTTCTATTCCTTTTATCCACAATACAGCTTCTCATAGCTCTCTCTGACTTTACCATCGGAGTGACTTTGCAGGTATCTGATAGACACATTTTAATGTCTAATTTGCACCTTAATTTCTAGTGAGTTAGTATTCGATTTTGCGTTTATTACGTGTTTTTATGCTTTTGTAGGTACATTATAAGAATAAAGATTTATGGAAAAATTGGCTCAAAAAGTGATAAAGGCACCCAAGGACAAGTGTTATTGGCACCCCAGAAATGGTTAAGAGGCACCCTAGAATCGGGCCGAGTCAACTCAGTCAACACAGGGGGTCAACCCAGTGAGTCAACCTGGCCCGAGTCACCGATCCAGCTCATCGGCAGCAACACCGGCAGAAGTTCTGTGAACTCAAGTTCACGTGAAATTTGGTGTGTTTTGCTTCCAAAGTGTCCCACAAGCTAGAAGAGATTGATACAAGACCCACACAACCAATTTTACGAGTTTTTAGCCGGAAAAAGAGGTTCCCAGGTGATTTTGGACGGAAAAAGGGAGTTATACTTTGATTCGGATTTGGGAGAATTTGGGAGTGTTTTAAAGAGTTCTATTAGGTTTAGAACTCTCCCTAGGGTTTGTAGAGCCTATATATATGAAGAGAAGCCAAGAGAAATCACTACGCAGCCCTAGAGATCAATTCACAGCAATTCCGGCCACTTCCGGTCATCGCCTGTCACTGCTGCTGCACCGGCCGGCGTGTTCTTCACCCAGCCATCACCGAAGAAGAAGACTAAGTAACATTTATTTCTGTTGCTGATTCAAACTGCTCCTGTTGCCTTAGCTTTTAAACCTTTGTTGCTTAGAACCCTTTCTGTGACAGCTGAACCCTCTCTTGCAACACTTATATAAGTATCTGTTCAGCTGTTGCACTATTCTTTAACTTTGTAATCAACTTTTTGAGCAGTGAAAAGATATTTTGAGCAAGTTTTCTTCACCATGAGCTAAGTTTATTTACTGGGATGATGGAGGAGGTTTTTCTCTCAATTTTATGTGGTAAGTCTATTTTTAATTAATTATTTATAATTCTTTACTTGTTAAAATTGCATAGTTTCGAAATAGAAAAACGGTTTTCTTTCAGCAGTTGTGCTTTTATTTGATGGATCATGCTGGGTTGACGACCATTGATGTTACATGCTTATAATTTACCTCTGCTTGTTTGCATAAAAACCTATTTTGGCAATATTTGAGCTTAATTTATTTAAAAGAATTACCCGATTAATCACATAGTTGTTAGGAATAACTGAATCCTGATTCCTGGTTTTCTCCAATATTTTCTAAAAATCATCTCTAGTTTATTTTCCTGATTTTTATTAGTTTAGATTAAATCCATTATTTTATAAAATCATTACCTTCACAAGTTCGAGAATCGAACACTTTATTTACCACAACTTTTAAAACTACATCAGTATCCCCCATCATTCAACATTAATCCAGATTCATCGGAAACCTCACTCTTCAACAATTCTGGTGGAATCGAATCAACGATTGGAGATCAATAATCTACAATCTCAGGTGGAATTAAATCAATGTTTGTCATTTATTCCATCAACACACATCTCGAAGAATGTTGAGGTAATTAATTTTGCACCAACATTTTCGCGTCGAATAAGGGGACTACGAGCAAAAAGATCGTGTTCCATCGGTGAGAGAAAAACGTTGTTGGAATTAAAAAAGTTACAGAAAACTTTTTCAAAAACATTGCAAGAGGCTTCAGAACTTTTTCAGAAACGTTACAGAAAACGAAGTTGCAGAAGGATTCAGAACTTTCCAAAAACTTTGCAGAAAACAAAGTTGCAGAAGGCTTCAGAACTTTTTCAAAAACGTCGCAGAAGGCAAAGTTGCAGAAATCTTCAGAACTAATTCAAAAACGTTGTAGAAAGGCTTCAGAAATGTTTCAAAAACGTTGCAGAAAAGAGTTGCGCAAAGTTAGTGATAGACACATTTTAGTGTCTAGATTGCGCCTTAGTTCCTATTAGGTTAGTACTCTTTAGTGTGCATTTTACGTGTTTTATGGCTATTGTAGGTACATCGGATAAATAAGGAGTTGTGGAGAAAATTGCTTAAGAAGTGGATAAGGGGCACCCTCGAGTCAACCCGGTCAAATCGGGTCAAATCGGGTCAAACACGAGTCAACTCGGTCAACCCGAGTTGACCGAGTCAACTGCAGCACGGGATCGGACGGAACTGCTGCATACAACTGGACACTTTGATTCACGGTAAAACTTGGATATTTTCGGCTCAAATTGATACACAAGATAGATGGGACCAATACAAGACTAAACAGGTGAAGAATTAGAGGTTTACGCCGGAAAAATAGCCCCAAATCCGAGTTTCGCCGGAAAAAGGGTATTATACTTTGATTCGTATTTGGATGAATTTGGGAGTGTTTTGGAGAGTTCTATTAGGTTTAGAACTCTCCCTAGGGTTTCTACAACCTATATAAACCAAGAGAAGCCAAGAAAAATCAAGGGAGAAGCCTAGAGATCGATTTTCGGAGTCACCGGAGTTTGGCCGGAACTGGACAGTGGTCCGGTCACCGCCGGTGCTGTTCTTCATCTACCACCGCCTGAGAAGACAACACAGCAACGTCCACAAGTGTTGCTGATTCAAACTTCTCCTGTTGCCTTAGCTTTTAAACCTTTGTTGCTTGGAACACTTTCTGTTACAACTGAACCCTCTCTTGCAACACTTATATACGTATCTGTTCAGCTGTTGCACTATTCTTTAACCTTGTAATCAACTTTTTGAGCAATGAAAAGGTCTTTTGAGCAAGTTTTCTTCACCATGAGCTAAGTATACTTACTGGGATCTAGAAGGATGCTGCCGGTAGCCTTGTCCTAGAAGGGATCCCCTCGAATACATAATGAAAAAGCAAGTTCTAGTGGATCACCATCGAAAACCGAAAGTCATGGGTTCGAGTCCACTCCGTAATGCTGTTCCGCCCCTTGATGGAGGAGGTTTTTCTCTCAATTTTATGTGGTAAGTCTATTTTTAATTAATTAATTATAATTCTTTACTTGTTAAAATTGTATAGTTTCGTAATATAAAAACGGTTGGTCGTGTCGAAATCAACCAAAATAATCGAGTTCTTATTCTCTAAAATTATAATGAAGTATAGGAGTAAGAACAAGTTCGTTCCCACAAGGAGGCAGCAATATATGTGTATTTTCAGTCACGTAAGTAAGTAGCAAAGGGGGTTTTAATCGTGTTTTAAGCTAAATTAAACTAAAGCAAATAAGTAAAAACGCAAGTGATTAAGTTTGTGAAATAAGAGAGAAAGCATTGGTTAGAGGTTTCATCTTCAGTCATCCAACATGTTATCAATCAAAGCATACCCAATCAATCATGCATTAGTAATACCAAGAACCCTAAAGTAGCCAGTTATCTCGTCTACTTCGGCAAAACTCCTAATATCATCAAAGAATGAGTACCTCCACCCTTTGAATTCTTAGCAATGGATAACCTGAGTGAGTACCTCCACTCGAGTTTAACCCAATGATAGCTATGGTCTTTGTGAGTTGAGGTTAATCTAAACAACCCAAGTGAGTACCTCCACAGGATTTAGCCTAGGTCAAGCTTCTACACATATGTGCATGGCAATTTTAAGTATTGTTAACAAATATGCTATGCTACTTTTGTCCGGAGTCCCTCGACAACACCGACTCTCGGAACTCCAGTCTAGCAATAGATGTCAATGCTTATTTATCTAATTTCGAACTCAAATAAATCAGCAATCAATCATATGTTATTATATGCAGTAGAACATGAACGATATTAAAAACAGCATGAAATCATGGAATATGCGCCATTCAATTGATAAACATGTCTTCAAACATTAGATTACATCCCTAACCAATATAGAAGGGTTTAGCTCATCATGGGTTTCTCAAAACCCATGGAAAACAATCAAGAGATAAATTAAATCAAACCCGAAAGAATTGCGATGAACGATTGAGCAGAATCGCCTGTATGAAAAGTGGCCAGCGCCCCTTTTCCCTTGCTGTCTTCTTCCTCTTGTTGCTGCTGTGTTTCACCGTGTATATCCTCTCTAAAACTCCTGGATACTTTGGTATTTATATGTCCTTTAATCCTTAAAATCCTTGCGTGAACAGCCTTTGGAATCCTAGTTTGTCTCAAACTCTCCTTACGTAGCCAACTTGTGGCTAACTTGGTTGCTAGAGCCTTTGATGATGAACCTGACCTCCAATAAACCATTGG
>JAJJMC010015732.1:5309-16024 GCA_023531435.1 Papaver californicum | reverse complement strand
TAGAGTTAGTTTAAATCATTATTTTCTAAAATCATCACCTTCACAAGTTCGAGATCGAATCTTTATTTACCACTATATAAAATCACATCACTACGTCTTACCAGTATCTAGAGTATACTACAAAATTCCATAACATGAGCATAACAAACTTCTTCAAATAAAAAAAGGGGGGGACCCTAAACCTTACTCATACATACACCCCATTACAACCAGGGGAAGAACATCAACATGTCACGATGAGGGGCCTAGAATTCTTTAAAAAAAAAAACGATGGAAAAACTGAGCTTTCTCAAATATATACCTCAAATGACCAGTTGAGTGCCAATAAGGATATAGGCAAAAATATTAAAATTTCTGGAAGCAGGGAACAACATGATTCATCCATTGATACATTTATTCACAGAATTCCAAACAAGATGCACTTTAAATAAACATCTTTATTCCCAAAGGCTTAAATAAAGCTAGATTCAAGAGTGATCCTTCACAGGAACTTACACAATACATAGTAGTAATATGATAAATAGGTCTAGCAGTAACAAGCATAACAAGATCAACACGACGAGCAACAATATGCTTCTCCATAAAATCAATAGTTTTTAACGCACTAGCCGTATGCTATCTTGTCGTGGCTAGGTCATCTTCAAGACGAAAATGATATAAGAACACCTCTGAACTAGAGGAGCTTAAGACATGTACTCCAATATTAGTAAACACACTGATGGGCTGGAGATACCATACCTAAGAATGATGCGACTATATACTCGAACATGAAAATGGTAGAACTCAACAAAAAAAAGTGATGAATGTCACTGAGAATAAAATATGTTCATCACATCGATAAGGATTTGAAACAAGGAAATGAAATGAAGAAGTAAGGTAACACTAGAAATGAGGCAATAAAGGTGCTAAAACAAAGAGACGATGTATGAAACAAGCAATCTTAACTAAAACGGAGTGAAAAGGTGATGGACACTAAGGAAAAGGCGTGTGACCAAGCCTTATCATGCGGAAGAAGCAAGACACAAATACTAAGGAAGATGCAACAATGTGGGGACTATGAGAAGGTTCATGACCAACGCTTGATCACGCTTGAGGGAGACAATGACTCAAGGACAAGAGGGAAGGTGTGTGTCTTCACATGTGAGATAGAATGAAACGGGAAACAAAAGAATAAACTTTCCTCTCTTTGGCTAAGGAGTAGAAAGATGGAAAAGTAGGTAATTAACAAAATCAGATCGTCATGTTGAGGTTAGAACACGAAACAAAGCAGGAGTGTCATCTAGCATAAAATCACGAGACAAGGTGAAAAACCACGAAGTTGTGCTAATTTATATATTATACGGGGACTGAAGCCGAGAACAAGACGCATATATAAGAGGAATTTCGGGTCATGTGACTGTTGGGTAGCCAGAAGCCTAACTAAACAATAAGGGGACTTACTAAGGATGCCCCAAAAAATTACGAGAATGAAAAATAAGGATTCTACACTAAGAAGAGCCAAGAAGCCAAGAAGAGGAGGAGGAGTGGGGACTTGACAAAATAAAGAAGAGTTAAACGAAGAGAGTAAGCATGATCAAGGTTTGGTCTTGCGCGTGACTATGAGATAGGTAAGAGGTGTCCATGTGAAAGAGTGGAAGAAGAAAGAGAGACAGAAAGAGGATTTAAAGACAATTATGAAGAAAAGTTGATAAAAATGACTAAGGCAAGAGAGCGCGTGGCAACATGCCATGTATGAAAACCCTGTGAGGAAACCTTACCCATATTAGAAGAACGTGCATCTCTATGTTACCTGGGGACTTAGAGAAAGTAGCAGTGAGAAAAGAAAGCATAATTTTGGGTGTATGACTGCTACATAGTCTAGACTCCTAACCAGATAGGCAGGGGACTTAATGTAGATACCCCAAAATTAGGATAAGGGTAAAATAGGGATTTTACCCTAGAATGGACTCAGACATCAAGAGAAAGATAGTGAATTGAGGGAATGGACAGACAAAGGGGAGTAAAAGTGGCAGCTGCGTGACCAAGCCTTGGTCACGAAGGGAAGCAAGACAAAGTGAGAAGAAAGATAGAAGAGGTGATGAAAGGTGACCTACGAGGGTAGAATGTAGATGGAATGATAGGTGACTTACAAGGATATCAGGAAGAGGAGATGGTATGTGACTTACGAAGGTAGCAGGAAGAAGAGATGGTATGTGATCTACGAGAGTAGCAGGAAAAGGTGATGGTTGGTGACTTACGTAGGGTGTCATGGCATGTAAGGTCCATGATCAAGATACACATCAAGGAAACAAAGCAGGTAGCTATAAGGGATGGACAACATGGACATCCCATGTTCACGCGGAAGAATAGTAGGAGGGAAAAAAAAAGAAATGCCTACGTGAACATAAGTAGATAGAGAATGTGCAGAGAGGGAAGAGACAGACTTGAACTTATTAATTAAATAAAGTATTACACTACTGTTCGTTTATAAGATTGATGTTTTCTTACAAAATTCACAAAAGCACTAGGTCCATTAATCATTGGCAATCATTTTCTTATCAAACCAATCATTGGTTTATCCCCCTCATGAATAGTTTGTCTCGTAAATCAAAGGCTTGGATTATAAAAAGATTATAAAGCAGAATGGGAAATGAAACACGATGTGAAAAGACGCTCGAAGTGAGGCAGAATACGAGACAACACAGATACTCGGGGACTTCTGCAAGACTTCGGGACTTAGAATTCTGGGGTACATGACTGTCGGATAACTTGATGCCTAACTGAACATCCAGGAGACTTAATGTAGATACCCCAAAATTAAGAGAAGGGTAAAATAGGAATTTATCCTGAAAAACGTACTAATGCACGTAGGTGGTGAACGACGAAGAGGGATAAATGATGAATGATCGTGTGTGCAAGGATGTGTCATGATGGTAGGAGAGGATGTAAAAGAAGGAAGAGAAAAAGAGGAAGGAAGAGTATGTGGTGTCCGCGTGATGGAGAAGGGGGTTCACACGAACAGTTAAGGGAAAAGATGGAAGGTGGGGGTAGAATGGGGAAAAAAGGAGAAGGGGGAGGAGTAGGTCCGCGTGAAGGGGGGGAGTCTTCACACAGAAAGGAGGAAGGAAGAATGGGAAGAAGAAAAAGAAGGAAAGAGAAAAGAGAAAGAAGAAGAAAAAGGAAAAAAGAAAGAGGAAAGAGAAAAGGATAAGAAGGAGAAAGAGAGAGAAAGTGGAAGTAGGGGAGGTTTTCGTAGGTGAGGTTGTCGTAGGGGAGTGTCGTAGGTGAGGTTGTCGTATGGGAGCATGACTTAGAGGTGATTCTAGATCACGCGAAAGAGTAGAAAAATATCAAGTGGTTGTGACGATCGTTGTAGCGTACAGGGGTTGAGACATGATGTCAACCCAGGAAAAGATGGTTGTACGAAGAAGAATACACTTCAGAAGGGTGGATCCCAGACAGGGCTACCCAGTATCTGAAAAGTGAGTGTCAGGGAAAAGAAGAGTCATCAAGGATACGTGTACGGTTTTGACGTACAGAAATGACGAAAAAGCTTAGATCATACACGTGTACGATGTCAGGGAATTTAAGGATACTATAAATACTCATTCAGAGAGACTGAAAGAGATGCTTTTTTTCTATGTAATTTAGCAGTGTATTGTTTCTTGGATCAGAATAATACTCTTTTTCTACATTTATATTACCTGGGGTTTTTCCCCTCTGAAATTAATACTATTTTCATTTGGTGACTTCTGCTGGACTTTGATCCCAGAAATAAGATAAAGACAATGGAATATACACAACAGCCTGTATACTCTGACGGTGGGGAGATTCTACTGGGCTATGATCCCAGACTATCCAAGTCCTTGAATTTAGTTGCATCCATAGCCGCACTACACATCTTGGCAACTCAAAGACTGGAACCCTTTGACACCAATTCGACCACTACCGTTCCGGACCCATTTCAGATTTTAATCGCAAACTTTCATTTGATCTACTGAAAGTGTTGCTTTTGAAGACCGTTCAGCCTCATTGGCTAAACTAACATTACAGGGGAGTCGTAATACTTCGAAAAAATTCTAAGTAAAGTCTCATCCAATCCAAACAATTGGATAGACAACCCCTTTGAAGAGAGATGAATCGAACCAAGGAAACATATCAAGTAAAGAAATTGTAAGAGTGGACACATCATTATATGACTGCTGCTACTTAAGGATTAGCAGTCAATTTGTCAAGTAAACTTCGTTAGCTGCCATCAACTTGGTACTTCAGAGATGAAATTTCAATGTCAAAACTGTATCAATGTTGGTCAGTCTGCAATGGAGTGTTTCAAACTTAGCAATCGTGCATTTCAATGCAAGGAACCACCAAAAATTCTTCAGCCATGGTTGCTCTTAGTGCTACGTTTGAGAATAATCCTTGGTTTGATGATACTGAAGCTAACAGCCACATTAATTCTAATGCATATAATCCGCAACAATTTACTTCGTATGGTGGTTGATATATAATCTCTACGACCAACAGTGAAGCTATGTCAATCGCTCACACTGGTTCTCTCCCAGATTTTGTCCCATAGGGAGTTTTCCACAAAGCTTCTTACTTCACCTGGTCCTGTTAGTGTATTTCCGGCACTAGGATCTATAAATATGAAAAATAAGACGAATTAGTGTAAATTATTACTGTTGAAAGCTACATCCTATATCAACTGTCAAATTACAATGTCACAGCATGTATGTATATGGTTCACATTTTATCAGGCTGTCCACTCCTAGTCCAAGCCTTACAATCAAAAAGGTGTTCCCATCCCCCTTTGACTGGCCATATTCATCCATTTAATTTTCCTCCAAAGCCAAGTGCTACCACAAAAGTTATAAAGGTAAAGGTTTGTATTCATATTTTTTTCTTTGACAAGCGAAGAGAAATAAGTATGGGTATAAGAGACATAATCAAACCAGGATTCCTTCTTGTTCCAGTTTGTGTATTTCTGTTGCTTCTCCTTTTACTTCTTATCAAATTCATTTACAAAGTATGGTGGAATCCAATCTACATAACAAAATTCTTAGCTTCACAAGGAATCAATGGCCCTCAGTACAAATTACTTCATGGAAATGCCAAAGAAATCCTCAAGATGGCGAATGAATCTAAAAGCAAACCCATGGAAGAGTTATCTCATCAGATCTTTCCTTATCTTCAACCTTTCCGATACGCATGTATCAAAACTTATGGTGAGTGTGTTTACTATGTGTATCCTTTTGGAATTTTACTACTTGCTGACAAATTTATACTAATTAACATCGTATTTATTTGTTTAGGTAAGAATCATCTGTCCTGGATTGGTCCAAGACCTCAATTATTTGTATCCGAAGTAGAATTGATCGGAGATAATGAATGACAAAGATGGAGTATACCCCAAAACCAAGTCTGAAGGATACTTCAAGAAGTTGCTAGGAGGCGGACTTGTGTCAGCCCAAGGCAAGAAATGGATCAAACAATCGTAAACTAGCTAATCATGCATTTCATGCCGAAAGCTTAAAGGTACGAATGCGACTAAATAGCATAGCCTGACTGACACTAGTTTAAGAATGTGGAAAAACTGTATGTATTTGAAGGGAATGGTTCCATCTATGATTGCTTCTGTTGAGACTATGGTAGAGAAATGGAAAATGTATGAAGGGAAAGAGATGGAAGTCTTTGAGGAATTTAGGATTTTAACATCTGAGGTCATTTCAAGAACTGCATTTGGGAGTAGCTATGCTGAAGGGAAAAACATTTTCGAGATGATGATGAAATTGGGTTCAATTGTGTCCGCAAGTTTTCTGAAGATAAGGCTTCTGGTATAGGGTAAGAACCAATGTGCATACAGGTTCTTATTTTTCGCTAAGGTTCAGAATTTCGAGTGAGAATGAGGTGAGTCTAAGCTTTGCCACAGTTAATTATTGTTGAATGTTATGCTGAAAAAATACCTTCCCTTGTAGAAAATTTATGCTAAATCAAGACGATATTGAATCAGACAGACTTGAACAAGCGATACGAAAATCCATTTTAGGATTAGTAAAGAAAAGAGAAGAAACGAGAAGAAATGGAGGATATGGGAGTGACTATCTTGTAATGTTAGTGAAAGCAACTCATGAAGCTGATGAAAAGAAGCGGATTTCAGCGGATGATATGATTGATGAATGCAAAACTTTCTACCTTGCTGGTCATGAAACAACTACTACTTTACTTACATGGACTTGTCTACTTCTAGCCATCAATACAGAATGGCAAGACAGAGCAAGAAAGGAGGTGTTTGACTTACTCGGAGAAAACAATCCAACCCCTGATGACAATTCTATAGGGAAACTAAAGATTGTAAGTTTTGTTTATCTCTGTTGGCTACTGTTTTCTACTGACTACATGAGACTATTGTTTGACGCTTCTCTTCAAATGGTGCAGCTGAGTATGATCATTAACGAAACTCTAAGGCTATACCCACCAGTTGTTACAGTTGTAAGAAGAGTTGCAAGAGAGGTTAAAGTAGGAGATAGAATCGTTCTTCCCACAAACATAGAACTAAGCATTTCAACCATAGCTGTGCAACATGATCCAGAGATATGGGGAGAAGATGTTCTGTTGGAGAAATTTCCTATAACAGTAAGCAAACCAAACAGAAATTTGAAAGGGATTAATCGTTAGAACAAAACAGCACAGTTAAGACAACACACAAGCACAGAGAGGTGGAGTCGCCTGTTCAACAGACTGCCCTTAACTCAATATTTGTCAGGTACACCTTTAGAAAGATGTTGTTATACCTTTAGAGATGACAAATTTGAATCCAGGATAAAACCACCTGATACCAACCCAGTTAGCAAAGACTCGTTGGCCCGTTGTGAACTTAACAGTAGAGGAAGATAAAGAAAAATAAATCTAGTGCGCACAACAAAGCAAGAAGATGGTGAAAAGTCATCAGGACAGTGGTTGCGACTGGGGTAAGGAAAAATCTGACTTTGTTTTTTCTTTTAAAGAAGAAGAAGACTCTTGATTATCAAACGGTAAAAAATCAATTAATTAAAACAGATTTAATTCGACATATTTAATTAAAAGATTTTGTTATTTAAACCTGATTTAAATTTATAAATTCAAAACGGTAACATACTTAATGTACAAAATTAAAATATAAAACCGTTGGATCTCAGATAGGCACACGCAGGCACTCGCAAGGCACACGCAAAGCACACGCCAAGGCTCACGCCAATGGTCACACCAAGGCTCGCACCAAGGCTCACACCAAGGCTCGCACCAATGGTCACACCAAGGCTCGCACCAAGGGTCGCACCAAGAGTCGCACCAAGGCTCACGAAAAGCACACCCAAGCTCCGCAAGCCCGCGGTCCGCGGTGCTTCGGTGAGAAGCACCGCACATGTGTGCATTTGCCCACTAGTCCATTTCCTAAGTCCATATCCAATCCACTAGTTCTTTTTCCTTATATAGAACGTTTGTGGTAAAGAGGATAAACTTCCTCCTTGGTTTGCCCAATATGGGACAAACCAAAGGTTTCTCATTCACTAAGAAGTGAAAATGGATGGCTCTATTTTTCCACCCCAAGGTTGGACTAGTGACCCTTGATCCCACTAAGATATATTTAGTAACAAAATTCATTTTAAGTAATAATCCATTTTTAATTCTAACGATCCCCCACATGAATGAAGAAAACGATAAATCAGAAAACCGGAAAACGAGAAATACCTCTTAAGCAATAGGTGTCCATAAGGAATTGAACCTTTGCTTAGTGAGAAGTACCGGAACTACTTGATGGTCAGTGAACGTGATGTCTTGAACTGCCATGGTTTGGTGTAATTCATCAATAGCTCCTTACGCGAGATATCAAGAGTGCTGTTAAGTTCACGCCGTTGTGTCCGTTTTGGCCCTGGACATATCTCGTTTCTCAGAATGCTCTAGAGAATCAGCTCAATTCTCATAGGAAGCGACCCACTTCCTCATTCAGATAGGTGAGTTCTATCAAGAGTGTTAACTGCTACACCCCATTTCAATCTTAAATTGAAACTATAGAACTCATTAAGACTTTATTATAAGTCATCCTTACATGCAGTCACGCTATCACGTCTATACCATAGGGAAAGGACAGAGAAAATAATTCTCTGATAGTGTTTGATTTTTACCCGCCACAAATTAGTTGTCTCATTCAAAACCTTGATCTTGGGATCTCCAGTCAGCAAGGTTGAGTATCCTTCATGGAAAGTTTTAATTTATGAGCTTAAGCCCCATCCCCCTCGATGCATTACTAACTATCTCCTTGGACAATCCTTTCGTCAAAGGATCCGCGATATTCTCCTTAGACCTCACAAAGTCAACAGAAATAACTCCAGTTGAGATTAGTTGTTTTAGAGAATTGTGTCTTCTCCTGATATGAATAGATTTTCCGTTATAGTTGCTGTTTTTAGCATTAGCTATTGCAGCTTGACTATCACAATGTATAGATATAGCTGGCACAGGCCTATGCCAGAGAGGAATGTCTTCTAAAAAACATCTTATCCAAGCGGCTTCCTCTCCTGCTTTATCTAAGCAATAAACTCGGATTCCATAGTGGATCGAGCGATACAGGTCTGTTTGGAACTCTTCCAAGACACTGATCCACAGCCTAGAGTGAATACGTATCCACTCGTAGACTTAGACTCCTCTGAGTCTGTTATCCAGTTTGCATCATAGTATCCTTCAAGAACAGCAGGGTGTCTTTCATAACTTAAACGGTAGTTTAAAGTGTATTTAAGATACCTCAACACTCTGAAAAGTGCATCCCAATGTTCATGTCCTGGATTACAGGTATACCTACTAAGTCTACTCACAGCATATGCAATGTCTGGTCTTGTGCAGTTCATTAAATACATCAGACTTCCTATGACTCATGAATATTCAAGTTGCGAGACTCCATTGCCTTTGTTTTTCTTGAGTTTGCAAGAAGGGTCAAATGGAGTACTTGCAGGTTTACTATCAAACTGGTTAAACTTTTTAAGAACTGATTCAACATAATGAGATTGACTAAGACTGATTCCACTAGACTCCTTTCTAATTTTCATCCCTAGGATTACATCAGCAGGACCTAAGTCTTTCATGTCAAAGTTCTCACTCAACATGTTCTTAGTGGAGTTAATGATTTCTAAGGTTGTGCCTAGTATAAGCATATCATCAACATACAAGCATACAATCACACAAGCATCATTTATAGATTTAGTGTACACACATTTGTCAGCTTCATTTATTTTGAATCCACTAGAGAACATTACATGATCAAATTTTTCATGCCATTGTTTCGGTGCTTGTTTCAAGCCATATAAAGACTTTTTAAGTCTGCACACTTTGTTTTCAAAACCCTTCACTACAAATCCTTCGGGTTGGTCCATATAAATTTCTTCATCTAATTCACCATTTAGGAACGCAGTTTTTACATCCATTTGATGTATTTCTAGATTATGAATTGCAGCGATTGCAATTAGCATCCTAATGGAAGTAATTCTAGTGACAGGTGAATAAGTGTCAAAGAAATCTACACCTTCTATTTGTTTATAGCCCTTAGCTACTAGTCTAGCTTTATACTTTTCCACAGTTCCATCTACCTTACGTTTTCTCTTGAAGATCCATTTACAGCCTATGGGTTTGCACCCTGGAGGTAAATCTACTATCTCCCAGGTTTTATTATGAACAATAGAATCCATCTCACTAATAGTGGATTCTTTCCACCATGGAGCTTCAGAAGAAGTCATGGCTTCTTTATAGGTTTTTGGATCAGTTTCAACTAAACAGGTTATGAAGTCTGGCCCAAAAGATTTTTCTATTCTAAGTCTTTTGCCTCTTCTAGGTTCATAAACAGATTCATCTTCTTCTATCGGTAAAATATGGCTAGAAGAAGGGACATCTAGGGGATCATCACATATCATTCGAGATTCAGATTTCAATGGAAACACATTTTCAAAAAAATGTAGCATCCCTAGATTCCATAATGGTGTCACACCAATTTCTGAGTTTTCAGAACTCACAACCATAAACCTATAAGCAGTGGTGTGTTCGGGATATCCTATGAAGACACAATCAACCGTTTTAGGTCCTATTTTAGTCCTCTTAGGTGGAGGAATAGAGACCTTGGCTAAACACCCCCACACTTTGAGGTATCCATAGGAGGGTTGTTTGCCTTTCCATAATTCATACGGTGATTTGACTGATCCTTTAAGGGGCACTCTGTTCAGGATATAGCAAGCTGAAAGGACGGCCTACCCCCACAAGTTCGCCGGTAGTCCTGAACTGATTAACATGGCATTCATCATCTACTTAAGGGTTCGGTTTTTCCGTTCAGCCACTCCATTGATTGTGGTGAATAAGGAGGAGTTACCTCATGAATAATGCCATGTTGTGCACAAAAGTCTCCTATAGGGATTACATATTCACCCCCACGGTCATACCTAATGGTTTTAATAGTGGTGTTCAATTGGTTTTCTACTTCTAATTTATATAATTTAAATGCTTCTAAAGCATCATCTTTCCCCTTAAGCAAGTAATATGACAGTACCTAGTACAGTCATCTATGAAAGTGACAAACCATTTTTTACCACCTCTAGTTTGGATTGATTTCATATCAACTAAGTCTGAGTGAATTAACTCTAAGGGATTAGAATTTCTGTGGACATTTTTCTTAAAAGGCTTCTTTGCATATTTTGATTCTACACAAACTTCACATTTATGTTCAT
>JAJJMC010015724.1:0-13243 GCA_023531435.1 Papaver californicum | reverse complement strand
CCTGGTATTTTTAAAATTATTCAAAAATCATCTTTAGGTTATTTAGTCTTTTTCTTACTCCTGAAATTTTCTAGAGTTAATTAGAATCATTATTTTCTAAAATCATTACCTTCACAAGTTCGAGAATCGAACCTCTTTTTACCACTATATAAAATTACATCAGTCACATCAAGTAAAATTTCAAGATTGCAAACCTCCACGACTGAATCTCTTGAAGGTGTTCTATATGCACTACACAAAAGTTAGGCATAAATTCCAACTATTAAATCTCACAAGACTGAGAAATTCTAATTAAGCCATAGTCATGGCCATGGCATTAGTTAATGTCAATAAAAATAACATATATGCTATAGCTCGGATAACAACAAGTACAAGATTTAGTAAGCCATATCTACGTCTCTAGCACAAATGTGCCAAAATAATCAAGACAACAAAGTCAATAAAAGCAACAAAGTTAAAAAAGCCACGCAAGAACCATTTACGCTAGTTACACTGCTAAGACCAGCGTTAGTGCTATCTCCAGCGCTAGCGCCAAAACCAGCACTAACGCTAACGCTAGCGCTGAGGCTAGCAGCGCTAGCGCCAAAGCTAGCCCCCCTTTGCTCCTCCGTTCCGCGCCACTGCCTTGCTGCCCCAGTTTCGTGCCTTGCCGCCCCAACTTCATGCCTTGCTGCTGCCACGCTGCTGCAGTGCATTATTTGCTCGATCTAGCACCTATTTTCTCTCTCGCTCAAGCTAGCACAATTATTTAAGCCACTACTATAAAAAAATTGACATAAAATGTACTAGAAATATTATTTTTACAACAAGGCTCATGGCTTTGAATCCATGACCCCACTAACTCTTACGAGATATCAAAATCATATTACATAGGGGGATAAAACATGGGTTTTGGTCTGGTGGTTTACAACAACATGGGTGTAGAACTACCCCATGACAAGTAAGTTATAAAGTGAGTAAGTTGGAGCCGTTATAGAGATAATGGAGTAATAATTTGGGAAGATTCTAGAAACTTCCCAGGACGAGGTGGACGGTTATTCCCATAACTTCCACTTCTCCATCTCCCCACAACTACCACTACTTTATAAGGAAAGTGTGTGGTCTAAAAGGTTATAAATAGGCTGCTGGGCCAATTCCAAAGAACATAACGACAACAACAAGAGAAATAATCCAGAGAAAGTCGAGAAGAGATAGAAAATCATTCCCAAACTCTGTTATTTTTTCACGATAATTCTACACATAATTCCTTTAAATTTCTTTGCTTCCTTCCCCTGAGATCAACCCATCTCCTCTTTTTGTAACCGAAGCAAAACAAATACTAAAATCCTATTTGTTTAATTTTTTTTGTACGATTTTGATCCTCGAACCTACAAAAGTACTTCAACAGTACATTGTTTTGCATGACAACAATTTTTAGGTACAAACATCTGGGAGCATAACTCATCAAGGTAACTCGGGTATTTAACCTTTTAAGTTTTGTGTACCGGCTGTTCTTGGTTCTTAAACTCCTTATGTAGTAAGTATAACTTTTTGGAGATTCCTGAGTTGTAGAATTTTACGTCTTGTTGAACTTGATGAATTCTAACTCATATGAATAATCATCATTCTCGGATAACTAGTAACACAGATGCTCCGGTTTTAGAAAGCATCGTTGTAGTTGGAAGTACTAAGAAAAAAGGCCAATGTGACAATGGACGTAAAGAATCGTTCCAGACTGAAGAAATTGAAGAATCCGAAACTGAAAAACGAATAACTTGGTGGTGAGTCGTATTATGAAGTGCCTTCTGCTTCTGACGGCTTGTTACAACTCCAAGTAAATTTACTCAATTTTTTTAGAATCATAATGACATGATTATAGCTCTTAGACCACCAAATGTGTAGAACCATACGTGATTTCATGAAGAATTTTAGCGATTTTCGTCGTCAGAAAAATTTAGATTCAGGTCTTCTTGCCGTAACAACTGTAGAATCTTCGTCCGAAGTCGGAATGAGGTGGTTGACCTCTCATATTTATATATGAGGCTGGGATAACTTTTGAAAAAAGATTTTGGAATTTGGAGTCCGTTTGCTAGGTGAAAGAGACCTGACACCGATCGTCCGCCCTTATTAGATCGTTCATCCGATCGGCGTGCCCTTTTAACATATTGCAGTAGACATATATATGAATCATTTGGTATATAAATCACCCCCAAATTCCTTATCGATTAGCGCCAGTTTCAATTCTTCCGGTGGGTAGTGTAAAAAACGTTTCTGACAGCATTTTTGCAAAACGACCCATATTCTTTTGAAACCATATGCCATGACCCGAAATGCTTTTTAATGAATGTTTAGGTAATGGACATATTTTATGAATTTCATAGTTTGTGCTTCAATTTTTCATGCTTGACACATTTTAACTCATTATCTCTATAATGTCTCCGTTATTTAGGGGGGGAAATGAACCAAAGCAATGAGATGAACTTGTAGATGAAGGATTGGAAATTACCATGAGACGTGACGAATTGTGTGTAAAAGTGATGAACTATTGGAGAAATAACAGAGTTTATTAGAATGGTAAGCTTGTTCTGTTTTTGAAATGGGCTAAGTAGCCTATTTATAATAGTTTGTAGCACACATTTTTCCTTGTAAAGTAGTGGAGGAAGTGGAGAGATGAAGAATGTGGGGATAATGATGTAACCGCCCATTATGTCTTGGGAAATTTCTGGAAGACCATTACTCCACAACTCCATTAACTGCTTCAGCCTTACCACTACTTTGTAACTTTCTCATCATGGGGTGTTGCCACACCGCATGTTGTTGTAACCACCAGACCAAAACCCTATGAATAATCCCCCCATGTAACATATTTTGATTTCTCCTGAGAGTTAGTGGAGTCATGGACTCTGAGTTTTGTTGTAAAAAAATGTTTGTGCTAGCCACAATGATGTATATGAGTGTTACAAGCTTGACCGTGGTGTTGCTAGTACCTACGGATTTCATGGTTGTAGCCTAGGTGATAGTGCAAGCATGAAGCGTGAGAGAAAAGAGAGAAAATAAGGAAAAGGGGTGAAGTCTTAACAAAGCGTCAAGGCTGACACTTGTGCTAGCGCTAGCTTACTAGCACTTAGCTTGGCGCTGGTGTTAATGCCAGCGCTAGCGCTACCGTTGTTGCTAGCACTGCTAGGGACTATTTGGCGTGTGCTTTGTTAGCTTTGTAATACACATATTTCCTTACAAAGTAGTGTAGGTACTGGAGAGATGGAGAATATGGGGATAATGGTGTAACCGCCCACTATGTCTTGGGAACTTTTTGGAAGACCATTACTCCATTGATCCATTAACTGCTTCAGCTTTACCACTACTTTGTAACTTTCTCGTCATGGGGTGTTTCCACGCTGCATGTTGTTGTAACCACCAGACCAAAACCCCATGAATAATCACCCCATGTAACATATTTTGATTTCTCATGAGAGTTAGTGGAGTCATGGACTTTGAGTTTTGTTGTAACATAATGTTTGTTCTAGCTATAATGATGCATATGAGTGCTACAAGCTTGACCGTGGTGTTTCTAGTACCTATCGATGTCATGGTTGTAGCTTAGGTGATGGTGCAAGCATGAAGCGTGAGAGGAAATAGAAAAAATAGGGAAAATGGGTGAAGGCTTAACAAGGCGTCAAGGCTGACGCTTATGCTAGCGCTAGCGCTTAGGTTGGCGCTGGTGTTAGTGCCAGCGCTAGCGCTAGCATAGGTAGGGCCTGTTTGGCGCTTGCTTTGTTAGCTTTGTTGGCTTTTGGCCTTTTGGCTTTTTGGCCTTTTGGCTTTTTGGCCTTTTGGCTTTTTTGCCTTTTGGCTTTTTGGCTTTTTGGATTTTTTCTAGCCTTTTGGAAAATGTGTGTGCTACGCATTGGTGTTTGGAGTGTGGCTAAAGTTCGCTAAGGATGGCACTTGCTAGTGCCATGGTTATTGCCTGTGCACCACTATCTTTGGTATCAGGTTAATGTCGTGGCCATATTTATGGCTTGTATAGGGTTTCTCAATTGTATGAGATTTAATGTTAGCATTTATGCTTAACTTTTTATGTTGTGGATACGGAACATTTTTAAGAGATTCAGTTGTGAAAGTTTGCAAATTGACCCAAAATGCTTTTTAATGAATGTTTAGGTAATGGACATATTTTATGAATTTCATAATTTGTGCTTCAATTTCTCATGCTTGAGACATTTTAACTCATTATCTCTATAATGTCTCAGTTTTTTAGGGGGGGAAATGAACCAAAGCAGAGAGATGAACTTGTAGATGATGGATTGGAAATTACCATGAGTTGTGACGAATTGTGTGTAAAAGTGATGAACTATTGGAGAAATAACAGAGTTTATTAAAATGGTAAGCTTGTGATGTTTTTGAAATAGGCTAAGTAGCCTATTTATAATAGTTTGTAGCACATATTTTCCTTATAAATTAGTGGAGGCAGTGGAAAGATGGAGAATGTGGGGATATGATATAACCGCCCATTATGTCTTGGGAAATTTCTGGAAGACCATTACTCCACTACTCCATTAACTGCTTCAGCCTTACCACTACTTTGTAACTTTCTCATCATGGGGTGTTGCCACACCGCATGTTGTTCTAACCACCAGACCAAAACCCCATGAATAATCCCCTCATGTAACATATTTTGATTTCTCGTGAGAGTTAGTGGAGTCACGGACTCTGAGTTTTGTTGTAACAAAATGTATGTGCTAGCTACAACGATGTATATGAGTGCTACAAGCTTGACCATGGTGTTGCTAGTACCTGCGGATGTCATGGTTGTAGCCTAGGTGATAGTGCAAGCATGAAGCGTGAGAGAAAAGAGAGAAAATAGGGAAAAGGGGTGAAGGGTTAACAAGGCGTCAAGGCTGACACTTGTGCTAGCGCTAGCTTACTAGCACTTAGGTTGGCGCTGGTGTTAACGCCAGCGCTAGCGCTAGCGTTGTTACTAGCAGCGCCAAACTTGGGGCTGGTGCTAGCGCTAGCACTGCTAGGGCCTGTTTGGCGTGTGCTTTGTTAGCTTTGTAATAAACATATTTCCTTACAAAGTAGTGTAGGTAGTGGAGAGATGGAGAATATGGGGATATTGGTGTAACCGCCCACTATGTCTTGGGAACTTTTTGGAAAACCATTACTCCATTACTCCATTAACTGCTTCAGCTTTACCACTACTTTGTAACTTTCTCATCATAGGGTGTCTCCACGCCGTATGTTGTTGTAACCACCAGACCAAAACCCCATGAATAATCCCCCAATATAACATATTTTGATTTCTCGTGAGAGTTAGTGGAGTCATGGACTAAGAGTTTTGTTGTAACATAATGTTTGTTCTAGCTATAATGATGTATATGAGTGCTACAAGCTTGACCGTGGTGTTTCTAGTACCTACCGATGTCGTGGTTGTAGCCTAGGTGATGGTGCAAGCATGAAGCATCAGAGGAAAGAGAAAAAATAGGGAAAATGGGTGAAGGCTTAACAAGGTGTCAAGGCTGACGCTTATGCTAGCGTTAGCTTTCTAGTGCTTAGGTTGGCGCTGATGTTAGTTCTATGGCCAATTTGGCGCTTGCTTTGTTAGCTTTGTTGGCTTTGTTGGACTTTTGGATTTTTTCTAGCCTTTTGTCAAATGTGTGTGTTACTCATTGGTGTTGTGAGTGTGGCTAGAGTTCGTTAAGGCTGGCATTTGCTAGTGCCATGGTTATTGCCTGTGCACCACTATCTTTGGTATCATTTTAATATCGTGGTCATATTTATGGCATGTATAGGGTTTCTCAATTGTATGAGATTTAATGTTAGCATTTATGCTTAAATTTTTATGATGTGCATACAGAACATTTTCAAGAGATTCAGTTGTAGAAATTTGCAACTTGAGATAATGTTTGATGCAAATCTACAATTAGATGATATGTTTCTAATTAGCGTTTTTATTTAGATATGGCATAGCCTTTATTATGAATGTTTGCAATTTTGTATAATCAACGTATTTTGATTAATACATAGTTTATATGGATGCACATGAAATAACGAGGGTTTATCTAGGTAAAGCCTTGAAATTTTGAAAGTGTATACATATATAAAGAGCTACAGAGCTATTGCAGCTATGAGATGTTAAGATATCTCATTTTCGCAGAATATTACATAAATAACAAATATCAATTATTCAAAAGAACATTACATCACTAGATGTTAAGATATCTCATTTTTGCAGGAATCGCGGTTGCAATTAGCACGTGAAACAAGCCTTTAAACCATAAGGTGGCCCCAATGGACGATTTTTGTCTCGTGAGAGTTTACAAAGAGATATACCCACAAACCTATAATCATAGCAGTTATTCCTCATTGTCGGAATTAGGAGGAGTTGGTTCTCGTGCTAACCGTGTCGGGTTCATATGAGGAAAGATGTTTACTATCATTGAGTAGCAATGATTAAAACTATGTCGTTCTGTATTTTGCAAGATATGCAGCACGGGAAGCTTCGTCCTACAATAAATAACCAAAAATATATTCAATAAGAGTATTATTGGAAAATACTCTTCAAAATAAAATCCAATTAAATGGTAAACACTTACAATCATTTGGTTTGTCATCCATGACTCCCTTGTTCGATATAGTGATATTTGTATTACCACTAACCTTTGCACATTATTTTTCATAATCTGGAACCGATTTCTGATCGAGTTGCTCTGCGATTGTTTGGGTTCCCATCAATCTCATTAAACATTTGGGGAACCTGGGTCCATAATAACGCTGGTGACATTTATTGTCCGAAGGGATGCAATTATGTAGCATAATAGTGAAGATTATAAAATAGGAAAGATGAAAAACAAAGGAGTATATGGGTATGAAAACTTGAGAATTTGTTGTGTGTTATATTGAGCGAGAAGTGTTGTATTTATAGAGATAAAACCACGAAATGGTTGCCAACACTTTGAACATGAAAGGGAAAAAAATGACTCATAAGTTGAACAACAAAATTAACAATAGTAGACATGCAAGTATGATTTTTGTAATGTCTAGTCTTTTATCGTGTTGTCATTCTGAAATCTGCAGTGTCAATTAAAAATACCAACATCAATTATTCAAAACAACAGTCCATCATATTCCTGTAATTCAAACCCTAATCACACTAAAACATAACGACACTTAATCAGTCCATTCCACCGAAAGACATACTGGACATTTCCATAAATGTTTGCGATATGTGTTTTTTGCTTTAGAAGTGTGCATTTTTATATAAGTGTTACAATTAGGCATTGAGCATTCAGTAACATTAGAGCATTCAAATTGAATTATGTTTGGACAGTGCTTGATTTGGTGACCTTCTTCTCCACAGCGGCAATACACACACGTCTTCAATTTGGCTTTAACTTTGAAGTTTTTACAGAGATCATTTACCCTTTCATATTCTTTAGCTTTCATAGCATTTTCTAGAAACTGTGCATCTTCACGACAATTTGGATATTGACATTGCAAATACCTAATCTTTTCCGGTTCTGATTCAATGACCATTTTGATGCCAGGAAAACCTACTTGCGGACACTTAGAATACATCCAGGGGCATTGCATCAGATTATGGTTATCCATGAAACATAATGGACAAACCTCTTTTGCTTTCATACATAAAATCATATTGAAGGTGTTGGAGCTGCGAATGCTTTGGGCAAGTTGTCCTTAGAATAAATGATAGAGAGTGGTGGATTTATACAAAAAAAGATAACCGTTGAGTAACCGTTGGATGTAAGGTTCAAAAAATATACCCGTTAGGCGTTATGTAACTGTTTGATGTAAGTTTTAAAACATAGAGTCGTTGCCCCTTTATGCATATAAATAGGATAACCCATTCTCCATCATTCACTATTTCCTTCAAAGTAAATATCTTTTGCAATGGAAAGTCCATCATCAACTACCAATTCAACTGAAGAGATACTCATAAAATGCAAACAAACTACTCCATCATCATGATCAACTACCAAACCAATAAGTGTTATGGAAGAAGATATACGCAAAAGAATCAAGCCAATTGGTGCCATGGAAAAAGAGATACTCAATAAACAAGGTTACGATAATTTCCAACTAAAAGAAAAATTAAAGTCCGTCGAGGAAGAGACAAAATGGGTTAGGAATTCTTACGTCTTCATGGACCTTCCCGAAGAATATCGGGATGATCATATATTTTGGAATCTGGTAAAAGATGGACCTTTCATTCCATAGTTGGATGGTAACTACAAGAAACCACGCTTTGATTACATGGACGACTATGTTTCTTCAAGGACCATTCATGTTAAGAAATTGTGATACAAGTACAACGATTTTATCGCAAGGCATGGAGGGGAAAGGTTTGCGACACATGATGCATTTACCAAATGGTGAGGAGAGCCATTTTATAATTTCGAAGTTGCAAGTATAATAAAATTTCGTACCGAGAAATAAAGGAAAAATTATCTCGTTGTCGGGGCTTAGTACTATGTTATCCTAGTCTAAATATATTACGTCTAAATATCACCTAATTTTAAGAAAATATGTAATTTTAAGTTTTTATCTATTAATAAAAAAATGTCTTACTTTTAGACCAGTTGTAATTTCAATTTTTAATTTACAAGGATCGTTTTAAATTAGTGATCACTTTTTACATAAATATTTGTTGATGTTACTTCGAAAAATAGAGTCGTTGGTTAAAGTTTTCATATGAAAATTTTAATTACTCGAAATTTAGAGTTTTCATTCATTCAAACAACAACTACAGTGGAAGTTCATTAAAATTAAAAATAACACTATTAACTTTAAAATAAACTGGAAATTAAAATACTAAACTAAATTACTTCTTCAAGGGAATTTTTTGAGAGTTGTATCACTTCATCATCCTTCGAATCATCTACGACGATTATATTCAACTTCTTTAAAATATCACTTTGTTTCTTTCGATCATATTTTCGCTTTGCTAGGGCTAGTTTTGTAATATCCATAACCATAATTGTGTTATCTTGTTGGTCTTGCGATTGAGACGATTTTTGTTGGTTACCGGACCAAATTTCAAAGAACTTGGCTTGCATCTGTGCTCTTTTTTCTTCCTTCCTTAAATGTGATTGTCTAAAATACTCGAGTACTTATCCAGTTTTTTGATTGATAATTGATTCATCCATCTGGCTTGAAATACCACCTCTTTCTCCCCTACAAATACCATGTCCGCGGTCCTTCTCCAACCTTGCTTCTTTTTTAGACTTTTTGGTACCTATGGGCCTCGCCAGATGCTTGTAGTGCCAATGAATTTCTTCATTGGATAGTACTTACGTGCCATTTTGTGCTGCTGTAAAGTCTGAATGCTGATTGAAAAAAGCTGTGTTTTGCTCGACGGTGAGTTGATAATCAAACCCAGGAAGATTATCTTTCATAATTTTATAACTAGCATCATACTTGAATGGTTGCCCTGTTATTGGGTTTGAAATTGCTCCCGACCAGCTCGAGTCTGAATCATTAAAGTTTAAAAATCATTTAATTACTAATATGACCAATTGGAAATAACTTGATTCAATTATACAACTTACCAAATCTTCATGTGAAGCACCGCTTTTAGTTTTCCGATATATAGCGTTAAGAATCGACATGAATTCTCTCACGTCTTTCATGATTGATTTCATCTTAGTTTTTAAGAAACTTGGGTCCCTTTTATTAGCATTTCCATTATGAAATAAAATACTTCGTGAATACATTCCCAAAATAGAATCGATGCTTGCTGAGAACCAATGATTTCATCACAACTCACAGAAACATAAGCATTTGTAAGATCAATATCTTCATTTTAAACAAAGTTCTTATTAACCATATTGAACGCAATTAAGAGAAGAGATTTTGAGTTGTATAGAAATTAAAGAAAATCTTTATTGATTGAGACAAAATGATAAATTAGAGGGGATTTGAGTAGGAAATCAAGTTAAAAGAAATTGATTTGGCGTGATTTGAGAAGAAAAAGATGTTGTATATATAGAGAAAAGTTCTCAAAAAAATTGAGAAATATCCGTTAGGATCCGAAGGTGGAGGACATAGAGCCGTTAGTGGTGATGGATGGCCAAGATCGGGTGTGAGACAGATGCAAGGAAAAAAAGGTCAAACAAATATAATTACCGAAACGGATTCCAAGGATCCGTCAAAATTGTGACGGAAGCCAAGGATTCGTCCCACCTATGAGACGGATACTGGATATCCATAAAGCGCATTTTTTAACGGATACCTGGTATCCGTCTCTATGGCTTGGCTATAGCTGGGATCATATGTGATCACTTCTTTAGCCAAACCAAAGCTTTGGGCCAGATTATAGCCAAGCAACATAGTACTTGCCTTTGGCTAGATTCAAGCTATAGCCAAACGATTTTCTCACCATAGTGCTTGGCCTCATAAGAGCAAGGGATATGGGATGAATTCAAAAAAAATAAGTAATATAGACTCCATTATGGGTAGAGAATAAAGTCTCTTTCACCCAAAGTCTTTCATACACTCCTTCATGATTGAGTGGTTGCTAGTCTTCACTAAACGGGTAATTTTCAACCGTATGGGTGAAAAAATCACTAGACAGGTAAACTTCAGTCGTCTGAGTATTTATTTCAATATTAAACTTTTAAAACACGGGTCCTACAGAGGTTTTTAATAATAAAAAAAACTAGATAAACTCCCAAACGGGAGATCTTTACCCGTCCAAGATCTTTTTTTATATTAGACGGAGAAACTTCACCAATCTAGTCTCTCTACTTCACTCTAATCCATAATGCAAAATCACTCATTCGCCTAGTCACTTTTTTATTTTGAAAGAGCAAGGGCTATATGTAGACTACTCTTATACAAAATGAATGAGTTTTACCAAAATCGATCAAATTAGACCCCCACTATGGGTAGAGAATAGAACCTCCTTCACCCAAAGTCCTTCATACACTTCTTCAATCAAAGAAGTGGTCGCTAGTCTTCACTAAACGGGTAAACTTCAGCCGTCTAGTGTAAAATAGGGGATTTTTCCCCGTTTGGGTATTTACTTCAATATTAAACGCTTAAAACGTGGGTCCTACCTAGGTTTTTATTATTAAAAAAACTAGATAAACTTCCAAACGGGAGATCTTTTCCCGTCCAAATGATTTTTCTTATACTAGACGGGGAAACTTCACCTGTCTAGTCACTCTACTTCACTAACCCATAGTGTAAAAATCACTCTTTCGCCTAATTACTGATTCATTTTGAAAGGTATAGAGTTTTCGAGCACACTATCCCATATCCCTTGCTCTAAGAGAAATTCCACTAGGCATGGGAAAATCCCTCAATTTGCCAAGCAAGGTGGATAGGAAAAATAGTTTTTGTGTAGGGGGAATTTGAAAAAATTCTGAAAATGAACCGATAGACCCAACCTGAGTCGTTCGGCCTAGGTTGAGACGAGTCTCGGTTCAAGTCAGGTTGGGTCGACATTGGTCGAATCTCAACGGCTCTCATCTAATGGCTATAATATTCCACCCCTATAAATACAACCCAAAATCAATATTCTCTACTCACACCAAAAATCAATCTTTTCTACAATCTTCTCTATATATTTTCACCACAAAAAACTCTTCATATTCTGCTTCTCTAATATTTTTTTTCAAAACTACCATGTCTCAATCTCAAAATATTAGTCGAACGAGAAATAGAAAACCACCCAAGAATACATATACTCAACCTCTACCGACTCAACAAGAAGATTCGGATGAAGAGAACAATCCGAATTTACTTTCCAGTCGAGAATTATCCATGAGTCAAGGTCATATAGCTTCAAGAACAGAGCGAGATGCCAAGCATCAAAAACCAAGATGTGGCAGGTACGAAGTTCACACATTTTATGAATTTCTTACTCTTGGTGCTCGAATTATTGTCAATGGATTTCCTTGGATGACTTTGTACCATATTGTAGATGGTGAGTTTTTGACAAGGTTTAGAATTATAAAATCGCCCTCCGCCTAGCAGCAGGAACATGGAAGTATATGCGCATATCCCTAACTGTATATCAAAGTATGAATATTGTATCTCTGTATATATTCCGTAGGAGAATTAAGAATATCTACAAAAACCTACAGGCATTCTAAACTGATCCTATAGACTCTCTAATATTCACAATTTTTATGCAACATCGAATCAGTCTCAAGTCGCATAAATTCCACAGTTGAATTCCTTGAACTCGACTCGAATGTGCATCGATGTCCAATAACATCTATCAAATTTGGGAATAGCTAATGCTTGATACCCTAAGACGCATTTTGGCCTAATGCCTTGTTTTTAAAGAACACATCACAAATTTCTTTCCTGAGCCTAAAATATACCACTTTAGCATTATTCTGAAGGACAAGCCACAAATTATGCGTCGTTCCTCTTGGACGCGCCACAATCAAAGAGAAATGCCTCCAAATACGGGATGCTAGGTTATCCCTAGCTTACCTCTGCACTAACACCCGGATAACACTAGCCTTATTAAAGAAGCGTCCCCAGGGACGTAATATTCTTGCTGGCAACGAAGCCAGCGTTATCTTTACCTACCAGCGTCCCAAGGGACGCGCCATTCTCGTTAGCAAAGAAGCTAGCGCTAGCTCCGCTAAGTAGCATCCCCAGGGATGCGATATTCTCGCTAACAAAGAAGCTAGCGCTAACTCCACCTAGTAGCGTCCCAGGGACACAATATTCTCGCTAGCAAGAAGCGAGTGCTGGCCTTTTTAGCGGCATCCTCAAAGACGTGACATTCTCACTAGATGAAGTCAGCGCTAGCAGCTTCCCTTAGCGACGCAACATTCTCGCTGGCAATAAAGCCAGCGCTAGCCTCTACCAGTTGCTTCCCTTAGCGACGCGACATATTACTTTGGCTTCAAAGACTTCGAGAATTATTCCTTGTCACTTCTAAGTTGATGTATGGCTATTAAAATTACACCATGTTACTCCAAAGTTAGTACATGACTGATGTAATTTTAGAAGTGGTAAATAAAGGTTCGATTCTCGAACTTGTGAAGGTAATGATTTTAGAAAATAATGATTTAAACTAACTCTAGAAAATTCCAGGAGTAAGAAAAAGACTAAATAACCTAACTATGATTTTTAAATAATTTTAAACGTACCAGGAATCATGAATCAGGTAATTCTAACAACCTATGTGATTAATCAGATAATTCTTTTTAATTTAATTGAAGCCCAAATAGTTGCCAAAATTGGTTTTGTTATGCTAACAAACAGAGGTAAATCACAA
>JAJJMC010015722.1:0-10180 GCA_023531435.1 Papaver californicum | reverse complement strand
GAGAAAGGTTGTCAAGATCTGTGGTGACATGGTGAGATGCTCCTGTATCAAGTAACCATGCAGGATTGGAGGTACTGTTTGTAGTTACATTAGCCTGTGGTTGCCAAGGTGAGGGCTGCTGAGTTGTTGCTGTGTGCTCTATTGGTACTAGCCGATAGGATGGGCATCTTTTTGCTGTGTGGCTCTGGACTCTGCATATCTGACACAAACCAAGATATGGCTTGAGCTGTCTGGGTTGTTGGAACTGTGGAAATGCATTGGTTGTTGGTTTTTGTTGTCTGTAACGGCTGTTAAATTGTGTAGAATGGTTGTTGCTGGTGCGCCAGTTATTGTGTGATGTTGGTTGAGGACGCCAGGGTGCATTATACCTGGTTGTGACATTGACAGAAGCAGGGAAATGATGTTGTGCTGTTGGTTTTGTTTGGAGAGAGGCTTCAAAATTGAGAAGCTTTTCATGTAGTTCTTCAAAGGTTATGTTGGTGTCTCTTGCTTGAACTGCTCTAACCAACTCCTTATAATCATCATTGAGTCCATCCAGTATTTTATCTGTGATTTCTTCAGCATCAATTGGTGCTCCAAGAAGGGCTAAGTCATCTGCTGTGGTCTTTATTGACTGCATGAACTCAGTGACAGTAAGAGATCCCTTCTCAGTATTTTTGAGTTGGTGTCTTAGCTGTTTGATTCTTCCTCTAGATGGCTTGGCATATGTATTGGCTAGGATTGTCCAGGCTTGTTGAGATGTGTTAGATTATGCTATGAAAGGTATGATTGAAGGTGATAGAGAGCCAATTAGTGCATTGAGAATTAGTTGATCTTGTCTGTGCCAGAGGTTGTATGCTGGGTTGTTTACTGTTGCTTGATCAGTGGTAATTGTTTGTGGTGGGCAGGGAGTGGTTCCATCTACATAACCAATAAGATCATAACCCACAAATAGAGTTTTGAACTGAAGTTTCCAGGAAATGTAGTTGGTTGTAGTTAGCTTCAATGGGGCTTGTGCAGCAACATTGATACTGACAAGAGTTTGGTTGGGATTGTTGGTGTTGAGAATGGGGTTGTTGTTGGTATCTACCATTGTGGTTGGAATGGAAAGAAAAAAAAAAACTGGATCATGGCTCTGATACCATGTTAAACCTTATGAGATTATGTTTCTGTTTTACAATTATGATAAGCTTTATACACAAAGAGATAGAGTAACAGACTCCTAGTCTATGGGTAAGTTACAGAAGTTGTTCCTATACTTGTGGGTTGTTACTGACTGTAACTTCTTCTTGTGCAGGTATTCAGGGATGCTCTGCTGGCTGTACCTGTTATCAAATTCAAAGTTAGAGATGAAGCAAAACAGGGAATGAGAGGATTGATGGCAACAATGATAGACGTGATGATGTTTGATGATGAGATGATGATGCTGCTGGCAGTTCAAGATGGTGATTTGGGTTGATGTTTTATGATGGAAGTTCATGGAGCTGTGGTGTCATATCTTGTTATGGAAGTGAGGAGTTCGCGTTGACTGTGATGATCATCGACACAGTGGGCAGATGATAATAGCAAGGTCGATATGGAGCCTGTGGAAACGCTAATGCAGTGATAGAACAGAGCTATTGATCATGATGATCATGAAATTGGTATTCGCTGGTGGCTGTGGTCATAGTGAGGTGGAATAGAATATAAGAAAAATGAAAGTGGTTCTGCAGCTCGAGTCTTTGGACGAGAAAGAGAAGAAGAGAAGAATGGTTGATGGTCGTTGTTGTGTTGGTGATGGAACTCGAACCTAGTGGTGGTGTTGGTAATCAAGAACTGGCAGTGAGGTTGTGATAATCGAGTATGGCAGTCTGGGAAGAACTCGATCTCACGAACAATAAGGGATTTAAGACTGTTGGATATGGGATGGTAATGGTGGAGCTGAATTTTAAGTGATGGTAGCTCGAGTTAGAGAAAAGGGTTGAGGTTGTTCAAGTTAGGCCTGAAGTCGGGATGGAAGTTAGGAAGGATGGAGTTTGAGTTTCAATTAGTTACGATGACACAGTTTTTGCACGGAGAAGAAAATCAGGTAAAAGAGGATCTAGTTGAGCGTGTAAGGTATTTTAGGTAGTTGATTCCATGTTTGCTTCGAAACTTTAGTTGGTCGGTGGTACGTAATGAGAGTTCTATTTAGTTTAAACTTTTTAACAGAGGCGGTGACTTAGCCTTATTACCCTTAGATATGGTACGGAGCTGGGCGAAAAAATTAAAAATGGCAAAATTTCCAACAGCGAAGGACAATTATTGAATGGATTGAGATTTCCTTTACCACCACTTATGAGGGGGTTAAGATTGCTTATTGTACCTTTTGTTATATTCAAGTTTTTTCTAGATAAATATACCTAACTATCGCTAAGAATTTCATATTTTGGCCAAAAACAAGCAAGGGGCGGAATACCACAAAGAGAAAGTGACCTATCAAAAAAGCAGTTTTATTTGTATTCCTCGGAAACCCCCACCCACATCACCATTCAATATTTCTTGGCCTACGATTGGCCAATCCACTTGAGCTCTGGGTCCGCGATTGTAGCTTCTATGAGATTTCTTATAATTTGGGTATGCTATTTTATAAATAAGGTCGTGAGTAAACTTCAGAGATACCTTAAATTAATATCACCCTTACGCCAGTTTGTCTCCAACAGAGAGAGGAACATAAGCTCCTCTCCAAAACCACCAGTACACCACCTCTCCAAGCCAACACCAACAATTCACAGTACGCCAACATACCAAGCCAGCAAAAGTAGCAAGTTGGGTCTCTGAGTGATTTCGGTTTGAGTTCTAGTTTTAGTTATTTTTCTTTATATTTATTTTTTGAGAACTTTGTTAGTATGTCTAGCAAATTTTTAATTGATTATGGATGATTTCTATGATCCGAGCGTGAAATTTATGTGTGATTCTTAGATTGTTTGGAGTGCACGCTAAATTAATTTACTAATTATTCTATTGTTATTAGAGAGTTAAGATATCTGTGTAATTGTTGAATAACTCGCTACACAAGTAGAGAACTCTAGACCTTGCAGAGGGATTCTGTGGAGCAATCACGTGTGAAGTCAACACTAGTAAGCGAAACCTTGCGCTAAGAGTTTTGATGCTAGGATCAACCTGAATTCAAAAACCCTACATCATTCGATTGGGTTACAACTTGAGTGCGCTACTACTGGTGGCTCAGTTGGATAAAATCTGGTGTTCGAGCGCTTCGGCATTCAGTGATACAATGAGTTTTGGGGATGTTAATTAATTCAAACCCTTCCCCCCCTTGCAGTATTCATTCTAGTTTGCTAATCTAAGTAACATATCAATTACACAGCTCTCTGTGGGAAACGATCCTTACCACCGTTATATTACTAGTTAATTAGTGGGAAATATGTTGATTCATTTGTTGCACTTACGCCACGCATCAAATTTTGGCGCCTCTGCCGGGGAGGAGTGGTTAATTGATTTGTTATATGTTTTAAATTATTTTATTAGTTTAGATATTTTCATGTTTTTCTTTGGTGTTTTTCAGATTTTTAGGTTTTCGTGGTGTTAACAACTCGTTGAAGGTGTTAGCCGCTCGTCAAAAGTGGGAGGGGAATTCTGAAAACAGGTTGTAAGTATCATTTTTACTTTTGTCTTTAGTTTTTAATTATATTTTTCTTTTTCTTATGAGTCATCATGTTTCCTTATAGAAGTAGCATGTACGGTGCACAAGATCAATGATATAATAGTATTAATCAATATGGTTTTCAATCTCAAAGTTATGACAACTACCAACCATACCATGGGTATAATCAAAACCAATCCTTTGGTTACGACCAATACCCGATGGAACCTTATGATTATTCTTGTACATACCAACAGCCTTATAAAGGGTATGTAAATGAACAATCACGAGGATGAGGGGATAGTTATGTTTCTAATAATTTCTCTAGTACCACAGATTCCACTTGGACCAAATTAGACGAACTCCAAAGGTTAATGGAGCAATATATACAACGAAGTGATCAATACTTTCAAGGGGTCGATCAATCACTCTAAGAAATCCAAGAGGGTATGGAAAACTTAAAAAGAGACATGAATCAATTTAAAGAGGAAATGGACAAAGATGATCAACCACTGGAAATTCCTTGCAACGATGATGAAGTTATGCCAACTCTGGATCAATACAATGATCATTCTCCTATTCAAAAAGAGGAGCCTTGGTATAACAGAACCATTTTTCTAAACAGGGTAACCTTGGATTACAATGTGTTTAGCCCAGTTGATTTGTAAGTAGTAGACCCGATTATTTCTTCGGAAGAGATTCATACAGATGATCCTAGAATTTTCACCAATAAACTAGATTTTCTAGGAAAGGATTCTGATTCTAATGATGAGTGTGTTGAAGAGATGGTGATTGAGAGTGAAACCAAATTGATTAATATTGTGGAAGACCCAAATGAAATGCCGTTACTGTATGGGTAGATCTAGTTGTGAAAGACCTATTACTGGATAATTCATGGGTAGAGCCAAAGAGTGTGACAAGTTACTAAATAGGTAAGAGGCTCCGGTGTATAGAAAGGACCTCACCGTTTAAACCGTAACCATAGAAACGATGGAACCCATAATTTTTCGTTTTTTATTTACTTTTTTTTTTGATACCAAGTATCAATACAATTTCTTATTTCGAGGTGAAATGAAATTGATCTTGCTAAGGATAATAACGATGCTGACATTTCGATTGAAGTAGAAATTGATAAAGAATGGCTTTCAAAAAGTTTGATAGAGGACCACGACACATATGAGGTAAATGATTCATTATATACCCATGATGAGGATCATGTGAAAGGTTTGTCTAATCCTTTGCATAATTCTATATCTTTTGATCCTCCTTCCCCAATCGAAATAGTTCCCTAAAAGGTTGTTAACCCAATTTCTAAGAAGATACCTCACTTACACTACAAAAAAAAAAGGTTTAAGAAAGCCCCTTTAAGTCGCTATAACCGTTATAGCGATTAAAAGTGGCACTCGCTCCGTTGGTTGCCCAAAGCCATGTATGTCAAAGCCTTGAACGACCATGCAATCGCTCTAGTAATAAACCAACTTACCTAAAGCGAGTACTTTTCTCATTGCCTAACATTTAGACCAACTAACATGAAGCAAGTAAAACTGTGATCGCTTAATATGAAGACCAACCAATGTAGCAAGTAAACTACCAATCGCTTCAGATATACCAATCATTCTAAAGCAATTAAAATACTTAGTTGATAGATACATGGAGCAACTCGAGCTAAATTTTCTTGGTTAAGGTTTTAAGCAATCAAATGTTTTGCTCGCTAAAAGCGATTTCTGATTTTGATAAGTCTGAAGTTGGTTGCTCAAGCTTTTGAGGTAGCAAAGTTTTTACTCAAGTTGATTGCTTAAAGTTTTAAGCTTTTAATTTTTGCTTGCTAAAAATAATTTCTGATTTTGATTGGCTTTAAGTTAATTGCTTAAACTTCTAAACTACCAAATGAAAGTGATTTTTGGTTTTGATTGGTCTAAAATTGATTGCTTACACTTTTAAGCTATCAAAGGTTTTTACTCAAGTTGGTTGCTCGTTATTCTGATTTAGATAATCCCGAAGTAAAATTAATAACCAAATTAAAGATTAAAAATTATATTATATTTTATTGTATCACAGAATTTAGTTTATATCATTTCTTAAGAAAATTACACTATTTATAAGAAAGAAAAAAAGAAATACTATCTAATCATTTATTTTTCTCCATCCGGGTAATGCTGGTTGAGAGCCTTAATCTTTGCTTAACTAAGTTGCCCACTAAGAAAATGACTGGATCCAAGATTTTTAAGGACCAGCTTCAAATGCAGTGAGGTCTCTCCAGCTTGAGTGTTCTCTGCAACAACAATAATGGTCAGTTAATGTGACACATCCATTTGGAAATTAAATTTACAGTAAGAAAAATTCAAGGAAAAAATGGATAATACTAATATGACAGAGATAAATGAACATAGTTACCAGTTCTTAACTCAGATGGCAACAATCCAAATCTCTTGGCAAAATAAGAAAAACTTAATAGTATAATAGTCGCTATATTAATCTAATTAAGAAAATGGTTGCAATGATTGAACCACAGATACTGCATCTACATATGATACATAACAATAATTCTTCCAAATCTAACTCGGTGAATGGATTTTGACGCCCGGCCTTCTTCCCATCTTCACTTACAACCTGCAGATTTCAGCACCAAAACAACATGTGAATGGACACGTAAATATGATTTTAATGTGCAGGACATGATCACAGAAAACAATAAAAATGAATCTAACCACTTCTAAGCTTCGAAGAATTCGCCAAATTTGCATTACTGAAATAATACTCAACCTACAAAATCCAAAAAAATCAAACAAGTAAGAACACAACACTCAATCATTTTTCATCCATAATCCCAACCCACTACTAACAAGTAACAGTGTCCCACCAGGTTATCGAAGACTCGAATAGTCTCCTTAACAGGGTCCCAATCATTATATGAACTCGAAATAGTCTTGCAAGGCTGCAACAGTGACCTGCGCACTATAGAGTTAACAGAAACCTTAAATGTTAAGGTTGTAATAATCATTGATTTTTCGTACATACAAATGAAGTCAACAATAAAGTAAATATGTGATATCACCACTACTATAAGTGTTACATATATCTATCCCACATTCCATAGAGAGCTCAAAAAAGCAATAGAATCTTAAAATTTTACCTGATCCAGCGAGTTCCTCAGCTTACTTTCCATTTCTTCTATCATCTATCCCATGTTACAAAGGTGACCATCTGCAACTGCGAGGTCCAGATTAATCTGCAGAATCAAACCTATAGTTTAGACGAAGCTATGACCATAAAAGACTTCCGGTTGCTGCTATAAAATTAACGCTGAAGGCTTGAAGCACGACTTGCAACATGGTGTAGTGTTAAACATAAACAGTACAATATCATGATAAGAATTTTTTTTGAGAATGTAGGCAACTTAGCCAAAGCTTTAAGAACTAGAACATTTTTCAGAAACAACATATTCAAACTCTTGAGATATCCAGTGAGTGCTTCCTTAGAATAGCCCAAACGAACTTTAACTGATCTATCTAGAGACAATTATCTAGTGTTTAAAACGATAGCATCCTAGCAAGCCCAAAAGGGTCAAACGTAAACTAATGCAGAAGAGAGGTACCTGTCTTCTGATTGATCCCGACAAATTAAAATTGCCCGAGGATTCGTCGTTTATTGTTAATGAGAGCATGACTGTACTGGTCAAGCAATAATGAGCCATTGTTTCGTCCTCTGGCCCAACCTACTCAATAGAAAATCCCAGCATGATCAAAGAATCTCCTAGTAATAACCATGAATGCAAAAAAGATTTAAAAAATAAAGAAGACAACAATAGTTACAATACAAGCATTTTGTATAACATCTCCATCACTTCAATTATAAATTTTTAACAATGTAGCACGTACTACCCACCTGGATAACATGAATGGCATCCCATCCACCTTCTTGCAAATAACCCCTTCGACCCTGTCCAGTTTTTGAGCCATCTTGAGCCTCAAAAAATTGTGCTTATCAGTTCCCTCAAATATAATTTTTGGCAGATAAGAATACTTTTTGTCCACTATAAGAGAAGGAAAACGAAAACGAAAAGCTAACCTTTCTTTATTAAAAAGAAGGCAATGAAACCTTCATTATCCTCACCTTCCCATATGTATACTGATGAAATGCCTCCTTCGTAATACCTATCATTTGGTTTTGCACAACAAATGCAATTACTATAAAATCAAAGAAGGAAATTTGAACTCTTCAAGCTGGCATTACTTGCACGGCAAGTGAGAAAGAGGATGCAAGTAAAGGACCTCACTGGTCAAGGTAAACTGCGAAGATATCATTTGCTTCAATCTCCAGTTGTCTCAATGTTGCAGATGGTTGTTTCCCATCCTCCAGAGGTGGATGATATTTGTTTGACCAAGGTGACCTACGGTAGAAAAAACAGATGAACAAATAGGGCTTCCTTGAGAAAGAAAAAAAATAAATTGATAATGCTTTATCTATTTACACCAGAGGTGTCTTAAGTTGTAAAAGAGAACTTATACAGGTCATTATAAGGAAGTACACTTAGCAATGCCAATGCCAATTCACATTCATATAGTTTACTTCGCGCATATCTTGTTTCCTAGAACCGAGTAGATGCATTTTCTAGTAAGCAATATACCTCATGGTATCAAAAATACTTTATGTTCAAAGAACTGCAGCCACAATTGTATTGAAACTTGAACAAACAAAATTGGAGTTGGTGCATAGTTCACCTGTATGAGTCAGCATCTCTGTTGTATTCACACATGATGAACTCGTTTCCAGACTCCATATCAGATAATACCTGTCCTCTTGGCCAAACAAGATGCAATCAGTGAAGGTACGTAAAGATATCATAAACTGAAATGACGTATTTCAGTCACAAACACTTCAAATAGCCCATGTAAGCTCAAATTCCATGTGATAATAGGGAGACCACAGTGGTTCAAAAACAAAAAAAGAGGCATCGATATACCTACCTAACTAAGTGGAAAACATTGAAACTACCAATAAAATTGACAAAAACAAGGGCACACGAGTTGATGCTTATTACACTAAGTAGACAATTACTACGATTTAGAACGTATAACTCTCATTTGCTGTGCGCGCTATATCTGAGGGGTAATTAGCAGGAAGTTGAGATGTTCTCAAAAACCTAACACCAACAAAGAGACATTACTCCATGTTTAATATGGTCCAAACTTGCCCAATTTTAACTTGAAAATGTCATCATTCTAAGGTTTCCATAACATACAGACACAGGGCATCCAAGCTAATAATTGACAGATTCGATTATCTGCCCAGTACAAACCTCGACTAAATCCCAAGCAAACCAGGAAAACAATAAACATTCAACCCTCTGAGTACAATCTTAGAAACATTCAAAACCCTAAACTTGATATGTAACAAAATTTAAGCTAATTACAAATAGAAATAAGGGTTTAAGACCTAATTCACCTAACCAATAATCATCTTAATGGCACAGATGTTTATAGCCATAGAGGTAAACTTCAGCCCCATTTTCTACTCATCAAAAAGCCTGATTAGTTACTAATTAATCAAAAACATAAACAAGGAGATTGAGGTTTTGTTCATAATAACGAAATCTTAAACAAATGAAAAACAAAAACAAGAATTTATATACATACAGAGATGTGCAGGTCTGACTCGGAATCTTCAGCAAATGAAAAACAAAAACAAGATTGGAGAACAGAGACGATGAGAAGAGTGAGCCCTGACTCGGCGGTGATGGTGGTGATGCTGTAGTCGAAAAGCAAATGTCGAAAATGGAACCCTAGTTTTCTCCTAAGGCGGCTCAAATTGGGAGTGAGAGAAAAGAAAATGTCGAAAATGAAAGAGAGAATATTGTTTAGGTTTTTGATAAAAAAAATTAAAGGTGGTGATGGTGCCTCATACGGATCTTGGAAATATTTTGATGATCCAGATTCGTTGTTGGATGGTCATACGAATTGTGTGTTAGTTATCATTTTGTGTTAGTTACCATTTTGTGTTAGTTAACATTGTGTTAGTTACCATCTTACTGAAACGAAAATTTGAAAGATGGATAACGAATTTCGAATGTCGGAAACGGATATTTCTATAGTAACCTAACGAATTTTGGAAATTATGATTCATCAAAAATATATATATATATATATATATTTTTGGTAATTAGGGTTCTTAATTGTCATTTGTTTATAAGTTATGATTTGATGAATATGGTTGAACCCTAACAGAAGTTCAATTAAAAGGACCCAATTTTGCGTGTCTGATAAGTTTAACGAGTTAGGAGAAGAGGTTACTAATTATAATAAGGTGTACAAGACGAACATGACAGGTTGATGTTTCGGGGTTTAGGGTTTTGGGTTCAGGGTTCATGTACACCTTATTATCCTTAGTAACCTCTTTCCTAACTCGTTAAGTTTATCGAACACGCAAAATGGGATGTCTCATGTATGCAAAAACTTAAGAGTCGCAACATTAACTCTAAACTACGAGACATCAAGCTTTGCGTCCCAATTCCTTTCGATTGGGATGATCATATATTTTTTGTAATTAGGGTTATTAGTTTGTCATTTGTTTATAAGTTAT